>WBMY01003225.1:574638-632378 GCA_013397315.1 Donacobius atricapilla | reverse complement strand
TGTCTTTTTTATGTTCTGTTTTTTTTTTTTTTTTTTTTTTTTTTTTTTTTTTTTAATAAATAAAACCAGAGCTGGGGGTTTTTGATATTGAAATCATTCCACAGCTGACAACTGATCTGGCCCTGAGTAACTTGATCTAGTAGGGCAGGGGGTTTGGAACTAGTTGACTTTTAAGGTCCATTCCAACCCAAGTCATACTTAATATCTGCAAATTAAAGATTGTTATTTCCCACTCCAATCACAATGGCCAGACTCTTCTCTATTGTTCATGCTATGATCTCTTTGCTCCTTTGAAGCATCTGCTCTTGGCCCGGGTAAGAGTTTTAAGGTATGGCTGATGTAGGATGATTGTCTCTGTATTTCTAAGGCTTTGGCCACAAGGTCACACCCTGGCGTGGACAGAAATGGCAGCCCCCTGCGGCACCACACTTGCAAACCCATGGTCATTGATCCCTGCCAGTATCTGGATTACCCTACAGCAAGTATTTGAATGTACAGGATTGTGCTGCTGCTGTCCCCAAAGAAACAACTCCTTGTGTAGGAGATACTCCTGGGGGACAGAAGCCAGCTCTACTCCTTTGCCCTCCACCACTATGGGATGCAGGGCTGGGCTGCCACCTTGCCCCAAACCCTCACTATTGGGGTGACAACATTCAAGTTTTCCAGCCTTGTAGAGGAGCTTTGAGCCAGCTTTGGCAGTCACACACAGTGTCTGCAACTTGTCATTTAGCCCGTGGCTGTGAAGTGCAATAGCCTAGGATTTATAAAATGTCCTACAAAGGACTGGGTGACTTAGGTTATACCTAACTTATTATGCTATGACTTTGTTCAGAATCTCTACAGAACAATCTCATTTTCATTCACAGCAGGAATGAAACCCTTTCCCCTTACTCCAAGGAAATCTTAGGGTCCAGCTTCATGTTCCTCAGTTACAATCATGGGCAACAGAAACCCCTTTCCCCCCTGTTTTTTTCTTCTCTACATAATTTCAAAATATTAAATTTTCCTACAAACCAATAAATTACCTATATAATCTAGCATGAAATTCCAAGCTCGTTAATTTTCAATTCCTGATTATAAAGATTTACTACCAGTTGTTTCAGCAGAAATCACAGGCCACCAAAACCACCAAATGTTTGAATTAATTATGTCTCAACATATTACAGTCCTCATGCTTCAAAACTATACTCAGAAGCTGCCAGAAAATCAACATGATTTAAATGCTTTATTTACTATTGTGGTTTTCACCAGGGAAGTTCTTTCTGTCTTCAGAGTGACAGTAAGAAACAATTACTGAAAAAAGTACACAGTTCTCTAATTTAGTTTTCAATAGTTGATGAATGAAATGGGAAGTGTTGACCACACTAGGTCATAGAAAAGTCATTTTGATAGACTTCTGCTCCCCTCTAACAAGTAATACATTGAACAAGGATGGTTCTACACAATGTCTGTTCATGCAAAACTTGGTTTCTTATTATCATTGAACACAGCAGAAATCTGCCTCCTCAGTCTGAGCAACTGTTTCTCGATCAATAATTAAGTAACTTTAAGGTCTAGATCTATACAAGGATATTGATATTTTCACTGAAAATGAATCAATATGAACAGGGTAAAGCATCTGAGTAAGCCTTTTTAATGGCAGTGTTTTGGCTGTGAGAAGTAAATTAATTGATTAAATGAATGACAAATATTGGACAACCAAAGTAAATCTTTTCACACTTTCACAAACCTTTTAAGCAACTCATTTAAATTATTTTCTTTGTTTCCATATTTTTTCCAACTTTATGTTGTTTTAATAGAATTTACAGGCCTTTCTGTCCGTATGTAATGCAGGTTATGTCTTTTTAAATTTTACATTAATAAGTAGAGGTCAGATGAATTGTAGCAAAGGAGAAGACCAAGCTGAGACTTGTGGAAGGAAGGGCAGTTGGTGGGTGATAGACCGTAAGGGATCTGGCTGAAAAGGCCACAGTGAAAGAAAGGAGATCTACTAGAAGATTGTAATGGAAAAGTCTAGTGAGAGATGGGAAGTGGTAAGGGACAGGAAAATACATTCTTACCTTTGGTTTAGTGGGCAAGAAATAGTTCTGGATAGGAATTTTCTACCATCTTCTTAAAAAACATATTTGCAGGAAGTCCAAAGAAGTAGAACTGGACACAAGACAAAACTTTCTAGCAGTTCCACAGAGATGCCTCTACTTACAAACCCATCAACTTGCTCCCACAGACACCCTGATGTGACTGGAGCAGGGACTTGTGCAAAGGCTGTGCTCTAGTGTGAAACCAGAGGTGCCCCGTTTTCTAGGGGTGAATTTGCAGCACTTTGCTGCAGGTTTGGCCTCAAGGCTCAGGCCATGAAGGTGCTAATCCTCACCCAAGCTCTGTTGCCTTTATAGTTCTCCCTAGAAACAACAGCAGAAGCTGCTGGCCAGCAAACCCACTCCAGTGATTCACATGACACAGAAAAGCTCCAGAAACCACTGGGCCTCCAGGGTTGATTCTGCCTCTAGAGCGTGATAAGAGTGAGCATTTTGAAGCTTCTTGAAGTAGGACTGTGTCTGGGGGGCTACAGTCTGAAAAACTCCCCAGCAGTGGGAAAACCACTGCAGTCTGTCAGTGAAGTCACTGAGGCTGGTAGAGTCTTTCATGCCACTGGGAACAGAAAGACAACAAGGGGCAAAGGTGAAGAGGCCAGGAGAAACAAAAAGAAACAAAAACTTATTGATTAATTTCTTCCACTCACAATTCTAACTCATGTTCTGAGCTTACAAACTCAGATCAAGGCAATGCTATTTTAATTGCTGGAAACAGGTTCAGTAAAGCCTCATCCAGGGCCATCCCAAGAATGAGAAGGGAATAGAAACCAGAGTTAGGGAACCATTCTTCAGGTATGTTTGCTGTGCAAAGAGAGGGGAGAAATGCAAATGGGTAAGTGGGACAGCAGAGATGTCTGTATTTTTCCATACATCTTTCTAGTGACAGTGAAGTGAGCTTCCCTCATTTCCCCAGCCTTTCCTTTTCCATCTTTGTTCCCTTTTACCCTTTTCTCTGCTTTATTTGAGTTTGAATTTTTTACCATTAAACAATGATTTCTTTAATTGTAAAGAAGAAAATCAAAGAAACCTAAGCCTTGCACTGGTCCTTTGTCTGTGTGAAGCTATCAAGTGGCAGCTTAATTCTCGGGCCATTACTTTTGTTGCTGGTCATAGAATAGCTCTTCACTGCCCCATAGGTCCTGCAAACTATTGTTGGGACTTCAATTTTCTGAAAATATTTTTGAGTTGGGTGTCTTTTTGATTATTATTATTACATGGACAAACATTCTCATTTGTAAAGGTTGCAACTCCACTTTTTTCATTTGTCTCTGCCCTTTTTGAAATTGTATGTCCCCTGTGGTGTTCACTTATGTACTGGTAAGGAAAAAACTCCCAAGAAATGTAAAGAATGAATGCATGACAGAATGGAAAATATTGAACTACAATAATTATCTCTAAACTGCGCAAAGAAGTTGCATCATACAGGCAGACCCCATTCATAAATAAATATTAATCTGCCTTGCATTTAAAATTGAAAATTAATGTTGGAGAAGGCACACAACTCACTTCTCAGTGTAAAAATGTTTTCTCCTTTCTTTTTTTAATCAACACTCAGTACTTTGAAATCACATGTCCCATTTTAGGCACTTAAGATGTGACTGGTTTGGTTATTTTTAAGAAAATCCTATTTAATATTTATGCAACAAAATCTGATGATTCCTGATGTGTTTCCATTTTAATCAGAATCTAGTATCATGGTTCTAGTGAAAATATGTGCCTTTGTAGCTGTTGAATATGGCACAAAAAATGTCTAGCAGAGCAGATAGATATGAATTCCTTATCCCCAAAATGGTAAAAGTCATTGCCTGACACTACCTGACGCTGATAAAACTTTGTTATTCTTAGAGCACAACCTATGAACTAATTAGCCAACATTTACAGTTCCCCAGACTGGCTGGAATATTATTCCACAGACATCCAGATTTACACAAGCAGCAGGAAAGAAAATAAAAATCAAAGCAGAAAGCAGTGGGACAAAAATCTAGATGAAACATGAGATGTTACCTCTTAATTTGGGGTGGGGAAATTTTGTCTTGCTCAAGGTCTGCTCCCACCCTATGCCTGCAGCTAGATAGGGCAAGTGTGAGACCCCTTCTGCCCACTTCCTAACAGAGCCTCAGCCTCCAGCTGCAATGCTGAATGTGGAAAGGAAGTGTGTGGAGTGCAGCTTAGGTCCCCTCGCGTTTTGACTTTCCTAAATCTATTTATGCTCACTCAGTAATATATGACACTAAGGGATTCTCCACTGTGCTTGAGAGCAAGGCCCTGTGCTCCCCCTTTGCTGTGCCACCTGGGCAGTCCCCATCTCCTTTTGATTGCTGCTGAAGGCCAATGTACATTGGCAAATCTCTGCACTGCCAATTGTCTGGGAACACAGAGGTCACTCCCTCTTGTTCTCCACAGGTGGGCCAAGCAGCTGAAGTTGTTGGGGCAGCCAAAAGCACAGAGGCAGTTTGCTGAGTACTTGCAACAGTAATAGTTATCACCAGTAGAAATTGTAGTGGTGACATATCTTTGTGTCTTGGTATAAGCAAATGTGGAACTCATCCAAGCTCAGCAGGCCACACAAGTTTGCAAGGAGCCCTTCTAACGTGCTCCACTCTGGTGGCACAGCTCTGTCATTCCTGCTGAACCATAAGGGCAGCCTGATTCCAGACTGAGCTCAGAGTTATAACATCCCATCTCCTCTCTGAAGCAGGAAACGACTGCACCCTCCTAGGGACCATCTCTGGCCTCCTTCGCATTTCACCCTAGCACTGCACTGGCAGCTAAAATGCTGGATGGAGGCTGCACAGGAAAATGCACTGGATGGTGATCCAACAAGAGGTTTGGCTCTAAGCAGAGAGATCTGTGGCACCACATGAGATAGAGGGTGAAGGACAGTTGGATCTCCTTACTGTCACAAGTCAGCAAGAAAGAAGGAGTAGGAGTAGATGTAAAACACATCGAGGGGCAAGAAAGAAAAAGTATTTCCCTGGATTCTATCTATAAGTTCATAGATTTGACTCCATGGGAGTTTTCTGATCATCTCAGTTATGGCCTTCTCAGCTATATGCAGTTCTGTCTCACAACCTGTCCCCCATCCTGTGTGTGAACTGTATCAGTGACAACAAAGGAATTTTCTGGTAATTTTCCCCAGTTTGTTTTTTTTTGTTGGTTTGTTTTTTTTTTTTTTTGGTGGGGAACAGAAAATAGTATGGTATGAGTCAAAACCCCAATTTTTATATTGATGTAAAATTAATTAAAACAATGATTTTTCATTGTACTTCAAACATTGTTCTCAGAGTTTATAAACAGCTTTTGGTTTTAGTCAAATGAAATACTGTGCAGCAATACTTTAACTATCTTTTGCCAGATTATCTATTATTTCAAACAAGTGTTAAAATTTCCATCACTGGCAAAATGAATTATGTTTTGTTTGTTGAACTTGCATCAACATGCCCATCAAGCTGAGCTGGAAAAGACTCTTTAACAGTGCAGCACAGGTGCTGCTGCTTGTGATTGTGAATGTACCTGAATCTAGATTTTACAGCCATAGGAATCTCTTGCTCTGAAAGAGGTTTTTATTTTCAGACAGAGTTTCAAAATAGTTTGTCACATTACAGAATATTTTTAGTCCTTTCTTCTAAGTTCTGTTAATTAGTAAGCCTGCCTCTCCCAGACATTACTTCTATTTCATTTGATGAATGTGAATCGTCAGATTTTTTGTCTGCTTTCATTTATGTGGCTTTCAAAATACTTAATAAATTACAGTTACATAATAAAGGCTGTAATACAATAAGCAGAGTTCATTCTCTGTTGGGGGGAAGTAAGGTAGTTTAGTTCATCCCTTCAGGTTGCTTTGGGATTCATTCCATGATGAGAACAAGTTTCCTTCATCATTTGTCAATATGTAATGAGACACTGACACAAAGTCCTGATACATTAATGATTTCACAAAGTGTTTGGGAGAACTACAGTGACCAATCACAAACATTTTCCTCTTTGTAAGCAATGCAGGTTTGTTCCTTTATAGGCTATAGCTGTTGCTTGAGATGTGGGAAGAGTATTCTAGAAAGACAGTTCTGCCTATAAATAAGAAAGAGCAAATTTCTGTAAGATCACTTACACAGATTGGTGTTAATACTTGCTGTAAGAATGTACTTACTTTCAGGAGTCTGTAATGGGAGAAAGAAAGGCAACATTAAGGTGTCATATAGAGAGAGACATCAAAATCTGCCTGGTTCATTTCTGTCTAACCTAAAGAAATGGACAAGATAATACATCACATAAATTTTACTGATGAATATCAAGACTTTGTTACAATGCAAACTCATAGTAAGCTCTGTAAACAACATCAATCTTCCTAAAGGCAACATCAAGACAAAAATACTACTACCATATCCAAGGATGGAGGTAGTACATGTGCTTAATAACATAGAAAACCTATCCCAACACAGTTTTAGTGGGGAATCAAAACTTTCTTAACCACCTTTTGATTTTTTTTCTCCCAGGGTCTCTACAGGAAATAAATTCATCATTTATATACCCAAACAGTATTTGGCGAGAGACTGTGTGCTGGAAATATGGAGAAAAAGAAAGACAGTTTGGGTTGGCAGCTGACCTGAGAGGGAGCTGCACATGACCAGTGCCTCTCAGGGTAAAAGCACCTCAGCCATACCTAGGGCAGTCTCCACTGACCACCAGTGGCAAACTTTGTATTCTTCATTCTCTGTTGTCTCATGTCTCTTATATATCTCAATAAAAACCCACCGGTTCAGAATGCCTAGCAATGCCCCATTTTTGCTTAAAGTATTAACTAACAAATCCAGTCCGGCAGAGACAGTGTTCCTGAAATTACAGATGACTCTTCCAATATCTAATCTAAACCTACTCTCTTTCAGTTTAAAACCATTTCTCCTGGTCCTGTCACTGCATGCTCTTGCAAAAAGTCCCTCTCCGTCTTTCCTGTAGGCCTCTTTCAGGTACTGGAAGGCTGGAATTTGTCACCCCAAATCCGCCTCCTTTCCAGGCTGAACAATCCCAATTCTCTCAGCCTTTCCTTGTAGGAGAGGTGTTCTGGCCCTCTAACCATCTTGATGGCCTCCTCTGGACTCACTCTGACAGGCTGATGTCTTCCCTGTGCTGGGGACCCCAGAGCTGCATGTGGTGCTCCAGGTGGGATCTCACCAGAGCAGAGCAGGGGGACAGGATCCCCTCCCTTGCCCTGCTGCTCACGGTGCTCTGGATGCAGCCCAGGACATGGGTGGTTTCTGTGCTGCCAGTGCACATGGCTCGGTCCAGCCTGTCATCCACCAGCATCCTTGAGTCCTTCTCTGTGGCTCTCTGTCCATCCCCACCCTGTGCTGCCACTAGGAGCTGGTGCAGCGCCTTACACCTGCTCTTGTTAAACCGTGTGAGATTCCCATGGACCTATCTCTCAAGCTTGTCCAGGTCCTTCTAGATGTTGTCCTGTCCTTCAGGTGTGTCATCAGCACCACTCAGCTTGATGTCGTGTGTGAACTCCTGGAGGGTGCACTCGATCCCACTGTCCATGTCATTAGTGAAGATATTAATTAGTATTGGTCCCAGTACTGACTCCTGAGGGACACCACTTGTCACTGATGACCATTGGGACTCTGACCACGACCCTCTGGGAGCAACCCCACTACTCTCTGCAAATTTGCTTACAAGGAATTGTCAAAGAGTCTTGGACCTAAATGTAACTTTTTAAAAAGTAACCTGTGGAATGTAAAGAAATACAAACATTGAAATCAGGGAAGAAATGTTATGCTGCCCATGAGAAAACAGTGAGGCAGGAGTATCAGTCTACCATTAAATTTTTTCTGTAATAATTTCTGAGCTTATTTTTAATCATAGCATTGCTCAGACATAAAAACATTTCCCATTTTCAAGTATTTCAAGATATTGACAGGGGTTTTATTTCATCTAGCTTACATAGTACCTCCTTGCTTCTTTTGTGCGTGGAACTCCCACCAATGTGGAAAATGGAATGTCAATGTGATTTACTTGGGAAAGTATAAGACAAGAATTTACCAGATGTTTCAAAATAAACCAAGCTCTTCATTAGAAGATAGAACACAGAAAGCCATCTATTTGGAAGAGTAAAACCAGGAACATTAAAATCTTTTCCCTTATTTTAAGATTGCAGACAGTTTTGTATTGTGGACTGTACATAGTCTCCAGATGTTCTCAGAGATTTTGTTTTGCTTTTCCCATCTTTGTGGGCTCCAGCCTTGATGTCTTTCGGCGAGAAGGGCCAAAGAAGGATATTTTCTGTATTTTAGCGGAGCAGAAATAGTGCACAGCTTTTACACCAACCTTTCTGAGATAAAACCTCTACTAAACCTCTCCGCTGCAAACAAGAAATTCTGCTTTTCAAATATATTAAATCCAGCTCTGAGTTTGAGGCACAGATTTGAGGCTAACATGCTGTTTGATTTCTCTTTACACGACGAGACCCATGAAGTGTACATGTGTGTCCACGTGTCCCCTCTTGTACCCATTTCTATTGCATTTCATATTTCTGTCAATATAGCCTCCAATATTTGAATCCACTGATAGAACAGATGCAGTAATTGCAAACAGCTGTAAAGTATTACTCATCTTGCTAATCAAAATGACTTTCTGCTAAATAAACCATGAAAAAAGCTTTTCCACCATCAGTGCAGTGGAGTGGAAATGATACAGACTGTAAAGAGTCCACCATGGAAGTAAAATCAACAGATCAAGTGTTCCTACAACAATGATTCTACGTGTTAATGCACATTTCCAAAATTGTTAGAGAAATTTCTCTATGTTTAGGAAAATGAATTTGTGTAACAACATGAATGTTCCTCCAGGTATTTTACATGATACCACCAGATACACAGAGCCTTGAAGAACTGCTTTACACTGTCTCAAGATTCATAATCCAAGGGGAGATAACTGCCCCATAAGATTTTGATAGATGGTCACTACATGCTATACTATCTTATTCAAAAAAACCCCAAAACTCAGTGTACTATATAGCCACATCAATCATTACAAAGAGACTTTCTGAGCTTATGGGAAGCACGGAAGAGGCTGACTTGAGAAAAAAAAAGTCATTCCTAAGTAAAACTCGTGACTGAGAACTTTAGTCTTTCATTAGTCTGTCCCCTAATGAAAAAGCTCCTTTTCTAGCTCATTGTGCTTCAGTTATCCTATTTTCTAAGTCATATTCTTTAATTCTTAAAAATGCTATTAGAAAAGATATCATCTCTGGTTATATACTCTTCCTCTATTCCCTTATGCCACTTAAGTACTTATTGCTGTGGGCCACTCCAGTACGAAACACTCCAGAGGAAACAACTTAGCCTTGAGTTATTTCTCTCACTTCTTTGGGTCACACCGAATTAGGAAGTAAGCAATCTTCTCCCACAGCTTTCTGGTACCATAAATGATTTGCTGGGAACCTCAACTCTTCTATTATGAAATGTAACTAGAAGTTAAAAGGCATATAAATTACAGATGTGCTAATTTTGCGAAGCATGATGAACTTCCTACTACCAAGTTTATATAGCTGCAGAGAGGGGAAAAAAGAGGGAAGATCAAATGAGATACATCTGATTATAACAGAGGAATAAAAAGAGTAAATCTACTTTCTCTCTGAAGTACTTTATGTTCTCCACCATTGGATGCAGTCTCCTCCAAAGGAACTCAGCATGTTCTCTAGATCAGTTGCCTTTCTGCCCCAGATTTTCCTAGTTTTCCTTCTTTGCATCTTTTTTCTTTGCCTTCAACTTTTTCTATGCTCACAGTCATCTATGGACATTCAGTGCCATGGCTGCAGCAGCATGACCTGGTCACATCAAAGAAACTGCAGGAGAAGGTCTGCACAGCTACAAACCACAGCATCTCTGCCACAGAAAAAAAGAGACCACAAAAAGGGAGCCCAAGGTCACTGTCTAGGCTAACATAATCTACAGGGTGACATAATCCTCACCATTAAAAGGGTCATTGTAAGACTGTAATAAAATACAGTGATTTCTCTCATGATAATCCATTTCTTGAGGATGAGAGAAAGCATTAGAAGAACTTCTTAGTCTTGACCAAATTCTACAAAGTCTTCACCAAATCATTCTGATATATTAATTTATCCCTCTTTATCCACTTTCCACACAGCTTTTGGATTTTTGAGCAAGGAATGAAAATGGAGAAACAGTCACTCTTTTATTAAAAGCTGCCTCCTTCTGATAAAGCACATAGTGTACAGAGGACATTAAGGTGTGTCAGAAGCAGTGAATGAGACCCAGGCACCTCCACATTTTGAGCTCCTCTCCAACCCTTGGCAGAGGCATGCACAGTTTTCACTTACCCATCAGTATTTCCATCCTACTTGCAGTTGCACCAGTTGCAGTTTTCACAGCTAATGACTGCATCTTCCCACAGCTACTGGTAGTAACAATATGCCTGCTTTACAAATAAACAGAAGGCTACAAAGACCATTCTGGGTGAGTGAACTGCATTGTAGTCATCATACAATCTCTATCAAAGAACTGAAGCTGCACCTTAAATACATTATCTGTGCTTGCCCTTGATACCCCATCTGGAGCCTGTCCCGGAGACATTACTGTTCAGTCAGATGCATCCTTCCCAATCCAAGCCTACAGTTATCCAGTCTTTCTTTAGTCTAAGGCAGCAAGACTTAGAATCATGTGGCTTATTTTTGCAGGCAGTATTGCAGCAGAGCCAAGCCAGAATCTGTCTCTCAAGAAACAGCAGGTTTCAGAGCTTTTCATCATCAGCCCTCACACAGGTTTTCAAGAAAGCCATGTACAACTCTCAAATGTCAGCACACAGTTTCTAAGTCAATGTGTCGCTGTGTGGGGTAGACAATTTCTTTTACCAATTTTCTCCATCTACAACTCTCAAAATAGGCACAGTGGTCATTTTCTTTTCTCTGCCCATTAAACTATACATCTTTCACTCTACAGTCCATCAGCTGACTCCCATTATTTAGAAAAAAAATTGGAAATTCTATTTCTCACTCCTTACAGCTTCTTTCATGGTTATATGCCCATCATAGGCCAAATCCAGCAATTTCCTCCCTCAGAGTTTGAGCTCTTCTACTAGGAGTTTTCAAGATATAACATACACCTTAAGGTGTGAGAACTGAATGAAAGAACTCCACCCATGGAGAAGTGTGAGATGATACTTCTATGACAGGCTAAAAAGCCTGCTCCTGAGACAGAAATGGGGAGTGGGGAAAGGAAAGGAATTTCTGGGGAAATATTTCTTTTGGGAAAAAAAAAACCCTGGCTATAACACACTGCAAAGTACTTTTGTCTCCTCTTATTAACTTGCTCTTTGTCTCTTTCTTATTGACAGCCCAAAACAGATTGTAAGAAATATAGGGATAATCACAGTCACACCGTGGTGGTATTCATTTAGGAAGAGCTCCCCTACTGTCGGAAAAAACCACCCCGAGAACTTCCCTGAACTGAAGAAGCAGCAAACCCTACACATTGCCAGTGTGGCACCCAAGAAAATGGCCCTTGACAGTCCATTAGCAATATTTGTGCTCATTACCAGTGAGACGTATTTCACGTGAAAGAGCCACTTGGGCAGAAGGGGCACTTGAGGTAATTAAGAATCTATTTACATTTTATAGAGCCATTGATGCCCTTATGTCCAAGGAACCCATATTAAAAGTGTGCTCAGGGTATTTTCCTATCAATAAATATTAAAATGGTTAATCTGCACTTGGTCTGCTAGCTGCCTGCCATGGCTGCAAGCTGTTAGCAAGCAGTAAAAAGCAGACAAAAGAATGTGTCAGACCAGAAACCAGTCTTTCAATCTATTTCTTTTTTCTGGGTAAGCTTCCATTTATTATGTGGTACATTCTCTTACTTCCATGAATGAAATACAGAATAAAAAAAAAGTCTCAAAACTATAAGAAATAAAATGAGCTCCTGATTTAAATGCACTATTAACTAAAAAAAAAATAGGTTGGAGTGATCTTTTATTCATTCAGATCTCAAACATTTACCTATCCTTCTGAAATAATCTTTAAGTGCAAAACAGATCCAATCTTATGTGTCCATTTAAGTTCTGCTGGTGCCTATTCTAACTCTGGGTTGTCTCAGAGTGTTCTTGCTAGACACAAGCCCAGGAACAATAAACAGCAATCTAAACTCATCACAAAATCACCTTAAGAAATGCAGAAAGTAACAGGAATTAATCCGCTGAACAGGCAGTCTTCCATTGCAACCCTTGTTATTTAGACAAGTGCAGCTAATATACATAATGTAGCCATAAATAATTAAGTAAAATAAATTACAGCCCAACAAAGTCCACATTAAACAAGGCAGGCCTCTCTGAAAGTCATGAGGGACTTACTTTGGGAAGATCAGAGTAAAAAATGAAAGAGCATGCCTCACATGATCTGTCTGTTGCTCTAATTTTTAAAGATGATACCTAATCATTGTAGAAACTCCTGCCTAAGAGAACTGGACCATGTTAGAGCTGATCTGAGTCATAAAAGAGCATGAAAATGAAAAATGATAAAGAAATGAGCGTGTACATTTTGCATCATGCTCTTATTGTCATGACTCGCAAACCCAACAGAAAGAAGAAACTCCACCTAGAGCTGTAAATTCTGGTTAGCTCAATTATTTCACATGTTGCAGCCTGACTTAAGTTATTCAGAGCAGACAAAAGCAAATCCCTGATGCACACTTCCATAGTGCTGGACAGGGTGAAAATAATAAATTGGTCATTGGGAAATACTGGATGTTTCCTGGATGAGAAGCAGCATATTTCATACTCTTCTCTGATAGCTGCCTCTTGATGGCAGTAAGTGGTTTTGCCATAGCTACCATAGCCCAGCGGAGAAGTCCTGCAAGCCAAGGAGAGTCTGTTTCCACTCCCTGTAACATCACCTTCCTTCCGTGGCAGCTGATGTCCCACACTCTCCTGGCTCACAAGCCTCAACAAACAGCTCTATAATTTGTCAGTTTTTAAAGACTACTGGGAACCTTTTTGCTGAAAACCATCAGGCCACATTTACGTAGACTTACAGGAAGTCAATAGTTAGGCAATCACTCTGTTTTCCCCAGATAATTACACTGGGTCCCAGGAGTGGAGATGTGGCATTTCCAGTACATCCGAGTGCCTTTCAGGAGAATTGCATTGGGTTTTGATGTTGCTGACTGTCTGCTTCTCCCCTAAGCACTTGATAATCCTCAAAAAAAAAAAGCAAAAAAAAAAACAAAAAAAAAAAAAGGTGCTTTTTGATGCTCCCACTTCTATTAAAAGAACTCAGCAACAACTCCATTCCCCCATCCAGAATAGGCTTTGTGGCCAATGGAGTGAAGGGGTCAATGTTAGAGGCCTTCTCTTTTTCCATAGAAAGATCTGATTCTCACATCCTACAGGTTTGGGTTTTTCATTTTGATTAGTCTGTTGTAAAGAGTCTGTGGCTTGATCCCCAGAAGTGCAGTTCTTACTGATATCAGGGCCTCTGAACCTATAAGCCTTGATATCTCAGTCTTGAAAAGGACCTGCATGCAGAGAGAAGAGGAAAAATTATTAACCAACTGCGTTCTAAATGTAGAAGCTATCGCTCAAAAGCAGAGTTATGGTGCCTGCTTGGACTTCTGCCCAGCTTATTTCCTGGCTTGTTGGAGAGAACAACACAATTTGCACAATGAACACGGTGTTTTGGGAAGATTTTCAGTCCAAGTAAGTGATCTTGCACAAGTAACAAATGTCTGTCTGATGATAATTCAGGACTGCACTGGGCCCCATAGCTGCAGCCAACACTGAGAGGCAATACGGAGCTAACTCACCTCTAGCAAGAGGATGGAAGAACATTTCTGAACACACACTCAGTCATCCCATTTTGGACAGATGCTGAGACAAATTTCTTTATGTATCAATCAGTTTTGCTGGTTAGCAAGGTTGCATGGATGCACAAGAACCTGCCCTCTTCTAGTAAAAATCCTGGCACCTTCCAGAACTCCTGAAGTGCTGCCCACTCTGTGGCAATGGGTAGTAGGAAATTGTTCTATATTACACACATATAACTATATGCATCAAGAGTCCTGCACTTGGGATTGAACGAGAAGTTTCCCCAAAGTTTAACTGAAGGACCCCTTCAGGACTCGACTCACTGCTTGCACAAAGCATGGTTAGATCAATACCCTGTCCCGAGCTTTACAGGTCATGACAGTGGATATTGCAAATTACTAACAAAGAACAGTTGTTCTGAAGGCTGGAAAGAAATTATTTGTCAAGAGGTGGTGATGAACAGGAGCTGAAGGTATTAAATAAAATGAATCAGATTGGAAGAGGATTAGTGGGTGAGGGACACATTTTTAGTAGGGGTATCTGGATACAGGGATAACTCTTGCTATGGATTCTGAAACTTGTTATTCTGACTGATAATTCATGTAATGGCATGAGTGAATAGTCTTACAGAATGTATTTTTCTAAGTACAGTAAAACTGCCAGGCTATCTGCCAGAATTTATTTCTGATTTGTTTCGAGGTTCAAGAAAACCTACCAGCCAAAGCTTCAAGACATAGCTCTGTCAAAAGAGATTTACATTGCCCATAAGCATTTCAATTATACATATCAGGCAGAGCTGTAAATTGTAAGATATGCATAGATAAGTCAGATAATATGTGGCAAACAAGGCGTATTGCAGCAACATTAGCTTACATATCAGAATCTTAAAAAGCAGATGCAATTAAGAGACAAGACAAAGAAATAAGTATCTTGTGAACCTTTCAGAAGGCCAGCCACATTATTTTAATATTGTTTAATAGTAACACTTAATAAAGGGAACATCATGATTGTGTGAACTAAATTTTCAGTCATAATGAATGCTACAAACTTAACCTCCCAAGTTTAAATAGGGTACAATGCCTTGGGAGAGATGCAAAAGAAATTATTTGATAAAGGTGACGGTTTTTCACACCTGAAAATAATGTTTTTCTACCAGGCTTTCTTGATCAACCAGTCTGTAGCCACACATTAAAGATAAAATCTCAAGACTTACAGTGTATACTTGTCACTACTTGCATAACTTAGTAGGGAGAGAGGATCACAGAGATTTTGAACATAATTTCCTACACTACAGGAGATTAAATAGACTACATTTGAAGAAAGCAAGAAGCAACTCGGGCCCCTGGATAGCAGAAAGTAAACTTCAACCAGTTTCTCCATCATTTATTCAAGGCATATAGTCTTGTCTCCTACAAAATTTAGGCATAAGCATCTTGTGCAGCAAGGTTGTGTATTTGATTTAAACAATTAAGTGCACAGGAGTGGATTTTTGTTATGGCTTTCCTGGCACAAGCTAAAATCATTACATAAATCAGCTGGAGAGTGGCAATTTTACCTATATAAAGATTGATTGAACATTCACAGCTAGAGTTTGTTCTGTTCCCCATACTCATCAATATAGAAGCAGCTGGGATCTGAAAGCTTTTCTGGGGTAAAGGCAACACTAAAGCGCGTGCTGGAAGAAAACAATCACCATATCAGAGATATTCCCCAGATCATTGTTCTGTGCTATAGCTCCCTCTTCATCTATCATGCTTTCTCTAATTGCTATTCATTTCCTTACTTAATGAATATCGTAACGAATACATCACGCTTAAAGATGCATTGAGGTGTTTTGTTTTTTTAAATGTATATTTACCCCTATATATCCTGAAAGGGAATATTAGCAGCTCAATTAAGTGATGATCTTTTGTTACTGTGATAAATATGTGATCAGTGAAAGATTTAATGTGGAACCAAGTGTACATAACTCACCAACAAACCTAAATCATGTATCATCTCTTTGAAAACTGTCACCTTCTTCTAACAGAGAGAAAGTATTTTCCCAATGTCTGTTGTTTATTGCACTCTGCTCATCAGAGGGACTAGACATGTCAGCATTTCCTATAACAAAAGAAAAAGATACCGTTACATTCAAAATTAACCCAAAGAGGGAATATATTTTTTGGCTTCAGTGGTCATTAATGAAGACACTCAGATTGAATAAAGCCAAAGGATTTGTCACCTTTTAATAATTTAACTGGTGTCTTTTCTTATTATATACGTATATTCTCATATTAAAGCCCTGAATCCTATTCTGGTAAGTACAGGGTCAAGGGCACTGGTCCTACTGTAAGTGGCATGTAAGGACTTGTTTTGAACAGTCAGTGGTATTTAGAGATTGTCTGGTTTCTCTTCTGAAAAAAGCTCCCTATAGTACCGAAGGAATGGATAAGAAGTTTTATCCAGACCAAGAAAATTTCTGTTTGGATTATGTAGAACAGTTATTTCTGATATGGTTCTAGTATTTTCTTTTGTTTTCAGTTGCTTTTGGCTTTTTAAGTTTAGTTTTAAAGCCTCTACTTGAAAATTTGTTTTAGAAAAGCTTTCCAACACTGAAATTTTTAGTTCCTAGAATACTGAAACAAGAATATTTTATTATTACCCTTACCCAAATTGAATACCCATTCACATTTTTCCCCCATATAAGATTTTGATTTGGCTGCTATTTTCCAAAGAACTACTACATGGGAAAAATGTGCCCTGATTTAGCATAGACCTCAGCATGCCATTGGACCCTTTTTCGAACAGTCTGGCTTCCTTAGAGGAGCAGAAACAGGGACACTGGGGATTCTCCTGCCTATTCCTCTGATAAAGCACAGGTGATGTTTTTACCTTAAGCTCTGGATCCCTCTCATAAGGTCACTTAAGCCCCCTGACAAGGTTGTTCACTGAAGGTACAAAAAAAAAATGAACAGTCTGAAGCTGACCCAAAGTATAGGTTGATACAGGTGTCTTTCTTTTCTTGCTGAACGCCTGCTCATAAACACCTTACAGCTCCCACAGCCACTCTGCAACTTGAAACACAAGAGATTCTGGGGAGTAACAAATTATAGGGTTGTATTGCGTTATCTATAGCTGCCATCCCAGTCCGACACCCTGCTCTTTGGCTCCCTCTGCACTGCAGGAGACAGTGTTGTACACTCACGGCCTCTCTGGTCTAGCAGCTGTGTGGAAGGAGGGCTGAAAATGGATCTCTACAATTTAGGGATTCAGCCTCCTCTGTCCACTGAATTGATGGAGTTGTACTGTCCTGTGCATGGAGGGTCTGGGGATCTTTGGAGAGGAGTGTGTGAGGGAGGTAATTGGGCTTGTTGGTGCTTCTGTTCCCAGACAGTAGATGAAAGGCAGATGATTTCCTTCCCCAACAACTAGCATTAGGAAGAAGCTCCTTGGCATGCACAAAGGGAGACCCCTGACTCTCTCAGATTTACTCCTTGTGAACTTAAAAAGAGAGAAAATAATAACAAAGATTACAGTATTGCGCTTTTAAATTCAGTCTTCGGTACATCCTCTCCCAGTGCCTCTGTGTGTTAGATCCACACAGTCCTGCCTAATAAATGTGTTAATAGTACCTGTACAGGACAGTCAGTGCTAGATATGCTCCCAATTTAGTCCAAGACTTAGATTATCGGGACATTTAATTTCCTTCTATAAATGATAGTTTGTTCTTTTGGTCATTTTTAGTTCTTCAAGTGAAAGAAATAATGAGCCTAAGAGTAGGTTCTATGTTGAGTCCTGCAGGCTTGACTCCAGCAGAGCTCCTGCTGTCCCCAGTGACTAGAGACTTGCTGTGCATGTTAGACCTTCAGAATCTGGATCAGTACCCTCAAGAATGTGCAAAACTGGTACAATGTGGCAGTTGAACACAAGAGGTGGATGAGAGCTATTTTCATCATTAAGGAATGGGAGCTGCCCTATTTTAATGCTTGTTACAAGAGCTATTTTTACATCTCAGTGTCTGGCTAAGACATGTCTGAAAGATATGATTTTCAATCAGTGTGAAATACCTTCTTAAAATCCCTTATGTTGGTGATGCACACCCTCCAGGCACCTTTGAAAATGTTGGGGAGAAATTCACTTCTATTGAAGTCAGTGAGAGTTAGGGATTCAATTCAGTAGCACTGCATCTTGCAGCTGTCTACTGACTTCAGTCATTCTGAGTTCTCTGGTTGGCTGTTATTTAAAAGGTGTGGGAGGAAAAAGACTGTCTGTAACCATTTTTTTCACCAACAAGATGACTACTAACTTATTCTCCATTTAAGCCATGTAAAGGTGTCACAACTCCATAAAAGGCATGTGTTCATACATTATTCCTAACAGTCTTCATATAATATGATACAATATAAATATAAATAGAAATAGAAATAATATTATAATATATTACAATAATTATATAATATAATAATTATATATAATATATATATTATATATATTATAATAATAACAGAGTAGGTTTTTCATTTGACTTTTCTATGTTATTCTGATTATTTCATTAAGGGGAAATTATAGATAAAAGATCTTTTTTATGGAAAGGTGTCTGTAATAGTCAACCCTAACAGACAAAATCACCACACCTTGTAATGGTAGTACTACTGTGGCTAGGCTATCTGTACTGTGTATGCGGTTTACATTTTCTTCTGACTTCACTGAACATTTCTACGAGGTTCATTTTAATACACTGAGAAATGGTTGTTCTATAAATGTTTATCATTAATGTACTAAATGCACTAACTATAAAATGATTAAACTAAACAGTATTTTGCAGGATGACAGTCAGTCAAGTCCTGAAATACTGCCAAATAAGAGACCTAGTGACTGTAAGTCTTTTTGACTCTGTCACACACAGTAATCGGTAAGTGCTGTGCCTTCATGGTTATAGAGGAAATAATATGAGGGGGAAAAAACCCAACAGGTACAGGGTCAGTAATAGCAACCTCACAGAAATACTGTAACACTGTTTGCATTAATAATTAAAGGTACAAGAAATCTCAATAAATATTAAGTTATTTGCTGAAGAAATCTATTCCAATGTCTTTTTGCATGTGTGTGATGACAAACTGATTTGTATCAGAGAACTGGGGAATCTGTTTTAGTCAATCTTGCTATTTTTCTACTGAGAGCTGTAGAATTATAAAGCAGAAATCTGCTTAAGTTGGGCTTTTTTACATTTATAAAGGACCACACTTGATTTAGCAATACTATTTTTATGTGTAATGACATGGAATCATTTATTATACATTCTGCTAATCTTAAGACTCGCATTTTGACAGGATTAGGAATTTATACCATATGTAGACTTTAGGATGCACATTAAGACCAAGGCACTTCAATATATTTGGTTTTTTGCAAACGGAGACTGAGTACGTGAAAAATCATCTTGTGTTTCCTGCTCTCTGAACAACAAACCACAGTAATCCTTCTGATGGTAATCATATTATTTTCTGTTTAAGATTATGTTTTGTTTGTACATTTATAGTGTCACTTAAAACAAAATCCAACAGGGTTTTTTTTAGGTATCTTTTAAGAGAAGTGAATATTTTAAGAAAATGACATAGAAACCGAGTTTTCTAAAAGGTACATACTTCCCAGTATGTATTTTATAAATATTTAAATGAAAGATGATCAGAAATGTATAAATAATTGTGTTAACACTTTAGGAATTGTTACTGTGTTCTACAGCTCAGTAATAAGTAGATTTCCATACTGAAGGGATTAAAGGACTTTGATTTGGTGAATGCAGAAACTCATTGTTTTTTCCTTTTTCCTATACAGCAATCTGCATAACTGTTTTTGATACACAGACTAGTTAAATATGGTATTCCCACCCAAAGAAGGTATATAATGCTAGCTGGCAAAATTTTTTACTTAAAAAATAATGTAGAAATTTACAACAGATTATTTTCAGACCAAAAGAAACTTATTCATTTACATGAGAATGACAATTCAGTGTGGCAACAGAAAGCTTCAACTGCATCCCTGCACTTTATTGCCTTAGGTTTGCAAACTGCTTTAACAGCCATCAGCCAAGAAATGTACATGTCATCTGCAAATCACAAATCACAGATCTTGACTCGAGTGATTGCACAGGGAGAAGTGCTGAAGGGTTCATAGTGGCCAGAACAAGACTTAAAAGTGATGTGAAATAGGGAGCAAAAAGGGCTGCAATTGCCTTGGAGCCTAAAATAGACTGAGCTTCAATGCCATGGAAAAAATCACCAGCTTCTCCATCATTTCTTTAAAGGTCAGAATTTTTGTAGGTGGATTGGGAGCGCAGTGGATTGCAGATGCGTTTAACAGCAGGGTATTTTCCGCTGCCATGACCAGTTAAGGAAGATTTTCAAAAACACATCTGCTGGTAAACAGTTTGGCCCTACTCTGGGTCATCTGCCTTATCTGTGCTCATTGCTGCATGAATTCTTACCTGGATGCAGTCCCAAACCTCACATCAGTCAAAGTTAGGCTTTCAATACAGTCCATTACATTTTTTAGAGAGGTAACTCCGTGGCTTTCGGTTGGTTTTATGAGGCAGGTCTGCTTCTTCACGAATGTATGAAGCACACTGGCAGTAGAGACAAAGCCTGCTCCTTCCCACTTCCTGTTTGCATTTCACTCATCAGCAGGCAGAGCACATCATGAAAGAATAAATGAAGGGAAGGCAGATGACTTTAAGAGTAACAAGAATGAAGAGAGAGAATTTCTCTCTGCTGCAAAACGAGGCTGAATTCCAATATCATTTTGCATCATTTCAGACAACTAATACTATTCAGAAATTGATTTAAGAGGAATTCAAACACAAATTGCCTACAAACTGATGTCGAAGGCAGTAAATCTATTTTCCTTTCCAATCTCTCCCACTCTGCAGGTAACTAAATGCCCTTGGTTTAAGATTTCTCTTTCTCCAGTGTGTTGTAACAGAATCTGAAATTCTGTTTGGAGCTGGAGAGGTTAAAAAATAATCCTCTATATTAAATGGATGAACCAAAATGCAATTAAATAGACAAAGATCTTTGCAGGTTGGGTTTTATGCTGGAGAATGTCTACACTTTACACGTGTTTGTATGATACTTAAATATCTCTAAGTAATTTAACTTTTCTAAATGTTTATTAGTCCATGGTGAGCGCACTGGATCCTCTTCTGGGATCAAGATATAAATTTATAAGAAGTGTAAAGCATTTAGATAGTTTCAAACATATTTCAGAGCACTTGTAACATCTAGGGAATGATTTCTACTTGGCTATTCTACTGTTAACTTCAGAGAGAAATGTAGGCAGTTTAACCAGCCAAGATCCTGTGTACCCGTCGTAGCTGAGCCTGCTGCCTAATGGTTATTATGAAGACGGTGTTGTTTCCTTGGAGTGCCTTTCCTCTCAACTCGTCCTCTGCCACCCAAATAACACTAGACAGTAGTGAGTTTCTAAATTTCTGTAAAATAAAGAGAAAATCTCCACTGAAAGTACCTGCCACGGAAAGGAATGAAAATTCTTCCGGACATACTTCCCTGTGAACTGAGACGTTAGAAGAGCCTCAGAAAGCAAAATTAACTAGGCAGTGAAAACATAACAGCACTCTTAATTAAATCCTCTGCCTTGGTCATGAAAAGACATTTTGCTGGGGCAGCCCCTGCATCTGTGCAATCACTACATCTAACTCAAGGGGCTTGCAGTTATGTCTTCTAAAATAGTTCCCATAGTGCATCTGAGAGTTTTGTCTGCACATTTATTGTCTGAAGGTTATGCTGTTCACACCTTAGACTTGAATTTTCAGTTTAAAAAGAACAATGCCATATTTTTGTTCAGTTTTTATCTCACCTTGTGTTCACCTCCAGTGGAAAGTGCTTTTTCTACTACAGCCAGCACGAGATGGTTTGTAACACCAATCAAAGTCAATGGGTATCCCAGAGGACCAAGCACTGGCTTTTAGCATAACCAGGAAGCACTGGAGAAACAGTCGAGGAAAGGGAGAAGGTGAAGAAACCAAAGTCTACAGCCACTGGCACTTCAGTATTTAATAGGAAACTCTATTGCAGGTCACTGAAGCCCTCATCTCTATGATACAGCCCAGTTCTGCGACTAAACCAGACTTTCCAAGTTCCCTGCCAGTTTTGTGTCCTGCATTTTTTAGCAGATGCTGCTGCCACACTGAGGAAGAGCTGTGTTTGCACATTATTACGTTCCCTCCTTTGTTTTCACCTACCCAACCTAAAGAGATTTTATTCCTATTTTTTAAACTCATCTGATTTTTTGTCTTCTTCACAGAAAAATACAAAATCGTGTTGCTTCTGCATTTGTACTAAGCTAGTTGTGAGGGTCATAAACCCATAAGCCAAGGATGACTTTCTCACCTCACTCTTACTAAGGCAAATCTCCTTTGCTTAATCTGGCCATACTCAGCTGCTCTTCTCCACTGAGCTGTCATAAGTCCTGAGGGAGCAGACAGGATGTTCCATGAGGAGGGAAAAGAACTAACATTCTCCTTATAGAGACAGTTATCCTCACATGCTCCGGTTGTGATAGGGGCCTCTGCTGCACAGAAAGTTCTCTGCACCTGTACAGGGAAGTGGGAACAGAGAACTGCATGAGCTGAAAACACTGAAATAGAGGATCAAAAATGTCACAGGCATGGCATAAGAAATACAGGTAGGGATGACTGCATCCCAAAAAATTAATGGGACAGATAAGACCTCAATGACACAGTAAGATGGAACACTATGGTTTCATCTAATAGCCAGTGACTGACCATAGCCTGGTCACTGTGAGGACCTCCTGAAACTTTCAGCATTCACAGCTTTTTCACATGTATTTTCCAATTCAATCAAATGGCTTTTTGAGGAGAAAATAATGCAACGTGAAATCCTTCCCACTGCAAATCAGATTTGATGGCATTTCTGAACCTTTGCTTTTCTTCTCCTTTTCTTTCTCAATATCCTCCTGGCCCAGTGAGACAATTTCCCCTCAACGTTTGCTAACAAGGGAAGGCAGTTCACTTCATTATTTCTTGTTCCTAGTTTAAACTAGATGGTTCCAAAGGGATAACATTATCAATGCCATTATCATTTGGTGACTCCTCTGTGCTTGAAGAAAGACAGAAAAGAGAGGGCAACCCATAAGAAAGTCTGTCATTACTGGGATGGATGAAATGTCTACATTTGCTGCTCTTTACTTCTTTCCCTTCCAACAATTATCTAAGGCAGCTACTGAGACCTAACTACCAAGGATCCATGCAAATATCTACAGTGCTTGTCTGATCAATGATTCAATAGGCAAAGAGGGGCCTTTTTTCCATGCTCATCTTTGATTTCTGCACAGAACTATGCTAAGCTTGTGTTTCTCAGATGAAAGCAAGTGGTACAGTTTATGCTAAAATGACAAAACAATTTGAAAGCGAATGTGTATAACGGAGAGAAGAACTTAAGCGCATGGTTGACATTATTACGTTTATTTCTCAGTGAGGCCTGTCTTTTCATGACACTAATCAAAAAACTGGGTCACCTCACAATGGTAATTTCCTAGGAATCTTGAAATTCATGAGTCAATTTGATCCCTTTTTAGCTGAACATTCACTAAGCACAGTGAGACTGGTGGAGCTCAGCTAGCTCATCAGACTTGTCATTGACTATATGTGAAGAGTTTATATGCTTAATGGGATCAAAGGTTTTATCAGTGATCCTTCGTAAATGTAAACAGATGAAATATTTTTCTATCAGCATTGATTCCACACCTGACATTTCTTCTGTTGATCAGTTAATGGTTATTGTCCATTATAAAATCAGAGACAAGGAAGGTTTATTACTTTCTTAACAACCAAGAACCATGCCAAAGAACATCCCCTACCCTCCCCCTGTTTGAATCCATCTTGCTACAACTGAATATTAATAACATCATTTGCCATTGCCAAGGACAGATTTAATGTGATGCTAGTCTGGACATCATGAGTAACTTCTCAAAATATTGCATAGTGTTTTAAAATGCAGACCTCCCTTAAAAGTCAAATAGAAGTCAGTCAGCTAAAATCCTAGAGATCCTTCAGAAATTTAGAAGTAGAAAGGTCTCCAGACAAGGATTTGTGAAATTAAAGCACCGGCAGGGAGTGCCATGCACTTAGCCTTTTTTTTGTCAACACAAAATTATGCTCTTCTTTAGTGTCTTTTAGTGTTAACTCTGAGTATCCCCCTGCAGATCTATGCAACTGAAAACATTCCTGCAAATATGACACAATTCTGAAACACGCTACAGCTATCAATGAATTAAGGCTTATCAGATTCTTTGGCTGTGCAATATTACTCTTGTTTAGCATAAGGAGGAACAAAGTGATTAAAACAACGTGTCTATAATATTACAAAATTACAGCAATGCAGAAAAACAATCCCATTTCAGTGAATTATTTTCAGGGGACAGAGTGAAGATTACAAAAAGAACCAGTCCGAGAAAGAAATCATACTGTAATAGGATACAGTTAAATTGCAGTAAAAAGGAAAAAAGAATGTTTCAAAACAACGGAAAAGTATCTTGTTTTAAGTCAGACAGAATTTTTCATTCAATCTCAAGTGAAGGGTTTTCGTAGGAAATTTTGATTCATCAAAAATAAAAAATACACCTCTCAGAAGTGCATAAATTACCTGCTTCCAAGAGTGATCAAACCTGGAAACATAGCAAACAATATCAATTTAAAAAGAAGAAAGGACATTTCAACCCAGATAGAACCAGATCACTTTCTCCAGGCAGAGCATGAGTAACTCAGTCATGTTCACACGAGTAACTCACTCGTGTTCACACGAGTCATTCATAGCCACAAATGTAGAAGTGAGCCTCTGGGCCTAATATGCAATATAGAGTTGATCCCTTGTCCCTAAATCAGCATCAGCATTGACAGCTGGATTACCAGAAGTACGTCTCCACAGCACAGTGCAGGCTGTAGAGACACAGCGCCAGAGCACTGATCCAGGTCTGGGATGGTACCAGGTAAATCTCTCGGCTGACCAAGACAGCCTCATTGGGCTGGGCAGGGCAAGAGCCATCCAGAGACACTGGACCTGCAGTGAGAGCTACTCAGAGCTAGCTGATGGCCCTCTGCACAGGAGGATGTTTGGATGTCTGGACCTTTCCTGAAGAAATTACCAGCAATTCTTCGGGTTGTATTCTACAATTTGTGAGTCCTGTCATGGGTGGGCTGATGTACTGAAGAGAAAAATAAAACATAAATCAAAATGAAGCTAAGATCATCATATTATTCGAGATCAAACTATCATTGTTAAATTTAAATTTGGAGGAAGTTAACATTTATCTGACTGAGCCAATGTAAAGAAAGTAGCTCTCCCTGAAATCTCCAGTAAAGATCCTCTACTGACAGTCTGACTGTACAAACACTTACTGCATGTACTGATGACTAATACCTCTGACACAGGGACCATTTCCCCGTTTGATGAATAAACATGGACTACTGAAGGAATAAGTCTCAGCACTGAAACCCTCTTAGAGCAGATTCTGCCTTCTTCCTCAGGCACAGTGCGTCCAGATGGTTTTATGCATTAATATGAATAAACAAGGAGAAAGGTTTCATGCTTCACCTTACCAGGTTGTTAACTGAACACAAGTATCAACATTTCATCATTAACAAGTGTCCTCCTGATTCAATGCTTTGGAACTAAAAGCCATAACTCAAAAAGCCTAAATGAACAATGTTTTTCTCACTTCTACCTAGCAGATAATGATATAAAATAATGTAAATAAATAATAATATAAGTACGGAACTGCCTTCCAATCCTCACGCTGCACATCTCCAGCATTTGACTTGTTCCACTGAAATTATTGTGTCCTTGATTACAAGATGGGAAATTCTAATTACTTTGGGCACATTTTCAAAACAGCATAACTTAATTCAGTTTTACTGGGGACTCTTTTTACTGAGAAGTTACTGGGCATCAGAACCTGTCCTGTTTTCTTTCCCCTCCCACTAAGTACACTAACTTGTGAGACAGTGACACTCCTTCACTTACTTTCATTGTGGGTCCCTGTTTGTCTATTCCAGCAAACTCACATCCAAGGGGGTGGCCACTGCCATCTCTGTTGGCTGCTATACAAGAAGTGCATGCCTTAGTCCCTCCTGAATACATCTGCTGAGAAGCCATGCTGACCCAGTCACCTGCACAGGGAGGGCTCCAGACTCCATATACTTAGTATGGAAGAGACTGATGGGAGCACAGACCATAGACGTGCTCCAGCCCATTTCTCTGTGAGGTTCATTACACTGCCATACTTCAGAAATATGCTTCTCTTACAGTTTTTCTGATTGTAAAAGTATTAAGTGAAAAGGAATTATTTCATTATGCTCAAAAGTGGCTCTGGCTTTGATGAAGTCACTGCTTATCTGCTTATATGCGCTGCCCAGCTCTGATGACTACTTTTCAAGAAGAGCATCAAAAAGTTTGGAATTCTTCTCCTTCCTTAAAGGCAGAAACTATAACTTCTATTGGCATATGGATCACATAATATTTATGTGTAGCTATTAAAAATATATCAGATGCTAGCAATGATCCAGAAAAAAATGGTATTCAAAATACAGATCTCTAATGACAGAAGTTATAACAAGATCAAGTACCCAGGAGAAAGTAGATTAATTCTGTTTTGGGAAAAGGTGCATATTCAAACATTAAAAGACAATAATTTACCATTGTGTTCTATGTTGTCATGTCTTTGTCACTGAGCCATTTTTTGGTTGAAACAGAACCTTTTTCTATTTTTTTTCTTTCCAAAAGTGTGCTAACAGGGGAATAGCTCAGCACATACTTTGTTCGAACAATGCATACAACCCACAACTCATTTTGCTAGCCTTCTTTTTCCAAGAATGGAATTACTTGTGCACTTATACTATGCACAGATAAATCAGGCCCTCTGATAAACTCTCTGTTTATTGTGCATTCAGACTATCATTCAGTTAATCTTTGCACAGATTGGCTGTGATGGCTGTTTTTCTGGGAAAGGAACAGACCACATTGTCATCCTTTGTGACTGGACTGATTGGTCGTTAGAGTTCTGTCTCAGGATCAATTGTTCTCTCAGGTACAGTGAGTCAAGGCGTTGCTGGGCACAAGAAAACTCTATAGACATTTCTGAGTAGAAAGTCGCAGCACTAGAATATGAGATGAGGGTCACACTATCTATTCACCTCATAGAGACATCTGAAAATAAATCAGTGTGATTACTCTGACACTAACATATTCAAGAATTCATTTTCCTGATTTAAGTTGTTTAATGAGACACAGCAAATTACAGAATCCAAGAAAAACATGCAAAATTCCACACTGAGTAATAAGGGACTGAAGTTTCACCTGCAGAAGATTATGTTTGACCTTACAGCAAAGATGTTTTTACATATCTTTTTTCCAGTCCTGCCTTTTCCATTACATTGTTCTTTTACTTTAACCCTTTCCCAAGCTAGGATGAAGCTGTCCTTATATGAGTCAGGAGCCGTGGAAAACATTCACATTTATGCAACTGTGGAATTCCTACCCAAACACAGGGGTCACCATTAATAGGAATGGCAGAACCAACCATCACTGGAAGGCATGGATTTACCAGCCTCCAGATCAGAAGAGATAATGGTCATAGCCATTATGCTCTGAGTGACAGCAAGCACAACATAATTTTCATCTCACATATCTTATTCCACGTAGCTGTTCCCAAAGAGCTGGGTTTGGGGATGCAGTAACACAAAATAGGAAGAAGGGTTACCCTGGATAGTCTGCTCAGCAGCAGAAGGTGAGGGTCACCTCTTGCAATGGTCCATGCAAATGCAGCTAATTTCACAAGAACACGGCAGATCTCTGCCTCGCTATGGGAAATAAAAGTTTTGTGCTGCTCTTTGTAAGGCTCTAGGTAGTCCCCAGACAAACTGTTCCTCAGTCTGTGTCTCTGTGGTGGCTGGAGAATCATTAGTTCCCTCAAGTGGTGAAGCTGCACTGTGGAGTTCAGAGAAAAGCAGTGTAAGGCTGCTCACGCGCAGTGCTCACAGACACACCAGAGCTGATCCCAACACCAAGAAGAAATGACAGAAAGACTGATATGGGCTTGAGAAGAAGTGCAGAAACTTCACAGTATCTAATAATGAGACTTGCAACACTTGGCACGGTGAAGGGAGTGGGAGGGAAGTTATCTGCAAGACTAAGACTGCTGCAAATGAAAGAAGGTGCACCATTAGCAAAGTGATACCAGAACATCTGAGTTTTGTAATGTAAGCTTTGAGTTCTGGGGGTTTTCTGTGTTAATTTCACTTAATTGTAGTGTCCATATCCAAAAAAAAAAATCAATCTTGGGGCAAAAGTTAGGGAAAAGAACTTCCTCTATTTCAGGTTTTTTCTCTGTCAGCTTGATTTCCTCAAATTTTTAATTTTGTAATACTCAGTGAGATCCAGAGGTATATGTGCACATCAATAAAAGGATGTTTCAAGGGCAAAAAAATTGATTAATTGCCTGGTTACATACACTGAAGCCTGTAAAATGAAGGAAGAAGTCAGATTAACAGCATTCTAATTAAAAGAAAGAGAGCATATAATATTCAGAAAAGAGTGACAGTAATTCCATCAGAGCACTGGAAAAATATACTGAAAAATCAGCCAACTATTCAACCTTCTCTATCAATTTGACATCAGCACTCACCTCAATAAATTCTTGCAACTCAACATGATGTTTCATTTGTGAAGAATAGTCATTACCTCCAGACCTTTTACTTAATGAACTTATTCTTGAGGTATATAAAAAAGTACAAAAATGTGCTTTCAAAAAGGCAAAATAAACACATTGCCAAACTGAGCCTTGGAGACTTGATTGCTTCCTAGCTTAATGCAAGGAAACAATGTGATTTACCAGGAAGCCAACAACTGCAGAAATAAACTCCCAGAGAAAATGTTTCCTAAAAATTAAAAAAAGCATATGCAAATAGACATGGCTATATTGGCACAGCATCCCACTTCAGTTCAAACATCTGACAGCAAACAAAACAGTTTCATCCATAGCTCGCTGCTTTGAATATTGAGCTACAAATAATTAGAGAACATTTTAGTTCCATCTGTCATAAGATTTCCAAGTCTTTGATTGAGCTCAGCAAAAATATTGCCAGAGAGGACTCCCCACCCACACTTTTTTTTCCTTTATGTTATCTTTCTCTTTACAGCTGAAAACACATGGTGAAGATAGCACCAAAAAAACTGAAACAAAACCCCCCAAAAAGCAAACAAAAAACCCCAAACAAACAAAAATACCCCCAATCTACAAACAAGTAGGAATAATTAACAGCTTCTTAAAAACAAAACTCTAGTTTCTCCAACCAGCTACTAGGCTGGAACTTGGTTTATATTTTAAATGTAAGCCCATGTTATTTGACTAAATCTGTCCTTATTGAACTGAAGTTTTAGAAGATTTTCCATGCTTAAATATGCCACTTCAGGAACACACAGGAGCCTAAGAAACTGACAGATAAGCATGACACTGGAGCTGGTTCTAGCCTCAAAATGGTACTGATTTTTCTCTGAATTCATTTGTGTCTCACATCAGAATTTGGCTCACTAGCCCGTGGTGCAGACAAAGAATCTCAGAATTGCTACATAAAAACAGAACTGAGGCATTTTGGTTATTTTACCACACAGTCCAATGAGAAACACCTATGCAATTAGCAGACACACATATAACACTACAGATATGTCTTTTCTGTCAGCTCTGCAAACTTAGAAAAGCCAGAAGTCGGCTCACTTTCCATAGCTCAGTCATGGCTGTATGTGCAAGATAAAACTCACACTTTCACACAGGGCACAGCCCCAGCTCTGTGTGTTTTGGCCACCACTGGTGCAACACACAGAGTAGATGGACCCAGAAGAAGCATTTACTTCACAG
This sequence comes from Donacobius atricapilla, assembly GCA_013397315.1. NCBI lineage: Eukaryota > Metazoa > Chordata > Aves > Passeriformes > Mimidae > Donacobius > Donacobius atricapilla. The sequence continues at coordinate 602,544 of WBMY01003225.1, read as the reverse complement.
AACTTCAGAGGCATAAAGAGGTTTGGAAGGCAACTGTCAGATCTTGCATGTGTGTGAGGTGTCAGGAAAAACTGGGCTGGTATCAGTCAAATTATCTTGTTCATCAGTCTTTTAGGAAATATACTGAGAAGCCTAAAACAAGATGTTGAAAGAGATGGTGTTATTTCTTCTGTAAAATGAGGGGTTGTTTTATGTAGCAAATCTGACAATGAATTTCCAACATGAAAGAATCCGCTTACTACATCTTAGCTTCTTTACTTGATCCAAGGTTTTAGAATAACCTGAGAGTGACAGTCAGGAAGAAAACAATATGAAAAGACCTGATAAAAACTCAGAAGTTCCACCGGGCAAAGTCAAAAGAAAACAGCCAGAAGGATTAACACATCAAGCTGGCTTTTTCTTTCTTCTCCCATTACCTGCTGCAGCTTTCCTCAAAACTGGTGGCTCTAATTTGACAAGGGAAAAAAAATAATTAATTGTTGACTTCCCACTCAGATTTGCAGGTAACACTCCAATCCAGGAGTGTCCGCCACTTTTTTACATACAGAGTAGATGGGCCCAGAAGAAGCAGAAACTAATTAAGCAAAAAAGGAGATTTAGAAGAGTAACTACCTTCTCTTGGACAAAGTAGGAAGGAGGTAGGGATGGATATTTACACCTTTCAACATCAAGCATCACACTTGTCAACCCAACCCCTACTTTTTTCTATTGAGCATGTTCCTAAAAGAGTCATCCAGCCATCAACACTTAAGATGTGCATCACTCCTCTGCAACAAGCAGTTTCATTGGTAGCAATATTTAAATCTTCTCTTAGTGTCAGCTGGCGCAATAATTGCAATGCAGCTACAAATGATGCTTACAGCCAATGAAAGACCCTAAATATGGAAAATGGAAATCTGACAGTTCTGACAGATAAAAATAGAGAACTTCCACCCAGGATATGATGAAGCTGCTGGAAATATTGATATAGTGGCACTTAAAATAATGACAGCAGTCTCAGTAGGAAGCTAAAAGACCTAATGAGATATGAGCACGCCATCTCAGGACGTCCTGCTCTTGTTCAAATGCCCTATTTTGCAGTATGTCAGATGACAGAATAAAAGGTTGACCATAGCAAGCATATTACCCAGTATTCCTACCAAGCTCCTTAACCAGGAACAATCTTCTCCATTTCCCACTTAAAAAGAGGAAGTGATAAGCAACATTTAGGCCATTCTTCGTTTCACCAAAAGACTCGAGTTTATAAATATTTCCTGCCTCCACCTAATTAGATTTTGTGCTCAAAAAGCTAGTTTCATCCATATCAGTATAGAGAGGACATTTTAGGAAAGCTTTGTTGCTGTGCATTTTCTCTTGGGCTGGAGAAAGAAGGAAACTTTGTCATCACATACTGATCTTACTGTTCCAAAAAGTATTTTCAGATGAGGACAGAGAAGTACCTGGGGAAACCTGGTGAAATGAGACAACTTTTCAATTCTTGCAGTGTTCTTCACCCACCAGTACAAGGGAAACAGTAATAAATGTGTTCACATCAGCAAATAAAAATAGCAGGTTTTTTTAACTGCTACAGATCCCTGGATGATTCTTCAGTTTATTTACAATCTCTCATGACTACACTTTCCTTGCATGTCTTGCATCCCAAACTTCAAGCATGACATGAAAAAACAGAGACAAATGTGCTCCTCTTGCTGGGTTTACACCCTCTTCACACCAAACCTTGCAAGCAATTGCCAAGCAACTTTCAGAGAGAGGTGCTGTTCTGCACAAGTGGAGGGTGCTGGACTTGTGGAAGGGTGGGAGCTTTCATAAGCAACTGCTGGCAGCAAGCAGGAAAGAGGCATGACTTTAGTGGTGAGTTTAAATGGCTGGGATTCAGATATATTGTCATATGAGAGGCTCCCTGGCCACAGTTTCCTTTAAAGGAATATAACTGAAAATAATGTTTGGATTTAGAGGGGTTTTTTTCAAATACAGTAGTTGTACTACTTCTACAAAACACTTAAACTTGGTTTCTTGAGATCAAAGATTAATCTTACTTCCAAGCTTTTCTTTATATTAATTGTCTTTAGGAGAGCTAAGCAAATGGCAATAAAGAGCACTTGCTCAATTTGCTGCTTCAGCCAGCAGGCCTTGGTCAATCTGAGTAAAGCCTTAACTAAGTTAACAGCAAAATCTTGGATCAGGGGCTTATACACCTGCTCTTGTCCTTAAACGGTATGTTTAATTTGCAACTTTCCTGTAATCTTCTGAATTATTTTAAATTGCCTATTAGAAAGCCTAATGTTTAAAAATTAAAATAACTATTAAATTCAAAAATCCACAAAAAAACCCTTCATCTTTCATTGGATAATAATTTTAATGAGTAATTAACCTGCCATAATGCTATCAGTTATTCCATAAGTCTTCTCTTGTATTATTCAGCCTACACCCATCTTTCAGTCCTTTTGTGCTAGTTAATGGTAATATACTCTGGCATTCCCCTCATCTAATCCTTTTTTCATCTCTTTCTTCCCCACATATATGTTAACTTTGCAATTGAAGTATTATAAGAAAGAACTATTTCGTCTACTAACACAAGCACAGCCTTTTTCCTTTGAAAATTTCAGATTTCCTTTGAAAAAGGCACCATTTGTACCTATGTATTTTGCAGAAAACCTGAAGTATAAAGTTTGAGAAAACAGGTTTTCTGAGACCACAACATACCATTGGTTTAAAAAAAATCATATAAATTCCTCTGAGTACGTTAACAGCTGTACCCGCTTGCCAATGCATTTGAGGTTATACACAAAGAGAACCAAAACCATGCTCTTTCACTTTACCACAGCCTTAGAGTTTAGCTTTAAATGATTTCTGAGGAAAGGCTTCCTGCAGACTTTTCACTTAAGTAGTTGTAACTACAACTGCAAAACACTGTTGACTGGTGGACTCCAGAGACTTGTTCATTACCTGTCATTAAATGTTTTAAAGTTTGCATAATTGATCCAGCCAATAAGTCATCATTGATTTATAGGGGTCTGTGCTGAAGAGTTGCTCATTAAAAATTCATAACAGTGGTATGTGTCTTTACAATCCATTAGCTGTTTACGTACCCACAGTCCTAAGATTGATTGACCTTGGACTGAGATTCTCATGGACTTTGCTTTTTTTTTAGAAAACCCCCTTTTTCTTCCATAATTTTACACAAGTCCACAGTATAGAAAAGCAATACTTCGGTCTTCCCCCTTGACAGCTATACTTTGATTTTTTTCCTCTCCATCAAAACCGAAACTTTACTTGAAATAATGAATAAATAAAGCATACTCCATAAACAGCTTTCCACTATTATTTAAGCTTGCTAGCTGTGCTCTGTTAGTCTCCTTTCCCCACCATCAGATTCAAGTGTGTAAATGTTCTAAAAGGCTTTGAATGTTTTATGATGATTTCAGGGAATGATGGAGTAATAGCTGAAGAGCGAAGCTATTAGTTTTAATATTTATATTGAGTGCTCTGAAACATTAATGTGACAGGATGTAAGATCAGAGCAGCGGGACATGTTTACTTCACAACCACTGCCACGTGGCAAAAATATTTATTTTCTGAAGTTCTGAGGCCAATTTTTTTCAAAAAAATATAAAGTTCAGATTATATTAATTTTTCCTGAATTTTGTACTTATTTTTTAGGAACCAAAATTTGATTTCTGATTTGGATATAACTTACTTCATTTAGGTAGAACCCAAGCATAAAGATGTTGGTGTTGGTGATGCACCTTGGTCTCCGTAAAGAAGTTTTCTAAACATGATAGCAGCTTAAAAATTCCTTTCTTCCTGTTTGCTGTGACTGCTTCCCATAAAGCACCTTAGAAAAAAGAAAAACATTCATTTGTTAATAAAGAAATGGGATGGGCTCAAGAGAAGAATCATTGTTAAAAAGGTTGTTTCATACTGTCCTCCAATATTTCATGCATGAAGTAAACCAACCCTGTAAATGTCCTGAGTCATTGTGCTGGGTTCTTCTGTTCAAACTAGCAAACATATTAAGGTAAGTGATCTTAATTACCAAGGGTCAAACAGTGCTCACCCCACTTGTGTGGTTCTCATGGTCTTCAGTGAACAAATAAAGGAAGTAGGATGAGATCCCTAGGGAGAAATCTTCCTATCAGATTTGCAGAGTGGATCCGATATAAGTGGAACAAATGATGACTTATTGCTGCTACATTATGAAAATGTGATTTCTCCAGATGCTTCCACGCTCTGTGAGAGGACTTCATAGGCTGACAATACTGCCCGGAAGCAGCTCACAGACCTCCAACAGGAGAAACACTTGGGTCTTCTGGGTACATTTTAGCCAGATGTAAGGAACGTTGTCTTGAACTACGTCAAGCAGACTTACAGGAACAGCAGTGCTGGGCTTGCTCCTTGGTGAGGCATATAAAGGGGATTACCTGAAAAACTGAGGTCACCAGTACACTTTTACATTGTTCACCAGAGTCCTCTTTATGCACCCTTCTATAGAGCCATGGTGCGTGGGGGCTTACACAGGCAGGAAAACTGGGGCTGAGGGCTAGAGCAGAAGCTCATAGGAACATCCTATGGCAAAGCTGACTAGAATGGTCTGCCATGTGCTTTTCCAACCCTGCCCTCCCAGGAAGATAAAGAAAGCTCCATAAAGGTCTTAGTTACCTCTCACACATTTCACTAGCCTTAGTAATGTCTAAGTCCTTGGTGACCTCCTTTCCCAGCTACCTTCCAAACCATCCCCACAAAAAAAAAAAACAGTCAGCAGAAATGTTTATCAGAGCATTCTTCATTCCAACAGGGAAGAGTATTCAGCATTTTCTTCTGGATGTGTACGTCATTGCCCTCCATGTCTAATAATACTTAAGTGTCAGTTTATCCTCTGCCATTATTTTGACTATTCCACTAATTGCATCAATCCCCTATGTTTTACATATGACTATAGATGGAAGCTAGCATTGTCTTTCTCACATCTGCCTCTGTTCTTAACTTGCTTATGTTGTTTGGGAAGAATTTCTAAATACAATTATTTAAATAATTAACTGAAGCATACAATGCACAAATTAATAGATCAGAATTTTAAATACACTTAAGGGGGAAAACAAACATGCTACCTGCACCCGTGTGCACAGCTACTGTACAATTTCTTGGCCCTCTCTCTATCCGTCAGAGAAAATAATTTACAAGTATCTGCTTCTACTTCTCTGCTCAGAAACTGTTTTCCTTGAGTGTTAGGCAAGACTTTCTATAAGAAAAAAAAGTAGAAATGCGTGTAGCAAGCACAGGGAGAATGATTTACATCACTGAATATGGGGGAGTCACATTCTGACCCATGGCTGCTACAGTTATTTAGGAAGGTGGGAGGAAAATGATGAAGTCGAGGTTTTTGCTGCCTGTCAGGACCTCTCCCCTTGCAGAGCTCCATGAAAACACATTGCCCATCAAGGCAATTCTTCACCTTGTAACAGAGCAGAATCACCACACTGTACAAAAGGCTACAGAAAAGAGCAGGAGCTGCTGTTTTAGCACAGAGATCAAAGCAGAAGGCCAGAGAAAGGAAGGTTGTGATGAAATCAGCACCCTGACTTGTACTGGTGATGTCCTCGGGACCAGAGTTTGGCACAGTGTGTAGCAGCAGCACACACAGACTCAATCCTCTCAAAATATAACATTTTCAATAGAAAAGGAAGGGACAGTCTCCTTTAGCCAGGGGTTTCCACCCAAGTTCTGGAATTACATTTTATCCTATTTTCTCAGCAGGATGTTCACTGACAACTACTGCCTCAAAACCAACAATTTTAATTTACAAACTTTACATTCAGCAACATTTCACACTTGGAACAAGATGAAAAGTGCTCATTGCCATATGAAGTTTCTGCCTGAGGTGTTGGGGGAATGAGTGCAATTTTACCTAAAAAAGGTCAAATTCATCTGTTATTGCTCCACTGGTATTGTCCGAGTTACAATGGTGATAAAATTTGTCCAGTGTGGTTAATGAGGTCATTGTTAAAAATTCTGTTTGAAGAACTTAGTTATTTGCCATTTTTTAACACAGATGAGCATTACATAGCCCAAATCAGAAGTAATCTTTTGTTATTTACTACAGGCTGGGTAGCAGCGATGTATAGAATACTGGGATATCCCTAATTATCAGGAATGTGACTTGGTATATAGTTTGGATGATATACAAATAGTGACAAGTTTGCTTTCAGAGTGTAAACTTTTAAAAACCACCATAAAGACCCCATAAAAATACGACTTTGACTAGAAAAAGATGTAAGCTACATAGTGCCTACATGGGTATTTTTCCTTAGAGATCAGGAGAAATATGACAAGTATGACTGCTATTATAGTTATATAGCATATTCCATTTAGCAGTGATATAGCAGAACTGTGAAAGCATATCCTAAGGTATTTTCACTTCATGCATTTGACATTGATATTAGTTATTACATTGAAGAGACATTGGGCTGTTTATTGCTGACTGTTTCACTGAGAATGTTAACCACAGCAAAGGAATATTTGATGTTACAAATTATTTAGCTTGCTACTCTTCATTTTCCTTTTAGTATGCAATTATTTGTTTGGTTTCACTGAGAAAATGAAATTTCAAGGGCATTTCAAGGAAAATAAATAAAGTACAACCCAAAAGGGTGGTTTTTTTGTTTGTATTCAGGAAGAGCACTGAATCATGCATATGTATGAATCAACAAAATCAGGTTAGCTAAGAAATTGGAAATTGCACTTCACACTAGAGCATTTTTCTTGCTCTAGAGATCTTTGCTATGGATTTGAAGGACTAATAAAAAATCAGCAGCATGACTGGAACAGATGGTTTTTTATGGACTCGGCTTGTTAATAGGCTTTTTAGCTTCTCCTAAGGACTTAAAGCAAGTTCCTCCCTTGTCCTGAATATCTTAAGATGATGTTAACATTGTCCAAAATGTACACTAACAAGCAGCGGTGAAGAGTTGCTTCTTACATGTGGTTAGGAATAAAAATTCAAAACATTTCTGTAAATGTGATCTAACCCGAAAATGGGCAATGTTACAAAAGAAAATAAACCCACAAACTTCTTGACCATATCAAACCCACACAGTGTCATTCTCTTGAAAGTGAGATAGGCTCGCAAAGTACTTCAGTGCACTGAACTACATGTATTTCAGAAACAAGGGTCATTACAACAGAAGAAATTCCCTTTTATTTAAGCAGTGGTTCACTTCTGCATACAATGAGAACTGAAATGAAATGAGCCATATCCTCAACCAGTGTAAAGCGTCCAGGTTTTATTGACTTCAGTGGCACTGTGTCAATTTATATTTGCCATACAGGCTTTGCATTCTCATTCTAGTTAGTGAATTTCTGAAGGTAGAAAAAAGAAATGAGAATACTTGGGAAAACTAGAAGAGTCCATCATGTATATCTTGCTGGTCAAGTAGTGTTTTCTTTACTCTGTTGTTGTTTTAGTCACGCATTTTTCTACAATTTCCTATGTTCCTCCAAAAATTCATATCTGCCAGACAATACATTTTATTCATTATGCCTAGCTCTGAGAAGGCAGGAATCATCCTAGAACTTACCATTTTATATAAGACTCCAGGAAATTGTTGCTAAACAGTAACAACCAGACATAGGACTGGTCCCTCCAAAACCCAATCACTGGATTATGAAACTGCAGAACCATGATTTACTTTTGCAGCTTATGGTTTCTTTTTTTTACTACAGGAGCACCAAACCATTACTGGCATTGAGTATTGAGCAACCTAATGTCATTACTCTGTCAGGTGAAGGAATACACCTTCATTCACTTCAGCCATGGGATGCTTCAGCTCAAATATATGGGATTCTTTCAGTAATGAAGGACTGCTTTTCCTCTACATGTAAAACACTCCTTGAGAAATCTAAGGAACAGAGAAAAATAGCTTTTGCCTTAAGTGACACACTCAGATACAAAAAAGGACAACTGTGTCCACTCTATTTTATTGTGAATGCAGTTCATATTCTTCTCTTGGAAGAATTTCTAACACTCGTGGGACTATTCCCACAGGAAGGACTGGGGATTGACCTTGTTCTTTTCTAACTGAATTATCCTAAAACTTGTGGTGAACAGGTGCTCTCAGTGAGCTGGACTGAGGCAAGGCTTTTAGCCCATCTATAGGAGTAGCTGAGGCAAAACTCAAGCGTGGAAAACTGGCTATTATGCATATTTATTGTATGTTGTTGCTTGTTGCCACTGTCATCTATATATTTAGAACATCTGGCTTTGGTATGTGAGAGATTTGTTTTATAAATAGCTTGAATTTGGAATATTTGATGAAACACTTCCCACAAATGACTACAGAAAAATCTAAAAAATACCAACTACTACCAAAAAATGTTCAAATCTGATTCAGTGTACCCAAAGTAACCTCATGGACGATAATGACATTCTCCCAGATGTATGCAATCCAACACAAGAATTCGAGCTCACTCATTCCAGGCTACGGAATCTTTCCATACAAAAAGCAATGAAAAAAGAGGAAATGCACTAATTCAAATTCTACATATTAATTGTCTCCTTGCAGGCTTTTTGATACATAATAACCTGCTACTCCTACTATCTCCTGACTTAGAACTGCTTAAGTCAGCAGACTTAATATTCTAGCATGTAACTCATTTTAAAAATCAAACCAGACAAGACAAAAAGCAATGAAGAAAGAGGTATGATAAATAAACATACAATTACTGAGCCCCTCCACAATTTCAGATTCCTCAGGCCAGTGAAAGCATTTACAAGAAAGAGTGGGAGCTGAATTTTTCACAAGTAACACCCACAGACACCCACTGTAAGGATTCAAAATGCAGAAGGTTTTAGGGAAGCTATTCTGTATATCCTGCAATATAACATCCATGCTGCCTTCGGACTCACAGCTGCTGGGTTTTGGAAAGAAGTTAAGTATCATTAGTTCTGATTGTTTAATGAAAAGGAAACTATCCAACATTAGAGAATCCCTCTCACTTAACCGAATGAAAATGTAAAATATTTTCTAGTTATTGGGTCATAATATGATTTTCTTGGTAGCATCTTCTGTACCCCACCACCACCCTTATGCTGCCTCAGTTTCCTCAGATTTCTGTTGGAACCAACAATCCTTGGCTTATTTCTGCTCTACCCAGGTTATCTTCCTGATACTATAGGAAATCAAACCACCTGCAATGTTGCTAGTGTGGTACTTGGAAAAACATCCTTGACCATTCCAGAATAACTTGCTAAGATTTTATACCAGAAAAAAAAATTATATTTTGTTTTATTTAAATAATGATAAAACACTCTGTTTCCTTACAGCTGACCACAAGCACATATTCTTCCTTAATAACATTGAAAGAAAGTGTTAGCAAGACCTGCTGATTATCTGGTAAGAACACAATTAATTTGTGCCCAGACTCATTAATCTTTCCTAATACATGTCAGCCCATTACATTTGATCCATGACCTCTGTCCCCAGTCTTGCATAAAAATCTCTCAGGATCAGAACCACATCATGATTTGGCATGGAGCCACCAGCTCTGGCAGTTGCCTGCAAAATGCTTCAAAGCCATCAGCAATGGCAGCTGCTGCATTTATGTGCACATGCCCAAATGATAAGTTCACAGCTCCTCTAAGGCAGACTGAAAGAAGCTGGCTGCTCGAAAGCCTGAATCCTGTTAGAAATACAGCTGTGTCCCTATTTAGATCAAATGATTACACATTTTTACTCTCACTTCTGTTCCCACAGACACAAGTGTCACGTGGGGTGCTGGGGTAGTCCATGCAAATTCTTTCCCCATGGTTTTTGCAAATAACAACAGCAAAAAATGCGCAGCAGTATTTGAAACCAGTTGCCATTTCACATATGGACATTCATGGATGAAGGATTTAGTAAAAAAATCACTTATCATTGCCATACCTGGGTCCTTTCTGCTTTAACAATTACATCAAGACAGAGTGGTGCAAATTTTTGTAAAAATTCAGTCATTTAGACCAATGACATAATCTGGCTTGCTGGTGGACATGAACACAGGCCTTTCAGTGCTTTTTGGCAGTCATCAAGTTACTTCTCCATCCATAATAAACAAGATGAGTCCAAAGGCTCATATTATTATTGCTCCTAGGAAAAAGCATGTGCCTAAGAAAAAGTACCAAGTCTGCGATGGCACATCCACAACCTCCTCCTCCTCATCTATACAATATTTTTTAATTGAAGCAAGCATTTCTAAGATGAATTCCTTATGAATTTACAGCCTAGACCCCTTTTTGTCATGAAACAATGTTCGCTGGTAGGAGAGAAGTGACAAATAGGAAAATGACAGAAGCTGAATGATGGCACAAACAGTGCTAAGCTATGTTTGAAATGCCTTTTTTAAAAGCCAAATGGCAAACCTTTAGTTAATGTGAATTTAATTAAAGTGTTCTTTCCCAGCTACATCTAGCTCATTTTTGTCACCAATATATTCTGTGAAAAATATGTAATCATTCACTATACGACAGTGACCTAAATTGCATCACTCAAAAGGAATAGTATTCCTTTTCCTGGTTAGCTGTGGATGTTAGGTTTGGTGCTTATCACGTGAAAGGCACTGTACTGACACAGCAATAATATATAAAGCCCATGGCTTTAGTGGGGGTTGTTTTGAGGGGTTTTCTGGGACTATCAGCTCTATGCATGACTTTTACCTTCTCTTATCTTCCTTCAACCCGAGAAAACAGATAGAAAACCTTGCAATATAACTTCCAGAGACAGTTCACAGACAACGTATGCAGTACAAGTAACATCTGCTAAAGTTTCTAAAGAGGAACTTATACCATGCATTGTTTTATCTGCAACCACACAATTTGCTGATCATGTTCTAGCAAGCAAATACTTATTTCATTCTAATTAAAATGTCAAGCAGCATTTTGATCTTATCAAAGTGATTATACTGCAGCTTTGAATTTCTAAAAAAAACCCCAAAAACAAAAAGCACCACCAACAACATAAAGCCAACCATTCATTCATTAATTGCTCGCTCATGCAATGCGTAAGAAGGTGAGATTGTCAGGAACTTACCATGCCTGATGGGCCAATTGTGAAGGGACACAGCTCAGCTGCTTGCCAGCTGCCCAGAATGGTAACTCTCCAGGGGAAGGAGGGGGGGGAAAGTTCTCATCTCTGCTCTGTGCCAACAGCGGCCTTTTCTTATCTTCTGAAGCCATGTAATCTGTAGAGATGCAGACTAAGCTGGCATTTTCCCACCTCCCCAGCATATGAGGATGATCAGAGGTGTATCTCTCCCTTCCCTCTCTGTCTACAGACATCAGGTGGTGGTCTATCATCTTTAGATGCTTCTTTCTAGGGAAAAATTAAAGCTTGAGGAGATATATGTGGTTATCTTTCCAAGCTTCACTGCAGGCACTGCAGAAAAATTACCCACTACTCTTTCGGGAGCTTTCTCCAGATTTAAACAGATTCCTACCATACACACTGCCAGGGTAGGATCATGAGGAAATCTGGTTTCTAAAAGAGCAGGACTGATGCAGCAATTGTCAGAAATGCCACAGAATAAGCAAATTTGGTCTCAACTGTCAACCTTATTGCCAGACTGTCAGAAGATCTGAATCCAGAGAATAATTTAAATGTCAAATCAAGACACCGCAAGCACAAATTCCTGTGATTTGCTGTGCTGCTGAGAGATAACATGACCTGAGGGTAAGAGAAGAGCTGGCTGGAAAGAAAAAAATCTGTTTTTCTGGGGGTTAGGGGAATTTTTGATGTAAATTCACCAAAGATATTGGAACATATAGGTTTCATTCAGGCAAAACCACAGTGGTATCATGACAGAGAGTTCTCCAAAGGGGCTTTGCATCTTGTCTGGATATTCTTGCCTTGACAGATGTTGTTACTGCAGGAATTAATAAGCTAACTTTTGCGAAGTGCTCTGAAATCCTTTGGAAGGAGAAGGTTGAAATGCCAATTATTGCTATTTTTAAATCATATGTTTTACATGGAACTACGGACTTCATAATGCTGCTGGTTTTAGCATGGACTATCGCAGTATTTTTGATAAAACTTGCACTGGAAATGTAGAAACTAGAAAATAAATATATATTTTAAATTATAAGCTTTTCTCAATGGCTATCATTGTGTTGTTATTCACAGCTTTAGGGAGGATTGTGCCTGAATAAGGACTGCAGAATAATGCCCATATTGAGAAAACCATATGAATTGAACTGGAAAGAAGAAAAGAAAAAAAACAGGTTACAAGCTGTCATTCTGAAACTCATTTTCCCCACCATGAAGATGAACTCTTATTACCTGTGAATATGGAATTCAAATACTATTTTCAAGTTTTAAATATAGGTAACACTTTACATTATGTGTCATTCTGGTACCAATTACAGCATAACTCTAATATAATATATCTATTGATAGAGGGCTAAGCCAAGAAGCTTTGTAGTAGCCCAAAATTCAAGCAAAGTTCAAAATATTTCAATTTTCTCTTCTTATTCAAGCCCATATTCAGTATCCTGGGACACATAACACCTTGGAAACAAGTGCATTATATTTTTAACGTAACAAACAGAAACATCTTGTGCTTCTTTTATCTTCCTCATCTGTTTCATGGGTGAAAATGAGATCATCATCTACCCACTTTCCCACCTTAGTAGCAATTGCAAAGTTTTCTTTATCCCTAACTAGGAAAGCCTGCATCCCCTGTTATTGTGTTTGTAGTCTGGGCTAAGGGAAGTTGAATGTCGCCCTGGATCTGCATCTGAACTGTCTTCTGTTGCTGTGTTTGAAGCCAGCTCTTTCCCTGGCTGACCTGCAGTGCTGTAGTTACAGTGGTAGCTCTTCAGCTAGCCCCCTCTTGACCAGGATAGTATCTAGCCCTCAAAAAGAGGAAAAAACAAATATGATGGTTTCAGGGAAGCTGCTTTAAAGAAAACAAACAAGGCTGTGTCTTAATCGCTGAGAGAAAATCTTCAAGGATTTAATACAGAAGTACAGCATTGCTGTGGGTAACTGGTGTTTAGTGGTAATCTAGAAGCTGATGGAAACAAGAGGGGTTTCCATGGAAAACAGGCAGATTTTTATAGCCTTCAGAGTATTGATTAGGACATAAAACCATTTCTAATGCTCAGTGAGGGCAATGGAGAAAATCCAACACTGGACCATCACTCCTTCCCACTTACTGAAAACCCAGGTGGATCCTGGACCTTCCCTGAAGAGCAACAGGGCACCATGTCTGAGCTATTGCTTTGTTGTGAAAATTTAACTGACAAATAGATCTAAGCTATTGAACCATACAAGCCTTCTGTATTCAAAGGAAGGAAATAAACAATCTACATTTTTGCATGTAATTTTTAGCTAGATGTGCAATCTTGGAGTCTTTTTGCTGGACTGTGCTTTTAACCAGAATATACTAAATCCCAGTGTACAGGAAATACCATCTATGCAAGTGATTCACTATTAGTTAATTAGGTGTGCTAGAATATTTTCCTCCCTGTGAATGGAGCTTGTATACTGGTATCTGCCATCAACACTAAATGGGGCTTACACATGCAAAATCCCTCTGGCATTGAGAGGGGAAAAAATCTTTTCACTTTCATAAATAATGGATCTGTAGCAAAATTAGCATTTCATGAAAAATTTTAAAAACTAGAATGAAAATATAACATAATTTCTATTTTATGTGTCCCAATTTGCCAGTGCATTGTGTGATCCAATACATAGGTCATCTCCTGTCCATCTACTACATAATCATATCAAAAATTCTCTCAATTATCTGCAGACTAACTACTTACCTATGACCGATGTCCTCTATGGTATTATGAAAGTAAAAGTGCCCTTCTTCTACCAGAGCACTGTGGCACTGGGCTAGTTTTCTGGTGTATGAATATTTCTGTGATTTTTTTTAATTGAATTGTGATAAACACCATTACTCTTCTTCTATGGAGTGTTTGTTTTTCTGTAACTGTTATGTGACATGCTTACACACAAACAAATAATGATTTCTCTGCAGGTACAAATATAAGAAACTGTTGCCTATTGTGTTCCAATAAACACTCACATGGAAAAAGCTATATGCCCAGATTATTGAGCATGCAGACTGCACACTGTGTACAGTATACTAGGTAAATATACACCTATCTATTCATGACAATAAACATTTCTACTCCCAGTCAGCTCATTCCAACGCTTTCCAGGGTGACCAAGATATGCAGGAACCACCACCCATTTCAACTGTACTCTATTCTAAACCTGGCTGCATTTGAATCGCCCAGAGTTCTGCCACAACCCTTGGTGGAGCACAGATTGCAGCCTGTTTCTTTTAAAACAAGATACTGAAGATCTCACCTAAGCCAAAACCTCTCTATGAATTTGCCCACTGGAATTAGGAATAGAGAAGAAATAGCCCTGCAAACTCTCCTGAAAATCTCCTGACATGGCCCATACAGGGTGGTGTGATATAAAAGGGCAAGAAATCACTCACATGTGAAGACAAGTGGGAAATTATTTTAGCAAGCCCACACACCAAGGCACTGCCTTTCCCTTCTTTTCAGGATTCAGTCTCAATCCCATGGCTTTAAAATCTTAAAGCAAAACTGACTAGTATGAGTTTTGTGTTTCCAGTGGAATAGAAATTGAAATACCAGTGGGAAAACAAATTTTGAGAGTTGTGTTTTGGGGTTGTTCAATATTCTGAGCCCAAATTTTATTCTGAGCTGCAATTTAGCTTTTTTTTTGTTTCCTCAGTGAGTAAAAACACATTTAGAGTAGCTAGATGTGAATTCTGCAGCTAGGCATACTTACAAAACACTATTTTTGATCAAAAAGAAAACAAGTGACTTATTAATTTATAAGCATAGACTCATCAAACACACAGAGACATGGAAAAAGCTACAAATGCATTAACCCATGCTGTTATTCCGTAACTCCTACCATTAGAAATTCTGCTCAAATCTTCTTTTGGAGGACACATTTAAAGATATTTTTTTTTAATTATACCTTTTAAATTGTACTTTATTCTATGTTTTTGGTGTTTTTAAGCTACGGACTTTGATATCAAACAGTGGTCATGATTATACTTTTTGATTCTTGATGTCATTGTTTGGCTTATATTTAAAATGAAGAAATGATTACTATTTTCCCAATGGATCAAACAAACATGTTGAAGTCAAAGGAGAAAAAATAACATCCTTTCTGTGGTTGAGCAATGTGATTCCTATTTCCTCCTTCCAGCTCTCTGCCTGTGGGAGCATCTGTCAAGGCTGAGTCAGCACCTTCCCAGGAAAACCTCATAAACATGTTAGAAGACATTTCATTTTGTCATCTACCTAAGCACACTGGACTAGTATGCAAATAAGACAGCACAAGAACAGGACCACAGCAGCAGTGCTAATGCTCTAAGTGATCTTTCAGTGTAATTAGAATTTGTTTCATCACACTAATTTGACATGGCAAATTAGTGAAGCTAAGATAAGGGGGTTTTGTAGAGCCAGGGCGCTGGTATGTACACAGAAACTTGTCACTAAGTCCATTTGCACATGGGAGTTGTGTAACATCGCAGAGAAGTGACAATTAGTAAAAGCTCTGGAAAATATCAGTTTGTTTTATTTTTAATCTGGAACTTGATAGGTAATATTTTCTTTGGCTGCTCTCTTGCAATAGTGATTTAGGGATCTTAGCCTCTTCACTGTTGAAAAATCTTTCAAGACTTAGGACAAGCTAACATGGTACTACAATTATGCCAGTTTAGCCAAGTCTGACCCAGTGGTACACTGCAACATGCTGTGCTAACACATGGGAATTTGAGGGGCAATTCTGTGATTTCTGTTTCACAGAATGAGCTAGCTGTAAGCCATGCCACGATGACAGCAAAGCTGAGGATAGTGGCTGGTTTCTTTTCTGCACCCTCCTGCCCAGATCATGCAAGCTCAAGAGGGAACAAGCTCAAGCTCATGAACAGGAAATGAAAACTGTTCCCAACTGCTGCAAAGTAGTCCTGAAATGCAGAAGATTTTAAGGATAGGTGGAACATGCAGAAATCTGGCAGAGGTCTGACAGAAGGCTTAGTTAAGGAAGAGGACTTGTTCAGTTTACAGCATTAATTAATCTTTAACTTCCTCATTAAAATTAAGATTTGGGATTGTTCATACTTTCCTAAATAATTTATCCCTAATGTTAGTGTAATTAGGATACCTGCCCTTTGATGCCACACGCTCTTCTTTTGGACCTGCTGAGATCATGAGCCAGTTGAGGCCAGGCGGCTGGAGATGTGATGACACTCTCAGCTGAATCACAAATCCACACATCAGCCCCAAAAGATGCAGCTTCCTTTTGCATCTCACCCTCCTGGAGGAAATAGGGCTAAAGGGGATCTGCCCTGAAATCCAGTCTACAAATCTGAGAATTCATATTCTGTGCCCCATTGTGTCTTAACTGGTTCAGAATGTCTCTGCATTCAATAATGCCAGTTGCATATAAAATTTGCATCATATTATGAGATGCTAAGACAGGGCTTATTACTTGGAACTTCTGAGAATAATGTAGTAGAGAAAGATGTATCTAGATAGGCATATTTTATCGGATTATACTTTCACTGATAGAATAGTGACCTATTCTTTTGATTATATACTTTGGATTGCTTCTATAATTTGACACAGTTCTGAGGATAATTTAAGTTACCTTAAGGAAATGCTGAAGAAGCCAGTCTATTCCACAGCTAAAAGGAAAAGTAAATGGTACTGGAAACCAAAACAAGTTTTGAGCCAGTGTGGAAATCCTCACCATGGAGCCTAAAGAGAATTCAGAAAGGGAGAAGCATAATAGCCAAGAGTGTAAGTTGCCCTTCAAATGAGGAGTCATGCATTGGTATCTGCAAGTTTCACACATCTCAAAGTGGTAACATCCAAAGCAGAATAGACATCAGACACAGCCAGCCAAGGCAACCCCAGAGACTCTGGATATCAACTTTCTCTTTCCTTTTCAGATCAGAAGTGGTGTCTTTGGGAGGATAAGAACACCAAATCTTAACAAACCCTGGGGTTTTTGAGGATACAGTTAAAAGGTTACCTGTAAGTTCACTCCTGCAAGAAGGCAAAGGAATTTCCCTACAGAGAGAACCTATTTCTTTCCTTGGAATCACCTTTTGGAACTTTTTTCTGGCTGAGAAATGTGTCTCATGCTCTATAAATCTGAAAACTGTAGGATGGGGAATCTCTGAAAACTGGCACAATAGAATTGCAATCCTGAGGTACAGACACACAGAACAGCATTGTGAAAGAAAGCTGCTTTTCTGTTCACTCATATTCCAATAAACTTTCTTGGAATATCTATTATTTTATGAGGAATTTCAAGACCTATTTTTCTGTTGTTTTCGTTTTTTTTGGTGTGTGTGGGTTTGGGGGTTTTTTTTTCATAGTTTCTTCTCTTTATAGGAATCACTTGGTAAGGACACAAAATAGCATCTTGATTCTTCATTCCCAGAGGAGCTTGGCCAAACAGAGACAGACAGAATCTGTTATTTATGAGAAAAATAAGCTAACATCACCTGTTTGTGAAGGTAATCAGATATTGCTCATATTTCAAAGCTCAGAAAGTTAACAGTATTCCAGAGATTTTTAAAAGAAATGCAATTACAATCAGGAGTTGAGATTATGGCAGAAAATATTCATCACAATACAAGCCATAAAAATGCCTTTTTTAAAGACAGAGGAAAGCCCATTCAGTAGGGAATATTTCATGGCTAGTGGGAGGGTTAAATAAACAAATGATAATAACACCAATCAGACCTCTTTGCTTAAAGCCTGTGGAGTCAATCTGCTTCTGACTGTGGAGATACCAACCAGCAAAGGCAAACTAATTAGACACAGTCAAACACTTAGGCAATCACACCTTGTGAATGTAAGCGTCTTCCTGTCATTTGGCAAGTCTCTCAGCTGCCTCTGAGCGTGAGACAACAAATCCCCTGCAAACAAGTTCTTCACTCTCCCTGTTAGTGAGATCTAACAGAGCACAATGGCTGGAGGTGAAAGGTGGCAGTCTAGTCAGGTAATGACATCGTCTTGAACAGCCCACATTAAAATAGTGGCACTTGTTTAGACTAGCCTATTTGCACCTACCTGCAGAGGGCCTTTTTAATGTAATTATTAGGCTCTGCAGCCCTGCTTAGGATTTGAAAATACCATTCATTTTCATCTTGCTTCAGCTACCGCTGCTATCTCCTATTCAATCTCAGTCACCTCATCTCCTCACAAGTAAGTGTAGAAACAGAAGCAGATGAGAAGAGTTGAATTAACAAGAAATAAGTTGGCAGGTGAGCTGTGTGACACAACAGTAAAAAAAAAGTTAAAAGATTTGACAATATATTCTAATCACTACCTGACTGTAGCAGAGCTGCAGGCATTGAAATAGCTTCCTGGGGAAAACAGAAAAGACAGCAGGAGAATGGTCTAAAACCCAAGGGCAGGAATCAATTCTTATGAGCATTTGAACAAATATGTAATTACTGTCTTTCAAAGTAGTCTTATTTTCTCAGGAGTTAACTATTCACTATTGACAAAATATGACAAGTTATACAGCCTAAGGAGTGCAGTAAGTAACCAGCTCCTGGTTCTAGCCTGAGATACCCACACACAGCTGACCGCAGAAGCCCATAGGAAGGAATGGTGTAGCCACAGGCCAAAACTTTCATCCAGTTTTCCAGTGAGAATCCATGTTGCACTGGAGAGGTGTAATGAGTTACCTCACTTTCCTGTGTCTTCACTCACAAAAAGAAACTTTCTCCGGGTATCTCAGAATGTAAACCCAGCACCTGCCAGATGAGTGAGGCAGGATGCATTTGGAAAGTACTTCAGCAACATGCAGCCAGTGGCAAAAAAGCTGGGGAAGAGAGGGACTGGTCCAAGAAGGGAAGCTGTAATATCCATTTCCTCTTGCAAGGGAAGAACAAACCTGTCAAACATGGGATCATCACTCTGAGAAGTTCTACAAAAACAAAAACTGGATGAAAGATACATGGAGGAGAAAAAATAAAAATTTCTGCTTCCTTTGTAAAGTGGAATTTCAACCTATTTTAAGGTGACATCAACAAGAAATAAATTATTTAGTTCTTGCCTTGTGTAGCAACAGTCTCCTCACAGAAAGGACATCTTGTTTACAAGATCTGTGCTAATTTCTGGTAAAGAGAAGGCTCTCAAACAGCCTGTATGGAAGGTTTGCTCAGTGTGATACTTTGCTTTTTGCTGCAAGTACTTTTGAGATCTATTTTTTACCTTGCAAATATATCCCAAGTTGTACCAGTGAAGAAAATTTTGTGCTGTCGTGGTATTCAGGTTAATTTCTCCAGCACACAGTGGTTTCACAGAAGACTGTGGCAGTGTAGGTTACCATCTTAATTGGTGCCACTGGCCTGGTTCCTGTGCTGAAGGAGTGCCAGAGAGTCACAGCATGTCCCAAGCATTCCTGATACCTACTTTGTTTGTTTGTAGTATTCTCCTCCATCTGGCTATGACGGATGAGGGTCCTTTAGCTACACTTGTTCTGTAAACTGATATTATGCACCTGACCTAAAATGACAGCTGGAATCAGGGCTACACTTAGAGATAATCATGCCCAACACAAAAATATAAGCGAGTTCTGGAGGGTGCCAGCCCTGGGTCAGTCTCAGCTTATTTGTCAATCTGCCAGTTCACTGCTCCTCAGTGCTGTCTTCCCTGAGTAGCAGAAGGCACTGCTTTCAGGGGCAGTAAACTCTGAATGTTGAGAGACAAGCAGTTGGCAGGAGTCCTTTATGACAGGGGTGGGAAAAGCAAGACAGGTAGCCAGATGGATGTGGTGTGGCCCAAGGCAAGCAGTGAAGCAAAGGGGTGAATCAGAATCAAAAGGTTACCATACCATGATGAGAATCTCCGATGATAGTGACACTGCATAGGCGAGCTATGTATTCTGCAAGCTCTTATTGGTGCTCTGGTCCTGCTGCAGTATCTTGGGCAAACCTTGCTCTGCAGTGACAGTCTAAGGCATTTTATATTGCTACTACTATAGCTACTTACATCAGTTTGCCTCTGATCAGTCCATCCTCCCTTTTCCACTTGGTCTCACTTTGGTACTTGAGGTGGGTTATTAGTTAGTACTAACTGATCCTCTGGGGACTGAATTAATTTGCTCTTAGACATTTATATCACTTCCACCAGAAACTAGGACTTATACAAACTAAATTTATTGATTACTAAAGCAGCAGATTTTGAAAGAGAAAATTTTGAGAGAAGTATAATCTCTCATCAGGCTATCTGATAGAAAGTGGGTAAAATGGGGAAACTCTCCTGCCATCATATCCTTAAGCTAGTTATGATACCCTGACACATCACAGCTACTGTTACCACAACATGCCTATTGAAAAAAAAGAAAGTTTTAAGTGAACTTAAGGGATTCAGTTTGAAAATTTAAAGACTAAGTGGCTGAAAAGAATTAATTTGGTCTGGATAAATTATTCAGTGCTGTTGCACCACTAATAATTGTTTATTTATACTTATTTATACCACATATACACAAACACACCCACCCCAACACAATGTTACTTAGCTTAATATTTTAATTGTATAAAATATTAAGTGATGAATACAGTATTATCTTGCATATAATATGACCTTATTTGCCAAGTAAAGGTGACAAGGTACTGAAGCATCAGCCTGTGTGTGAATCTCTGTAATGACACACCACATCATGAGAAGGAGCTGCCTCACGGTATTGAAACAGCCTTTGCTCACACAAGCCTGTCAAAATTAAGATGTGACTGATTCCTACACCTGTAACTATATTCCTCATGATATTGTATCTCATTTTTCAGCAGATTTCATACTGCACCTCACTTGCAGGTTCAGGATTTAGAGGACAGGCTAAGGGACAATGGCCCTTTTGGAAGACCAGGGACAAAAGCATTAAAACCACTATTATCTGCAAAAAGGAAGAGACACTGTTTTTATCCCTTTGGCCCCTGGACTGAAACACGGGTACTCTAGAAAATCAAGGAACCAGGATTTTGTCACAGCTGCCCATCCATACTCCTCCCACATTTCCCTTCAGCCATCAGACCTGAATAAAGACAGAAGGGATGTTCATGGAACAACTAACTTCCTCACACAACACACATCTCCTGGACCCTGCATTAGCTAGAGGAATGCCCAAACATTTTTTTCCCTCTTTCCTTTTCTTTCAAAGAGTATTTTAAAGAAAACCACGTTCAAAGAGGGAAACATTTCCACAAAAAGAGGCAAGCAAGGAGATGGCTCAAAAAAGACCTGAGGCAAATTAAAGCCCAATTTAACTTTTGCTCAATAACTTCACTTTATTTGGATGAATCATTTATGTGGTGAAAAACTTCAGCTTACTACACTAGAAAACTCAATTAATTGCCAAAGTGCTGAGAGAATAGGGAAGGGGAGGCATGGAGGCAGAACTCCAACTACCAAGTTAAGAAGCAGAAATAAAAGCCTTTTGACACAGAGCATTAGAAACATTGAAGAAGAAATGGGAAGAGTTCCTACACTCAGTCCACAGCAGGAAGAATGTTTGCATGGAGAAGTTGATGAATGCTAAGAGAGAATACACCCAGTGCAGGACTCGAAATATTTGTACCACACTATGCCATTGCAGGTGGGCCCCAAATGACCAGCCAAAGACCACAGGGGAAGCTTGAACTAGAGCAGGGACAAGACTATCAGTGTCTCAGCTGCTCCACTAGCACAGTCATCATCCTCACTGCCTCCACCAATAGGCCAAAAAGAAGGTTTCCCTGACTGTTCCTTGGATTATTGAAAGGATATTTTATCTTGGCTTGGAGACACGTTTTCCCAGTTGCTCAGTGCCATTAACATAAGGACTGGACTGCTCTGTCTCTGCTCTCTAGGCAACAGGTGCCAAGAGTATTCGGAACAAAGGGAAATCTCAGCCTTGCCTTTACTACCAAGAGATGAGAAGACAGAAACAATGTACAGCCTTTTTCACATTACCCACCGCTTTTCTTTTGG
Source organism: Donacobius atricapilla (assembly GCA_013397315.1). Taxonomy (NCBI): domain Eukaryota; kingdom Metazoa; phylum Chordata; class Aves; order Passeriformes; family Mimidae; genus Donacobius; species Donacobius atricapilla. Next base: position 580,523 of record WBMY01003225.1, on the reverse strand, counting down.
ACCTATAACTGCCCAAATTCCTCTTAAACACACAGAAAAGTAAGTCCCGCTTAACACAGCATCAGACAACTTCTTAGTCATGAAGAATCCATCCCATCAAAGTATGGGCAGGAACAGTTTGTGAATTACAGCTATTTTTCAAAAGGAACAGAGAGAATGAGCACTTTTGTTGTCCAGCAAACTTAAACTTAACAGCAGAAACCAAATTCTTAACTAAACTTTTCTGCTGACTCCCTCGTTTGCCTATTAAATATAGAGGAAGGAATATTATGTTCAAGTGGTAGCAACAGGAAAAGGGAAATTAAATGATAGTTTGATTCCTGTGATCTCTCAGGTTTTATCACATTGCAATATGTTTAACCCTTCAAAATCTTGTCACTTCTCATCTGTGGGAGGAGAACTGCTTTGTTAGAAAGAGAAAAATGTAATGGTGCATATGGTATGCCATTAGTAAGTCTCACACCCCGTAACAGGAACATTTGTACACAAATGTGTGTTTTGGGATCTAGCCAAGAGCAGAGCACCCTGTGAATCATAATGCATAGCTAATTAGTTATTTTTGGTAAATTTGGCACTCAGAGTTAATAGAACCAATTTGTCCCCAAAAAGCTAAATCACTTATCACTTCTTTGGAGGTGCTAAGTGGATCTAGAACTTCAGGATGCTGTCAATAAAAACGAAAGAAGCACAAAGCTGCCTGTTAATTTGTGCTCCTCTCTACTTCTGTTTAGAACAAAAGTAAGATGTATGAGATGCTCTGATGGCAGGTAATTCATTACAGGTAGCAACAGCGCAATTTAACTGTGCTCCAGGCTGATGCTGGTTGCTCAAGGTATGTGACCACAAAGAAAATAGACTATTATTTTCGGGAAACATCCAATTAAACAGCTAGACCCAAAGTGCCAAGCCCTGGAAAGATGTTGAACTGCCCATATCCTAGGCATGGGAAATGTGGAGCTTTGCTTCAACCTGCTACAGGCTGCTTATAAATTCAGATCTGAAATAATATTTCACATCCTTATGAAGCAGAAAGGTATTCTATTCAAATTGAAATTGAAGGAGAGGCTGGGAGGTTAATATGAGGTTTTGGTTTGGGAATGTCTCTGGTGGCAGAAAAAAGTCTAATTATTTTCCATTTAGAGAGTATGTCTCCAACCCAGAAAGTCATTGCCACAGCTGTATTTCCTGTGGGAAATTCCTCTTAACTCCTCCCTTTCAGGTGTAAGTTGTCATTAATGCCCTTGCTATGTTGAGCAAAGGAGCTGCATATGGATGTGCAAAAGATATCCACTGAAGTTTCCACTTTAATATCCAATGAAAAATGTATTTGGGTAGGGAACTCTAGTTTTGAGTGTATAGCAATTGTCTGCATTAACCAACTAGCCTAAGTGGAGTGCACTGAATAGGAAATGAAAGTAAAGCAAAAGTTAGAGCTATGCCAAACTACCTGAGTGTAATGTGGATAGCAGTGAACTGTGACTCATGTCATGTTGTGTTATGTAGCGTCAAATCACTGTACAGTGTGACACAACGTAAGCAACATGAGTGGCGTGAATGTGACACAGCGCAGCCTTTTTTCCTCTCTCCTTCTCTTTTCTTTTTTTTTTTTTTTTAAGAGCATTTTACTTTTAATCAGATAGCTGCTGTCAATTCAGATAACAGCTGCCTGACCCAAATTTTCAGCTGACTGAAGTGGACGAATACTGAAGTATGGACTTTCTATTACAGAAAGTTAACATTCCAGGCTAGGCTGGCATCTAAAAATACTCCTGCCTCATTCTCTTCTCCCCATCTGCTTCTTCCTCCCCTAATACCTGTTATGCTTTCTTACTGATACCAAATCAATAATTTTATTTCTATATTACAGGTCTTAAAACAATACTAGCAAAAAAAGTATACTGGAATTTTACTTACTGATGTTTAATTATTAATGTAGGCTTCTTTAAACATATTTGGCTCTCTGAAACAGCTCTTTAGAGCTGTGTTCCATTTCTTATTGCTTACCTATTCTGTTTGTTCTCTGCCTCCCTGATCCTTTTCGATTTTCTGCAGGTTAGCAAGTGCTGCATTGTCTGCTTTTGAAATGTGTCTTTAGGCATGCTTTTGTTTGACAAGGAATGCCAAGGCTGAGCTGACAAAGTCTGTTTGAAAATCTTTTTCCAGGTATACAAGATCAGTAAGTCTGTTCAATGTATTCTGTGATTAGTATTTTTCTTCAGATATTTATATCAACATTTCAGGTTTAGTGAAAGATGTTTTCTGAGCACACCTGTCAGTGGGAAACCTACTAAAGGTAAGTAACACTATCATTTATATATTCAAATGTATAAATATATTTATGGTAAATAGTTGACATCTCTCTCCATATAACTTAAAAGAAAATATACCTTTAACAAGCACTCAGCCACTGTTCTTTTCACAGGTTGAAACAAATATCAGCGCACGAAAGCTGTCTTTTAGGTATTTTGGCTCTAGTTCTTTACAACCAAGATCATTTTAAACATAATATTTAGATTTCTGCACCCTTTCCCCTGCAGGAGCAGGGGCACTGGGGATAATGTTTGTCCTATAAGGCAAACTTTCAGGTGAAAAAAGCATTTGTATATTCAGAAACTACACACACATAAATTCCAAATAGGATTTGTTGTTGATTGTTTTGGGTTGGTTTTTTTTTTTTAACTGAAGACACGTTCTGCCTTTTACCTCTCCAGTTGCAAGAGAAATCACATCCTTGGCAAAACAATTTGGTGGAAGCAGTACCCAAAGCCTACCTAGAAGAGGTAAATTGAACAAAGGTGGCACAATTAAAATATGTAGATCCCTCTTTTAGCAACACATCTCCTATTTGCCATGGGATACAGTGGCCTCAAGAGGCAACATTCCATGTTAATGACTAGAGAATATTGTGAATCCTTGGAAAAGAAGTACAGCAGCCCCAAAATCTTACTTTTTATTCCTGTCCTCCATACAACTGCCATCACATAATGCTATTTTCACTCTGATCAAGGCTGGAGCCTGATACACACTGTCTTTTCATGACATATGACAAATAACTCCCATATACCTGGTAGTGCTGGGATTTTCAAATGACTCCCATATACCTGGTAGTGCTGGGATTTTCCAGGTGGTGCTACAATTCCAGGCACTTCCCTCTGAGCTGGAAATGAAAGTCTTTGTAGAAGATTTGACACTACGTGTCAGTGAGTTAGGAAGATCATGAACTGAAGGCAGACCATGGACCTAGCTGAAGAAGAGAAGTTTAAATGTAGAACTGAATTTTCCTTCTGATCACCAGAACAAATACTTGTTGGAAAGCAGAAGTCAAATAAAGGATTTGTGAATCACTCCTAGGGGGAAATTAGCTCCTCTCTTAACTAAAAAGCTGAAGAAATTCTTCAACAAGAAAAAACTCTCATTTTCTTGTGATTGAAAGTCTAAGTGCTGTAAGTGTCCAACTTCTAACTGTAAAATAAGCTACACTTCGTTTTATCATTCTCTTATTTGTTTGTTTTGTTCTTTATTTTTCACAGAGGGCGAAACCCAAGACCTGAACTTTAACATGACAATCAAAATGCAGACTCCAATTTTGTAACCTTAACCGAAAGTTGTTTTACTGTAATTTCATTTCAAGATTCTCTTCTCCATTAATCAAGTTCACATTTACATGCCCAAAGTCTCCATCGGGCAATAAGCAAAGAAATTCCTACATCAAGTGGGAATATTAAAATTCCACTGTCCTCTCTCTTTTTTTTTTTTTCTATATACCACTATATTTTAAAACAACATCAAGATAATAATAGGCAGCCCAATCCTACCAAGGCATGACCTTGTCAAATCATGATCAAAAGAGATGAGCATGCACACTCTGTGCTTTTTCCCAAAGGGCATGGTACAGAGCTGAGAAAGACCATCGGAGCCAAGATTGGAAGCTATAAAATATGTGTCATTTTAAAAATGTATTTTACTTTCACTTAATTTCAACTGTATTAATGCTAACAGCAAGAAAAATCTATGGATCTAACAATCCATTGCACATTCCGTGCCCAAAGAAAGAAATAATAGAAAATGTTTGGGGTTTATGTATATAAAAACCATAAATATTCTAACAGTTTTCTGATACAGCAGAAGTACTAAGCTAGTGCATTTGAAGCTAGAAGAGGAGAACAATTGATCTTAACTTTGCAACATGCAAAAGTGTTTGCCTCATGATCTCTTGCCATAGAAAATGAAACTAGTCAATTCAAATGTAAGAAGTTGATCTTGTTTAAAAGGTGCTTGGGTCTCTAATTACATGAGAGTTACCTTTCTTTAATAATTCATTAGAAATATCGGGGGGGGGGCAAGATAAGGTCTAAAAATACCCACCATGTAAACTACTGATCTGCTCTCTTAAAATTAAAAGCTGAAATTCTTTGACTGTCTCATTTTCTAGCAGAACACAAGAAAGGAATATTTTAGTTGGTTCTCACCCTCCAGGCAAAGTAGTATAAAACCTCTGGCCTGATTCCAACCCCATTATCAAAGGACCACTCACCTAATCTAAAAAAGCAGCTCTTCATCAATTTATCATTAACAAGAGCATTACAATATAATGTAGGAAAACGGCTTTTCACCAGGGATTCAGTTAATGGGAGTCTAGAGCCACATAACAAGCATGGCAGAAGATATTCCACAGTAGGTGAGGATAATATACATATATTCTACACAAAGAATACTGCAAATAACTTCTCTGTTGCTGATGAGGTGTCTCAAGTACTTTTTTTAAAGAATTTATTTTAAAAGTTGAAGTCTTGTCGAATTCTACAGCAACATACATGAATGCAAAGTAATTAGCTGCTGACTCGCTGTGAAAATATTTTATACAATATATTTAGTGTTAGTGAAAGTGTGACTCTGGTGGGTTTTTGTGGAATTTCACTGGTGTTGATTCCTGTTCACTGTCTATCCCACCACCTCTAACCTCAGGAGTTCAAAAATCACAAGCCGAACATCCAAACTTCAGATTAGTTAAGATGTCACAAAAAACCATGCAAGAAATCTTTGACTTTTTATTCTCCTTGTGAGGATTAGGAATTTTCTTCTCAACCTAAATCCCTAGTCCATGGAATGAGTACACTATTTTATAATGTTTAAACACAAGTTGAATTTGGACATACTTCTATGAATTCTGTAGCTGAAACTTTCAGGTAAATGTTGGTACTGTCAGGCAAGCCCCAATACCACAACTGATGAGTCTCATGCCAGTAGCCAGGCTGCTGTACTACCCTTCGTCATTAATGTCACATCACTGCTCTACTGCATCCCACAGGAGGAAAAATTCATGCCAGACTAGGCCAGGTAAATAACTTTTTTATGCACCTCACCAAAGCCTCCAATACAGCATTGGTTTTTGAGCTGAGATCAGCTTGGAGGCAAAAGATGACATCTGGTCCAGCCTAAAATCAGCCATGTAAAGTTAACCCATCAATGATGCTTGAAGGAAGAGGAGCAGCAGAATGAGCTTGTACCAGATCAGCTCTTTGCATTATGAGACTGCAGGTTTTTGGGGATCCATGAGACTAACTGTATCCTACGGCCTCATTCGAACACAAAACAATAAAGAATATGGAGAGAGCAGGCTGGAGTTTCACAACAAAACCAGAAAAACTCTCACACTATCTGTATTTCTAAAATAACTTCATCTTAACAGAGACAGACATTGATATACTCCTAATATGATGTTTCCCTAGCATACAGGTTTACTTAACTGTAATACTCTGAGATACTTAAAAATAGCATTTTAGATTTACTTGGTGTAAATGGATTGTTTCCCACCAGCTGTTAGATTTAATCTATTATAGGCCATACAAAAAGTTCCTGTTCTTAGAGGAAGGTAAAATAAATTG
>WBMY01003225.1:488389-574632 GCA_013397315.1 Donacobius atricapilla | reverse complement strand
GAGAATGTGGTTGGGGGGCGGGGGGTGGGGAGCCACAAAATTCATTTACCTTCAATAAATGATTATGTCTGATGAAATAGTGAACCACATGACACTTCCACCACTTCAAATAAGATCTAGGAGTGAAGTTGTGGATCCTGCAAAAAATATCAGGTGTTGCTATACATAACAGTTCATCTGATCAGCAATGCAGGTCACAGCGAACACTTCACCCCAGTGCTCTGGCTTACTGTGCAGGGCTCCCTGCAGAGTGGAGATGAGTTCAAGGTCACTGCCCGGAAATTTGAAGTGCGCTGCAGGACTGGCCCCATCTACCTGAGAGACCCCCTTCCCCTTCTCTGATCACAACCTCCCATGACAGCTGCATTTCTCCGAACAGTGAATCTGCCAGCCAAACAGCCAAGATGCTCCTGAGAGGAGGAGATGACTTTTGGAGGGACTGGATATGGACTATGGACCTTCTTCCCTGAAGAGAGAAAAATAAACTCACTTGCAAACTTCAGTGTAAACCTTATCTTTCCAGCTGAACAGCCCTCAATAACATCTTCAAACAAAGTGAAATTCTATAAAATAATCAAATTCTTTCCCTGACAAGCTGAGAAGAGACAGAGAGAAGTGCTTCATACAAAAAGATGCATTCACACACACATACACACACACTGCTCTTAGTAACAGAAAGTGTTTTGATATTGCAGCACATGAGGGTACGTACACAAGAGCATACTGAGACCAAACAACACAGCTACAGTGATATTTCAGGAATGGGATTAGGAGATGCACCACACTGCATCAAATATGTAACGAAGTGCTCACACAGACATTTGATGTTCTTGTCTGTTGGCCTCCATGTGTTACCAAAGGAACTGGTATCCTCATACACAGCGTAAACACAAAAGTGACATTCTTTCTTAAAATATTTTGAACATCATTAGACTGGGGATATTCCCTTCCAAAGCAACTGGTGGTCTCTGCTAACAAGTTTTTTTGACAATAGCTACCTATAACACAGCAGATACTTTCCTTTTGCCTATCTCCCTTCAAATGAGGAAAAAGAAGACCAGAATGGCTGTGCATACCCAAAACTATGTCCTGCCAGTATTTTCAAGATTTTCCCCCCTCACTTACTCTGACCCAAGACAAAGTGGCAAAACTGAAAAAAGGGAACAAGGGTCACGCGCACCAAAATGAATTATGTCAGTAGAAACTCTCCACTTTGATACTTCCAAAATATTTAAATTTCATTTCAATTTTTGAAAGATGTATTTTGTAATCTTATTCATGAGGTATTTGAAACTAGACAGGTGATTGTGTCCTGTTTAAAACATATCAAATCAGAATGCTTAAACCCCAGAAAGGCTCATCCAAGAATTTATTGGCATTTATTCATTCTTATTCTTATTAAATGCTTTTATTTCAAGGAACTGACACCCTCCAGGGAAAACCCCTCTTTGCCAGAAAATTCCCAGTCAAAGCCAGCAGAGCATCCTTCTGAAAGGTCTCAAGAAAAAGTTCTGAGTGTTTCTCCCTGAGGGATTGTGCTGTTAATGGTGGACATTAATTTCCATATGTGACAAAGTCAGGTCAAACCCATCAAGAAGATACACAAAGGACTTCCCTCTGCATGCCACTGTGGAGCCCCCTGACTGCATCCCACTCCAGGCAGGGGTGGAGAAATGCACGGATTGCAGCACCTTTACAGGAAAAGGCTGATTTCAGAAAACACTGTGTCTGTACCAGTTAGATAAGGTATCTGACCAGGAAAACCACAACAGTGAAGAAGGAGAACCAGGCTGAGGAGCTGTAGGAGCAGCAGTAGGAGACGGGATAAAGGTTACTGAAGGTCGAGTACAGCTGGCGCATCGCTGCTGGCACGAAATTGCTGCTGCATTCCAGGAAATCATTCCCTCTCATCTTCCTGAGCCTGTCACATCCTATTTCACTTACTGGTTCCTTTTCAAGGTGTTCGTCTTATTTGTCTCCTTGGGTTTGCTGTTTATCTCCATTTATTCTCAGCATAATTTGAGGCTCGTTGTTTGAATTCTGTGACTGGTGGGCAGGTAGGGGAGAGTTAACCTGTGTAATGATTTGGAGAATCTACGTGGGAAAGAGAGAGAACAAGATTAGTAGGAGTGATTACAGCAGGAGTTGTGATGGGAATATCATTTCAGCAGAGCGAGCAGTGGGGGACCAGCTGGCCTGTGTCTCGTCATTTTTGCAGAGAAAACTGAAGGAGCTGCGTTACTCTGTGTGAGCCATGTCCGGGAGCTATAAAATTACCTACTGATGAATAAGCTGGAAAATTGTCTGAAATGAAGTATAGGAAGCACTAACATACCTCATGCAATTCCAGCTTTATGGTAATGTATGTTAGATAATTAGCACCAATGGGTAAGAGGCATGAATACTCATACATCGAAAGCAAATCATTAGCATATATTTAGGAGATTACAGTTAAATTTATCATGAGCTACCTGTGTCTGCTGGAACAGTTCTTACAGCAGGAATCTCAGTCCTCTTTGGAAAAGAAAAAGATGTTAGGACTTCATATTTGGCTTGCAGGGGGTTCTTCTGAAGAAACCAAAGCCCACTACTCAAAAATGAGCTGTGGAACCCCCCCTCAATCACCAGCCTGATCCTGCAGAGTGCTGGCACAGGGCTGCAGGGTGGCCCCTGGGAGGAACAACTGGGGCTGCCCCGTGCCAGACACAGAAGGTCCCAGCCAGCTCAAACCAACCCACTGCAGGCCAGGCTGAGCCCCCAGCCACCACAGGGCACCTCTGGGTAAGCAGATCTAAAGGAAGGGCAGAAAATGCCAGGTGGAGGAAAGAGGAGGGAACACCAAGGTCAGAGGAAGAGGTGCTCCACAGCAAAGTAGACATTCCCTGCAGCCTGTGGCAAACCCCATCCTGGAGCAGAAGAACACTGCTGACAGGAATGCAGCCCCTGGAGCCTACTGGAGCAGATGATAGGGGCAAGGAGGAAGGAAAGCAGAGAAGAACTGTGATGGACTGATTGCGAGCCCTGGTCCCACTGCACTGTTCAGGCAGGGTGTAGAGGAATCTGGAGTGAAGTTGAACCTGAGAAAGGGGGGATGAAAGGTGCTTTAATGTTTGCATCTCTGTTTCTCACCACCCAAGCTAACAATTAGATATCTATTTTAACTAATAATAAATTAAATTAGTTTTCCCCAAGCTGAGTCAAATATTTGAGAGAGACTGTGTCCTACCTTCTTCTGACCTTGGGAATCTGTGTCTACATCTTCACTTCAGGACAACTGGAGATGGATCTGAGGCAACTTGCCTTCTCCAGAGGCAAGATTTGAAGTCAGCTTATCTGTTGTGCCTTGCATCTGCAACAGGAGCTGAAGTTCCTTTGAACTACATTCGGCTACATCTTGCATTCATAACACAGCTTCGGCCACCTCTTGACACCCTGCCCTGGGTGAAGAACGTCTTCTCTGGCCCTAGTCATGGTTATAATATCTTTTCATTTTAGCATTGCAATATGTCAATGTGTGCACTGTGCAGGTTTTTAATCCTGTTGCTAACAGTTTACCAGACAACTGAGTAAAAGATATTCTCTGCTCCAAATCTCCTGGGTAATGACTTAATTACATTTAACTTGTTTCCTGGATGTCTCATCCATTGTTATGCCTGCAAAACAATTCACATTAACACTGCTCCGTTTTTACAACCTTGCCCAAGTGTAATTCTTTTAATTTCTTCATCTGTTTCTTCTGGGAAGTTTAAGAAAATATCTTTAAGTTACTGTTGAATTAAGGAGAAAATAATCCTCTACTTATTCAAAGAAGGAAACCCCAGAACCTCAAACTACACTTTTTCATCTATGCAGCCCTAGCAATAATGCTGAGGGTTTATCATTTCATGTATATTGCAAAACCTAAGTAAAAACCACTTGCATCTTCTGAGAACAAAAATGAGAAGGAATAAGATGAATAAGAAATGTTACCAGGCAAAGACAGAGAACTAAGTGTAAATGGAGGTAAGCTACAGCTAAAGTGTCTGTAAGGTTACTCATGGATGGAATACTTGCACATTCTCTGATATATAAAATCTGCAATTAAATTTTAAAAGAAATTCCTAAACCAAAGATTTGGTTCATCTAAGAAGGAGAAAGATGTTGAGATTTAAGGATTCTACTGTTTTCTTGGAATTCCTTTTTTCTTCAGAAGTCACTGAAAATGTCTGTCTTTAAAGACAGAGCTGTTTCATATACTGATTAATGCTGCTCATGATGTTACAAGGCTATTTGCAGATGATATTTTAGAAAGGATACATGAAGAAAAGCATTTTTGAGGGACAAATCTTATTTCTGTTCATATACCCAGACTCAGACTAAGCAGTTGTCTTATTCAGAGAGCAGAAGTGGAAACCTAAATTTAAAGTAAGATGTCAGTATTTCTTTGTAAAGTGGGATACACCACCAGGAGTTAGGAAATGGAAGAGGTCATCTATCTGACACTGAGAAACACATCTGTACCTGCTTAAAACATACATACTGGTCACAACAGTGTCTGGCAGAAATAAAATAATCAGGGTCAGAAGCAAAAGAAGTAGGTTCTCGATAAACCCAGACAGAATGGCCTCCAAAGTATGCCCTCCTTCCAAGGCACTTGGGAAGCACAAGAATAACGCTGAGGGTTGTATTTCCTATAGATACAGCTTTATAGAGTCAAGCGACCCAATGAGAAAGATGGGCAGAAAGATCCATTCCAGAGTAGATTCCAATAGAATCTCCAATAGACTGGAGATTAAAAAACTAACATGAGACATGGAGGAGGCTGCAATGTTGATCTGGCAAAATAGCTTCTGTCCTCTTCATTTTTTAACGTTTTGGGATATCTTGCTTCAGACCAGGAAATGCATTTGCTATCCAGCTCTTTACACTACAAGGATGAATCTGAAAGTGAGAGATGTAGAAACACCTAACTGTGGTGCCTTGGAGGGAAGGAGAAGGCTGCAGGCAGTATGGTAGGAGACAAAGAATGGGATACTTATACTCATTTTACAGCTTGCACTGCTCCTCAGGCCAGGAGCACAAGCAAAAGAGAAGCAAAAAAATGAAGAGTAACAACATATTTTCTGTGTTAATTAAAATACTATGAATATAGAAATTGAAATGGGTTTTTTTCTTTGACTCACCCAGTTGCACTTGTTTAGGTAGAGAAAAAATACAAACCAAACATGACCATTCATTCTTATTTGCATGATTATATGTGTGAGTTGAAAAAATTCAGCTTTCCTGGGAGGATACCTGCCCTTTGTTTTGCTGATCACTGTGCATTACCATTCTATTACATGTGGAACTGCTGAGGATGCTGCTGAAACAACATTTGCTTCTTTCCAAACAGAGAAGTTCGCTTGATGTCTGTGTATATTGACTTCCTGAACACTAAAGTTATATACATAGCTGTGCTGTTTATATATCCCATTTTGTTTGCTCTTGTAATTTTTATCACAATAGGAAAGCATTACAGATCTACAGAATGTCTTTTTCAAACACCTTTAGTAACCTACATGACCTGAATTTTCTCACTTAGAAAGAAGAACACTTCAGGAGCTACAATAAAATTACAAGTAACTGTATATGCAGGAGGTCCTGGAGGTTAGGCAAGGCTTGAGTATGAGATATGACACCAAACCAGAAATGGGATTCCAATACAGGCTTTGGTACCAGGAAAATCTAAGCAAGCATAACTTTGCAAAAGAACAGAAACTTGGTTGCTTCAGATTAAATGGTCTTTACATGAAGCTGCTGGAGAACAATGACCATGGAAAAGCTAAGCCCAGGTTACTTCAGATTTAAATAGATTTCCACAGAATCATTCCTGACATCTGTTTGGTCATGTTTCAGGTTTGGCTGTGAAAGTTTTGCAGAATCTTAAAAAAACCCCAACCAAACAAGCCACAACACCCTCCCTCCAATCTACATTTTATAATAGAACACAGTCTTTACAGACTCAATAAATTATTCATGGGGAAGGCAATATTACTATTAGACCCTGGGGTCTTGGGCTCCCTGCATGTAAAAGATCTAACTCTACACAATCAATCCAGTAGGATAACTGTTATACTCTACTTAACCCAGATTGCCTAACAGGGTTTGAAAATGGATTAGTGGATGATGAGCTCGTTTTAAAAGCAATATTATCTCCCTGAAAAGCAGAGGATAATTCCTACTAGCCATTTTAAGAAATAAAATGATCCTAGGTTTGAAAGAAACTTTTCACATATTCTCTTAACTCACTAGACATTGACACATGCAATGACCAGAGACATGGCAGAAGCTAACCATCAAAACAGGCATCAATCAAAAAATGAACACTATGCAAAAGTTGCCTTACACTCTTACAGTAGAAAGCATCTAGATTGACAAGAAGGTATCAAAACTGGCTTATTATTACAAATTGTTTGGATATCCTCTGTGAAGGGGCCGGCAAAATTTCTGGAGTGGCTACAATTCTTCATCATTACAGCAACTCACATGGTTAATACTGATTACTGATGATATGCTAACGCATTTATAATTACAGAGAGGTATAAAGCTGAAAGCATTCTAGAGACTAAATGGTTCATTGCTCTCTATTTTTGGTTACTACCAAACATCCAAAATAACCCAGCAACATTTACTATCTACAGTGAAGGTTTCAATTTTTATCTTTCACAGAAATCTCTGCTTTCTATCAAAGCACTGTGCTGTGGTCATTTTTTATTTTGCACTTGTCAAGCTAGTTCTGCTTTCCTAGCATGCATGCATTTTGTTTGTTCACAATATTCCCTTGAAATAGAGAAAGTAGCTGGAAGTAGCTCTGGATTGGACTCGACACAGAAAGGAAAAAGCACAGAGAGACTTACCTCTACATGAGGATATCAAGATTTCAGACAGAGAAAAAGAGACATATTCTGAACTTCCTTCAGAATCATAGCATTGTTTTTGAAAAAGACCTTTAGGAACATTGAGTCCAACCATTAATCCAGCACGGCCAAACTCACCATTGAATCATGTCCCTAAGTGTCACATCTACACATCCTTTGAATTCCTTCTGGGATGGTAACTCTACCACTTCCCAGGGCAAGCCTGTTCTAATGCTTGACAGCCCTTTCTTTGAAGATTTTTGTCCTAATATGCATCTACTGAAAACAGTTCATATTCTGAATATCAAATCTTCACAGCAAACTGTTCATAGGCAAGCCCTAGGCTGAAAGATGTTCGCATAAAACATTAGTTGAATAAATTCAAACTAACATATTTCTGAATCCAGTAGAGCAATTTGTAAGAACAGAATCTACCACTGGCATACATGGTCACTCCAGGATTCTGTGAAAGCAGACAGAACTCCAGAACCAACAGCATTTTACACTGTTGTAAATATATCTTTCTTGTTAACAAAATGGCAGCATGACAAAGGTAACACAGGAGCACTGCTTGGCCCCCTTTGCTTAGCACATTATCTCTCCTTTTATTCTTCAGTGCTTTTTCTCCCAACATGTTTTTTGTTTTCTGTGCTGCTACCTGGCACTTCCCTCTCAGACAGCCTCTTCCTGACAGTTATCAGGGTTTAACATACTGTACTAGGAGGCTCGTGAATATTGCTCTTTGATTTTTAGTGCTTTATGATGAATGGCTAGAAATCATTGCTGGGAAAAAAAAAGGGAGGAAGAAAAATAGTTTCTGAAAACCTTTGTGCTATTGAATTCTGCCTGCAAATTCTCAAGCACTGACTTGCTTTGCTACAGGATCACTCTGTCACTCTGCATGCTACATGTAATATACCATTCCCCCCACCCCCAAAACAGCAAGGTATAATGTGGGAAAAATGAGTATGAGCCGTAAGTTTAATTTTCCTTCTTGATTTTTTATTCTTTTGTTTTTTAAAGACTTTTCAGATGTCTTTACATTTTATATACTTTGTGTTTTGAATCCTTTGTCACTTCATAACAGACCCCCATCTCCTTTCTCATTACCTAAAAAAAAAGCAGGGAAGCAAGAGTTGGTGGACCCCGGACTAACAAAAATCCTTCAGCCCAGCAGAAAAATACTTCTACTGCATTTAGCAACCTAGAGGAAGGGTAGGGTGGAGAAGTCACTGGGAGGAAGCAGAAAAGGAGCACCTCTAAAATAGAAAGGCAAGAGTCTGTCCAACTGCACGTTTCTGCAAGAAGTGTAACGGAAACTTCTAGGTTTCTTTAGGGGTGTTATCATTGACCCACTCACATTCTGCCAGTGAAATTCAAGACATTTATAAACTTGTCCAGAGTTTCAAGAGCATTCTGGTGAAATTATATCCCCTGAGGACTGGATTAGGTCCATTGTGCCCAGACAGAGCAAGACACAGCTGGCTCCACGCCTTCTACAAGCCTTGGCAACATGCTTGTATCTGAGAAATTCCAGGCAGGAGCTGGCCCACTGTTACTATGTGTTACTATGTCACATCCACACAGGTGGAAATCCAGCCTGGAATCACTGTTGGTGACCCTTCCACAATGCCCTGTAGAGCAGGAATGATCCTGGTGGGTAAAACTAGCTCTTGATGCCATTTCTGTAGGTCACGGAAAGGCAGCACAGCCCCCTCTCGCTCTCACATTAGGTAATCCCCCAATCCTCCATTATGGTTGTGGGACCAAATTCAGAGCAGCGGAGCACTGGCTGGTCCACAGTGGATGAGTTGGATAATCTTCCCCACTCCTCCAGAAAAACAAGCTTCCTGTTTTCATTGTGAGAAAACAGCCCAAAATTGTCAATACAAATATCAGGCAGCAAAATTTACCTTCTGTATTTTTAACTCTCTTTAAGACAATCAAAGTATACACCACACCAGGACATAGTGCTAGCTCAGACATGAATGTAATTTCCTAAGAACACATATACATGAGGTCTATCAAGCACTGCTGATGCCAGGGAAGGAAGTATATCAATTTCCATCATTTGAAGTCCATCTTCTGGAAGGTGAATCTCAATCTTCTCTATTGTTCCCGTGAACTTAAAAATACATTTATTTCCTTGATTTTTCTTTTCCTGTTTCCTAGTGCCATAATTTCCCGGTCTGGGCCAATGAAATACGCAAAAGCTGGAGTCCCCACCACAGAGGGCCAACAGCCTACAAGCAGTAACAAAGAGCACAGTGGCAAGTACCAGCAAGGGAAGGAAAAGAAGCATTTCTTGGTGAACTCATCTGTATTTAAAAGTTCAAATTTATCACCTTCACTTTGCTATCTTTTCATGAATGGTAAACTTCAATTCCAGAATAGTTAAGCAGTGCCCCCTTTCATGATTTATGTGCTTAAAGCACACACTACAGTGACTTTACAGCATTCAACTTTCCCAAGCTTCTTCAGCATGATGGAAAAATACAGAAGAACACATTTCATAATATGGCACAATTGGCATCCTGCAATCCTCCATCTGGGATTCCAGCATGTTTCTGTACCTTTCTTACTAACTGGTTACAACATAGAATTCATATATGAATCAGGAACTTCAACATCTTGAGTTGCAAGGAAAGCCTATGACTTAATCTTGAAGGTTTACATGCTGAAAAAAATTTAAAAACAGGATTAAAAAGATTCAAACACTTTTTTACTTTATTAACCAGCCACAGCTAATACTGTCAAGAGGACCTAGGTCCTAGATATGGGCCAAATGTCTACATGCCAGAGGGAAGAGGAAGTTGATTTTGGAGAAGTAGTCAGCCTGTCTGAGCACCTCATTACAAGTATGTGCTATGGCTGTCACCGTGTGTCTCTGCATATCTACATTCAGATCAGAGGTTGCACAAGAAGATGGGTATCAGTTTCCCCATTGAATCTTGCCCATTTCCCAGAGAGGTTTGTAGGAGGCAGACCCATGAGCCCTACAGATAGTGAGACTTGGCCCATGGCCTTACACAGCTCCGGGTCCTCTGAGGCTGGGTAGAAAATCAACTGCTGCCACGTCAGCTCACCTTCCTCACTGCTATTAGTTCCACTGGTACAGTAGGTACTTCCAGTTTGGTTTCCAGTGCATCAAAGTTCTCAGTGAAGTGGTTCTTCGCATTTCACCTGTACCTTCTAACATCACACAGATAGCCAGCTCCTGTTCTCCCAACTGCTGGCTCACAAGTGGAGGAAACTGTCAAAATCAAACAGAAAACCAGCATTCTGTGTTGCATGCCCACAGAGGGGATGCTCACAGCACAGATCACTGTAGTACCAGTTACACCTGAATAGTATCATGTGTGTAAGAGTGTTTTCACCAAAGAAAACAGATGAAGAGCAAAAGTTACCTGAAAGATGCATCAGTACTCTTCAGTCCTTACTGACTTGTGTGTTAAAAGGCTGCACACCAGACGTGTCATTTCACTAAGAAGCCACTTTGCCCTGTGGAATTAGAGTGCCTGGGCCTCAGGTGAGTACATGGTTTAAGGTCATAATTTCTGTCTGGCTAAGTCTAATATCTTTTCTCAGTTGGACCAGATCAGTCTGACGGATTTAATGGGATTTGTGGGATTTTCATTTTCCTGAGAGCCTACTACATTTATAGGCAAAAAAATACTGTTTTGCTTTTCTCCCCCCAACATTTCTGTAAAATAGCTCCACCTTCCAGGGGTCTACATTAAATTTTTTAATACTACAGAGAATCTTTGATTTGCAACAGAATATTCAGAATAGAAGAGGCTTCCTTTGCAACTCCCCCTCTTGTCCTTCAACTTTACAGAAGTTTTCTTCACAAAGTTCCAAACCACTCTCATTTAGATGCAGAGCACTGAGACAGCTTAACACTAAGTTAAACTTTTTTCCTTTGTAATGGAGTGTGCGTTTTGGAGGGTTGTTAAGCAAGAAAAGTAACAGAAGATCCTCCACAGAAAAAGTAATTTTCTGGCAGGAATTTTAGTTCATACCTATTAAATGCTCACAAGGAGCTGGGTTTATTGTTTGTTTGTTTTAAAACTAGAAACAACCTTCAGTTCCACATTCAGAATTTGTATGTCATGTTTCAGCCTGGAGCATATTTTTATGGTTAAGTTATAAACTCTAAAATTAAGAATTTACCATAAAAATACACAAGTCTCTCGCAGTAACACTGAGAACATCACCACTATAATGATAAAAATGATTAAATGCCATCATTCTGTTCAAGACATTGCCAACAGATTTTGTGTTAACTGCCTGCAATTAAAGGTCTGTCTCTTTTAATAACAACATATTAATATGAATTCTGCCAGCACTTTTTAGCTTCCAAAATATTATTAAAATAAATAAGCTCAGGATGAGAAAGAGTAACACAAACAGGAAAACAGACTGTTTCACAATTATAAAGCCCTTGGCAATAGAGTTCAGTTTTATAATAAACCTGAGTTTCTTAATACAGGCTACCCAGAGCAGGAGACAAGTTCTGTACTAACCTGATTTAATGTGCCTGCCTGGGAGTACTGAGCATTCAAAACATTGGACCCTGTAACCTCCTGTAGCGTCCTAATGAACTGGGGAAGCAAGATTAAACTAAAATAAATATGTTTTGGGGTTTTTTTTTAAGTACTACAGAGGGGCAGCAAGAAGATTTCTACTGGCAGTAGGATGCATATTTTTTTCAGTCTCTTCATTAGTCATTACAAATAAATTAGCTAACTGCTAAATAACAAAAAAGGCACTAATTAGAGTAGTGGCTTAGACAACTGTATGTATTCAAAGTTAAAACTTAATTAGAAGTTAAAACTATGTTGTTTTATTGATGTGTACTTAGCATTTTTAGCCCTTTAAACATTAAATGGAGGTTCACTTAGGAAGGGACATTACAATGAAACATTTAAATACACTGCTAATTTTCTTCTCCAGTCAGTGATACTTGCCTTTCTCCTGACAGAGTCACTAGCAAAAAAAGAGCAAAATGAGAAACCTGCCAAACATGAGCAAATATTTTTACCTTTTTCCTAGAGTAACTTATTGTCTCTGAATTGCCACTCTTCTTATTCCAGTTTTATTCTTTCCATTTGTTGGCAAGGGAATTCGTATGCTCCAGCCCCCCTCCTGCCTCCCAACAATGATACTGCGCTAATAAATTCTTACTGCTTTTTTCCATCTATCAAAACCACTGCATAAATCGCTGCCTAGGAGTCCTCGCCGCCAAGCCACACATACTGCTGACCCCCCTTGGGAACAGCAAGCAGAACCCTGTGCCAATCAGCAATTAAAAGATAATGGTACTAAAAAGCCTGAACCTGGGAGTTATTCACTTGCTCTGCCAATGCTTGTAGGACTCTTTTATGTGCCTGGGAATTAAGTAATTAACAGACTAATTTATTGTTCACTATAAAGGATTTTTCTCTCTCTAGTCAGGTTTGACATCATCAAAATTCACCACCACATCAGAACATGCCGATTGTTCATCCTCATTTCCAAAAAACAAAGAAATCCATTAAAACACTGCTTCATTGCTTAAGCTTGCTTTGGAAAAAAAACAAACCCCAACCATAAAAAAATCAATGTCACCATTTGAGTATTGCCCTCCAATACAAATATACATGCTTTAAATAAAGGGAGTCCTAAATTGGCGAGACCTAGATAAGCCAAAACTATCATTCCAGTAGGTGGTGAATACATTGGTGCTCCTCACTCTGTAAAGTAAAGCACAGATCTGTTTTTAACCATTGTGCAGACTGCATGGGATAACCTAGAACATTTTTGCTATGGAAGCTAGATCATTGCTACAAAGGAAGGACAAGCTTTAACTACTGATTGCAATGAACACTGCTGTGTCAGCTTACAGTCCAAGCCACAGCCAAGAGATCAGTGTTGAAGCACGGTATCACAACCTGTTTTCTAGGTGATACAAAATATTAAGGATTCACCTGCATTACAAATGCATGTTGTGTTTAAACAAAAGCAGGAGAGGTTACCTTAGAGGAAGTGATGACTGCGACGTTATTGTAGTCATCATGGTCAAGAGGGAATCATGTTCAACTTCATGGCTTGAACACTGGTAGAGAACAACTTTCTGATTCTGTGCTCTAGGTCTTTTATTCCTGCATAGAGGAGGCCTGCTAGTTGATCTTTGCAGAATCTGATGGAAGAAATCCAAATTTGCAACATAGGAAAGAAAAAAATAAATTGAAATAAGCTTAGAAAATAAAGAATTTTAATTGGAGATATCAAAACTCCTTTACTAAGGCTTTTTTAGTAAATAGGATCAATACCTGTTGGAATCAAAGGTATTTCCATTCCTGTCTCAGTTCAGGTTATTGACCAGCTGTTCTCTGAAGACTGGTCCAACTAGGATATTTTCAGGATTTTAATATCTACAGTGTTGTTCCTGCATCTCTTCTGGTCCAGTCATATCACTCAAATTAGATTCATCAGCCAAAGTTCAAAACATGCCAAAATGACCCCATGACTCTGGTTTATTACAGAGCAGAAGAGTCAAAAGAAAATTTTGGGACTGAGAGGGCTGAGCAGCCAGCAGGGTGGCAAGGAAGGTGTGTTTATCAAAAAAAATCACACAAGTCTGGTAAGGCTGGAAAGGATCACATTGTTCCAATCATAATCTGTTCCAACCTCCCTCAAGCAGGGTCATCCTAGAGCACACTGCGCAGGATTGCATCCAGAGGTTCTGGAACATCTCCAGTGAGAGAGACTCCACACCCTCTGGGCAATCTGTCCCAGTGCTCAGTCACCGTCACAGTGAAGTTGTTCATCCTCGTGTTCAGGTGGAACTTCCCGTGCATCGGCTTCTGTCCAGTGCCTCCTGTCCTATGGCTTGGCACCTCCCAGCAGAGCCCGGATCCACCCTCTGACGCCTCCCTTCACACCCTTGCAGACACTGATGAGGTGCCCTCTGTCATCCCTGGGCTGAGCAGCTCCCTCAGTCTTTCTTGGTGAGGTGCTCCAGTCCCTCCATCATCTCTGTTGCCCTCTGCCAGACCAGCTGCAGGCGCTCCCTGTCTGTCTGTACGGAGGAGCCCAGAACTGGGCACAGCACTCCAGAGGTGCCTCACGGGCTCTGAGTAGAGGGGCAGGATCACCTCCCCTGACCCACTCACAGTGCTCTTCCTTCTTGGCACTGCTGGCTCCTGGACAGCTTGTTCCCTGCCAGGACCCACAGGTCCTTCTCTGCAGAGCTGCTCTCCAGCAGGTCAGCTCCCAACCTGTGCTGGTGCCTGGGGTTGTTCCCCCCCAGGAGCAGGACCCTGCAGCTGCCTGCGTAAAATTCAGGTGGTTCTTCTCTGCCCCTCTCTCCAGGCCCCTCTGAAGGGCTGCACAGCCCCTGGGGTGTCGGCCTCTCCTCCCAGCTTTGTGTCATCAGAGAACATGCTGAGGAGGCACCTGCTCCTTCATGAAAGTCCTTGATAAATAAGCTGGAAATACTGGGCCCAGTTTGAACCCTGGGGGACACCACAAGTGGTGATCCTCCAGTTTTGCAGGGGAGAAGCAATTGTAGAACCTTCCTGAAAATCACAGAATACTAAGCCGTGCTTCCCTGACTTGGACAGAGAAGAACTTCTTAACACTTCTTGGTGGAAAAGGTAAAAAAAAGGTTAAAGAATGGTGAGTTTGTTAAATCTAAAATGAAAAGTTATTAAAAGAAAAGTGAAAATGCAGAACATCATATCACTAATAAAAACCTGGCTGTAAAGTTGTATTGAAGGACAGCACAGAGAAAAATCATGATATCAATTCATAATACATCATGCAAGTATTTTTAATGAACTTTTTTTTAGTCCATAGCTCAAATCCTGACATTTATTATTTCAATGATTTCAGATGCTCTTTCCAGGATTTCTGTGAAAAAAAGAAGGCCATTTTCAAACCCTGAAACAAATTGGCTCCTATATGTAAGTTTAAATTATCCATCACCCTGAAGGAGGATTCAAGCAAAATCGAAGGCTATCTTGATGAATAATCAAGGTAAATTTGTCACATTTTTACTGTGCTGCATACTTCCAGAGTTTCATAAAAAGATCCACATAATTAGTTTAGCTTACCAGGAAAAAAAGTTGAATGACAAGGTCAGGCTCTTGCCCTTTCAGTAAATTAGAGAAGATTGCCATAAATTGCATAATATAATGAAACACCAATTTGCATATTTGCTGCTATATTAAAAGGGATCAGTTTTAGCTCGCAAAGCAGAACAAATAAAAACATGCATTTTAATAACTCAAATTACTCCCAGGAAGTGACCCTCAGCAGAAAGCCTGATTATCACTACTTAATTAGAAGCCTTGGAAATCTAAATCCTCCTTTAAATCCTATTCTGTGTACAGTGAAAGATGAAGCCGTGAGTTTTGTCTTAGATTCAATATTTACTCTTTACTAATATGTTTGCAGGGGAGACTTTCCAAGCATTATGAAGACATGCAAAAAATTAATATTCAAAGAAAGAGTGCATAAAACCTGTGTTGGCTTGCAGGTGCAAAGCAATTAACAAGCTGGCATTTGCAGTACTTTTAATTAATTAATTAAAAATTCAAAGCTGACTTTCATTTCTTTAAATGTTTGAACATTTTATCCATCAATAATGAACCACTACTTACTGCTGTGCTACAACAGCTGGTAAATGAAAAACTTAGTCCAACACTGTAAAAAAAGTGCACAGGAATTTCACATTTTTCTTTCTCCTTGCAATTTAAAAATGCACTAGATCATGAAACTCTGTATGATGGGGAGGTGAACCTTGTGTGTCTGCTTAGCTATAAAAATAAATTGCATTCTGTATTACAGTTCAATCTAGAACAGGAATTAAAATCGAAGTTTCAATATAAAATTTATTTTGGTTTAAATTTTAATTTAACTTGAAAAATTTAATTCTTTCTGCTTTGGGTAGTTGAGAGATTTTTCTCATGAATAAAGTGTTTAAAGACAAACCTAATCTTTAAAGGTTAAAATTATACTATAAAACAGGAACTGGAGTAATTTCTAAATAATTACAAATAATAAATAGTCATAGAAAGGTGCTGCTATTAAATTTACAGGTTGCTATCACTTGAATGATAAATTCATTGTTTTCAGCAGAAAGAATTAGATCAGTATGTATTTAAAAGACACTATCATTAATATACTTTAATTAAAACATAAATACTACATTGCTACCTCACTAGGCATTCACTCAGCTGGAACTAACTGTATGTGCTTAATCTACAATTTTAGATGTATTAGCAAAAATAAATGTTGGTGAATGTAAGAGCCTGATTACATATCTTGGGTAAATTGGTGATAATGAGTCAAGAGACTTTGTGTTCATTCACATATATTAGAATAAGAATCATTATGAAATTAAAGCTAAGATTAATCCTGCTAATGACACCATGGAGCATCTGGGAATAAGATAACCCAGATGTCAAATTCACTGTGATACTGTGCTGCTATTTGATAGAGTAACCCCTTGAAGTGTTCTTCTAAGGCAGCTAGCTGGTACCCCACAGTCCCAGCACTTGAAATGCAAATGAGTGACAAGATAGACTAATAATGAGAGCAGATTCTAGCAGTAAGGAAAATGAATTAATTAAAAAAAAAAAATCTGAACCACTGATAAGAACAAGCAGCAGGCAACCCAATGTCCTCAATTAGGGTGGATGACATCTGCAGTGTATTTCTCTCTAATAAAGCCCTCACTCTGTATTCCAAAGCACACGATTCTAACACTGTTAACATTTTAATGTCTTGGGCGTGCATGGTAACATTAATTACAAGATGATTTGGATGACTTCTGAATCTCTTTTATGTCTTCCACTGAGTAAAAATCTGAGTTGCAGCTTTGATATCATAAATAAAATGTAGAGACCTGCCAAGCATTAAAGCTCTCCTGAAGTAACTCAGATCTGCTAAGTTACATTAAACCTTTATAGCTAAGTAAAGAGCATTCTCTATGAATTCAAAGAGGGTCAGTGTCTATACATTTTAATGGCAAAGCTTTACACATCTCCAGCATTTTTCTTGAGACTGCAGCTGTTGTTGTTTTTAATTACTAATGAATTGAATCTAATGTTTTGTTGAGCTCAATTTACCTTCTCCATAGCATTTGTTCAGAAACTCACACCAGGATTAAGCGACTGCTTCCTAATTTCCCCAACCCTCAATCTTCTCTTCCTGCTAACTGCTCTGCTCCTCATCTGGAAAGAACAATTGTTAGCACAAACACTCCCAAAACAAGACAAAGATTATCTCCGGCTGAAAAAAGCCACACTTAAAAGTAGCACAAGCCTCAGTGAGCAAACCAAGAGCAATCCAGGATCCCCATGGGCTTTTCTGAGTCACATTGAAACATAGTGGGACTTCATCTCCCTTGCAGTTAGGCCCACTAACCACCTACTGCACTGCCATCATCATCAACTGTGTAAATACACTCAGTGCAGCGGGAGAAAAAATGAACAAGGGACAGCTTTCACGGAGGGAAGACACCCAGTGACCCTGGTTCTGTACTGCCCCAAATCTTCTGTATATCAGTACAATAAAAGTAAGGAGGAAGCTTTTCACACAGTTTCATAGCACACTTCATGTCAGTGTAAATGCAAGGAGCAAAAGCATGCAGAATGGAGCTTTTATTTTCTGACTTAATGCCTGAAGCAATGAACTTTCACTAGAGTTTGGGTGGCTGAGTCAAGATGCCCAACCTTCTTGCAGCTTCACTTGCAGCAACTTCTCATAAAACTACACTCTGCCGTAAGTTATGACACACAGTTCAGTTGGAGCTTCATGAGAAACATCACTGAAGGAAATGCTTATATACATTTGAAAACTACCATTTCTTTGGGGCAAACGAGCAAATGCAAGTATCTTCATCTCTTCTCTGACACAGGGACATATGTTGACCAGTGTCTTTGTGCCAAAGGCATAAGACTCAAATTGAGTCATTTCCATGCATAATTTACAAGAAAAATAAATAGCAATATGTCAATCCACAGTTAAGATTTGCAGTCATGAGATTTGTGATGAGAAGCCACTTAAACCATTTCACATTGTTACAAACTTCTTCCCACGGCATCTTACACCTGTGCCCTTTTCCGATGGCATTTCTGGGACATCACCACTAGTCTGTCCTCTAGTTTTGTTGGGTTCCACACGCATACACACTTCTCTGTCATGCTCACTTATATATGTAAGCACATACACCTTTTTCTTGTTCTGTCCCCCTCCTCCCCAAATACATTGATAAGAGACATTTACTAGTCTATTTTTTTAATATAAATCTGAGATAAGGTGATTGAAGAGAAAGTAAGAGGAAAGCAAGCTGGCCTTCGGATCTCTGCCTTCAAACACATTTTTGGTGTGCTTTAGAGGGTAATTTATACAAAATCTCATTTAATGCAGAGTTCTTTCATTTTGCAACCTTCACAGCCTCAAAAATTAATGAAGCACTGAGAAATTTCAGAGAATGTCTGGATGTTAATAATTTTAAAACCTTTCTCGGAGGAGCATGGATAATAATTTCTACTGTTATTTTGTTGCAGTAGATTTTGTCATCCAGGTGAAGCCAACGGCTGACACAGTCATGTTCTCTCTGTGCCAGAAATTGGAGGGGTGGGAAAGGGATTTACTATTCAGTATTGAACTTTTTTTAATAATAAAATATTTTATTTATTATAAAATATTTTATTTATTATTAAAATACTTTTGTTGATATAACAAAAAATGTGTACCCTTTTAGATCCATCAGCCCATGATCTGCTCAGTCAGGAAAGTAATTCACATAAAGTTGCATAAAAGGCAGAGAATCTCTACCCTGCACAAAGATTTGACAGCACTCACATCTTCAGACTTCTATTGACATTCCACAACTCTGTGGATTTTAATTTCATTTCAGCCCTGATTTTTAGTTTTTATTGGTTGCTCTCCTCTCAACATCTCTAGATCAGCTGCAGAGGACTTGTGAGCACGGAATAATCCACCCATACCCCAAGCCATTCAGAGAACGGAACGTTTTACTCAAGTACCCTCCAAATAAAGTTCAAACAAAGAGTTTAGCATACCTATACCTATAAATAAATTTGTACTATGAGCTCTAGTTGTTGGAATATATGTGCAACAAGAACAATGGATTAATCAAAAATATTGTATTGCATGTTCACAAGATGAAGGCACGAACTGCAAATCATCCTGATCTGCTGTCCTTGATATACATCATGGTGGTGGCGGTGGTCTTTGCTAAGAGACAAAGACTGAGCTTGTCCCAGGCTACATCACTTATCCTAATTATCAACATCTTAATGACCATTCCAAGTGGCTTTTGATTAAGATTAAGCACCCACTGTCTAAGCACCCTTCCATTTTCTGGAGAAGTTGTCTCCTCCTAAAAATGGCTTTGCATCATGCTCTGCCTTTCTACTTCACCCTTCAATGACCTGGCAGTCAGCTGAAGGCACAAGAGTCTCTTTAGCTTTCGTTCCTTGGAGTTGGTTTGCTAGGGTGCCTTCACAGAGCACTGCATGCCTGCAGTGGTTTCACCTCAATCTGCACTAAACCCCCAATTTCAGCAGAGTATTAAAACCCCATAAGCCTGTATCTCTCCTCTAACAATACTAGTAGATTTGTTTCTTTGAGTTTTTCTGTTAGAAAATAGCATGATGCACCTCCTTGCAAGAACATGGAGTAATTGTATAACCACTGGAACTTTTTAGAATTTATAATATAAGCTTTATTGTAGGAAAAAATATTAAGTATGCATAAAATTTGTCCTTTTAAATAGCTGAAATGCTTGTAATGTAACCACCGGGACAAACTAGAAACCCAGAGGGGAAACACCATAGAAGAGTTAATAGGACTACCCCTTGAAAAGGTTTCATTGACGCACCACCGTTTTCACAGGTAGGTTTAGCAAATTGCAAGCCAGCAGGTTCCAAGAGCAACTATATAGGGAATTTCCAAGGCAAAAGTTTAAGTCACAGTTACACAGGTCTTTCCTTGCGCTTGGGCAAAATTGCCATTAATATTAATGGCAGACAGGCATGCATGTAAAGGAGAGAAACCCCTAATTAGTGTCGTAGCACATGCAACATTCCTAACAGGGAAACCATTTTGTATGCCCTAATTGCACAAAATTGGCAACAAGTTACCGTATGCATCTGTATCAAAGGCTACAGAAGCTCATGAATTCTCCAGTGGTAGGAAAACGTGCCCATACTGCAGAGTTTGGGTGACAAAAGCAGTCTGTGTGTTATTCGTACAACCTCTGCTACCTAGCAAAGGTAGCCCCCCAGGGGTTCCTCACTCGCCAGGGTTCCTGCTTCATGTCTCAGAGGGTAAGCACAAGTACCCGTATTGTCCATCAAGGCAGAGATATTTCTCAGCTTTTTTTGCTTAAACAGATCTGACTGATCAATCTGTGCTGATATGCAGACATCACAAAACTGCACTAAGAGCACTGTAGCCTTACAAAAATATCAGAATTACACTGACCATATCAGAGAGTAGGGCCCTCTCTCTAATTTACAGGAAATTTTTTCATATAATGCACTGCTACAAATCACAAGAAAGTCAGTTTGGCTGCAGAGAGATGTTCAAGGTCCCAGACATGCACTAAATACAAAGCACTACAATTTCTGCAAAAATATTTCAGAATTCTTATTTTTAAGTCAAAGTATTTTTTTTTCTAAGTAAAACAATAAGCCAATTTTATCTACAAGCAAAAGTAAGTGGTTAAGTAGAATTCTGAGTAGCAATTGTGACAATGTTTTTACAGAGAAAACTCCTACATTCTTATAATATCTTCTTAGATTTTTAAATCTTTAAATATACATTTCTTAAGCATCTGTGTTTTCCCCTCCTAAAAACATCAGCACAAACAATTCCTCAAGTAACTCAGTTGACTTCTTTCTCACTGATGCAGCAGACCACATTTTTGCTCCAGAGATTCAGAGACAGAAAAATATCTTATTCAACATTTTTTAATTTTTAAACTGGAGAAAGGAAATACTGCACAAAACATTTTCACCTAAATACTTAATTGGAAGTCAACATAAATAGAAGACTGGCACCAACCTACTTGACGAGAAACATGACTGACTCACTTGATATTTTCTTCACTTAACATAAAAGTTTCTTTCAAAAAACAAATTCTTTTTTGTTTGGGTTTGGGTTTTTTTTCCTTTTAAGCAGTAATCTTCATTCTTCTAAAATGAAAATCTGGAGGTGACCAAAGCAAAGTCTAAGAATGCAAACATTTAACCATCTAGGAGCAACAGCATATCCACTTCACCAAATACAGTAACACAAATCTGCCCATGTTGTATTTCTGGATAGGTTATTTGGCTCTTAATACTCAGCTTGGATGAGTTTAATGTTTCCCTGGCTGGTCTACTGTCATGCCCATCTGTCAGAGTGGCATACAGCCCATTCAGGAGGTAGAATGCCAGTTTCAACCAGAGTATGGATACTAACCAAAGACCAGTTTAGGAGGAAAGCCTACTGAATGCAGCTAATGACACCTTATTTACAGAGATCCTCCTGGTGTCAAGCCGTGCCAAATTAAGAACACATGCTACATTACAAGGATCACATCTGTTAACAAATATTGGCACTTTGTCACTGGCATCTGCCTCTTTTGTTAATCCTCTTCAGTAGTAAAAAGGCTGCCTCAGAAGAAGAGGTGTTCAGGCCTCATCATACCAGTATAATCACAGATTTTACTCTTCAAGCATTTCCCAGTAACAGGCCAAAGTTTTTCAGCATTACCTCTGCATGCATCTCTTCCCAGCAGTCTGTGATGCCCTGTAAAAAGCTGTGAAATTATAGGATTATAATACTGATTCAAATTAGCTTTTTTCCATGTCTTTGAGGGTTTATTAAACCTATTGTCATCTTGTCAGCAGCAAGAACATTATGATTGCAGAAAAAAGAGTGACAAGTAATAAAAAAGTAGAGAAATGACTGTTGTATATTCTTGGTACAGCTGAGTTTGCAATCTAAGTAAAATATTGAATTAAATACCTCAGCCCAAATAAAAACCAAAACCAGTGAGTACCAAACATGATGTTCAACTTGATGATTTTGGGGACTCATTTGCACTCAAATTTGGGGCTTTGGGGGTCTTTTTGGTTTGTTTTGTTTTTTCAAACTGAACAGTATTGATGTGTTAAGGCATGGAAAGAACAGGCCAGCACAAAAAAGACCTCCGTGCTGAAGGCTTAGAAAGGCGCAATTTCCACTTTAAGATTATTTCCAGTTTCCACCATAAAACAGTGAGCAGTTTGCCATGAGTCATGCCACAGGTATTAACTCCAGAAGCTGCCAGTCCTTGCCAGCAGTCTCAGCAGTGCTCTGTGTGGGAGGGGAGGTAGGCTGGCTCTCCATCCTAGCGAGTGGGAATATCAGCAGTAGGGACTCCTCCCTTTTGAGAGCTGTTGCAAACATCCAATTTTCCTGAATGGAACTCAAAGGGATCTGCACTCCTAGCAAGTCTCTCCCTTCCCCTTAGTCCAGGAGAGAGAGAAAGAGGCGTAAGGGATGCCGCATGAGGTTGAGACTGAGGGAATGCAACTGGTTCCTGCCTTCTAGGCTAGAGAGGAAACCAGCTACAGGGATCACCACTATTCAAGCCTGGTATAAAGGCATCATATATAGCAGAAGCAGGACACTTGTACTAAACTGCTTTCAGGTACCTCACTTGGTGAAGAGACTAGGATTTTATTCTCTTTACTTTCCTGCCTTAGCTGACCACACTGCATAATCTATGGGTAATTTCCAATAGGATGGGAAGCTCTTGGACTGAACTAGTTGATAACAAGCTACTTTCACTAAAGGTACCTTAAAGGACTAGCCAAATTTTCTTGAACAGACAAAAGGAACATCAATCCTGAAGAATTTCTTTTGTGTTGACTCTGGAAAGAAGAAACTACATTTAGACCCATGCCTAAATGTCCTCTCTAGAACACCAAAGCTCTGGGAACAGGATGGTGTTATTTGGAACAAATGAAGTGTTTTCATTCCTTCATCAGATGCAGCTATTGTTCAATAAATCTCTGTCCAAGAAGGACCACTGAGTACTACTACACAGTTCACATGACCTTTGGTACCAGGAGATCTGGCTCTAGCTCTTTCCCTGTGGCGAGTTTCCTCTGGCCACTCTGTTCTTTCAGTTACACCAACCAACCATAGCAGGTAGGATCAGTACTGTGAGCTGGCTGAGTTATAGCACCTTTCTCAGAGTAAGCACAGTATTCCTCAGCCAGCACTGATAATAAAGATGGAATGAAACTTCCTGTACTATTAGAACAGTTCTGCCCCATATCTCATCAGTAAGTGATGACCTTTGTGGGGCTTCAGCTGCAGGCTTCGGAGTGAACTGGCAAGATGAACCATTTAAAATGAAATGAAGACACAGGTCTGCGTGCCTGTGCTTTTGGTATATGTGGAGGGACTACTCTCTCCTAACACCACGAGACAGACATTTCTTGTACACTCTTACCATGACTAAAACATAAAGCAAATGGTTTGTTTCCTTTCTGCTGTTGGATGAAGACCACTCAAGCACTGAGTTGACTGCGCACTTTAGTGGCACCACAGCGTTTCAGTCACCAGGCAGCAACACTTTAACCAGTCAGGACATACAAAAATAGACTGAAGATTTTGTTGAGTGGTCAGGAAGCTACAGTTACCAGGGATGTTAGAGATGGTTCTTTCCTCTTCCAGGAAGGTCTTGGGCAGAGACATCAAATAACCAGACAGAAACATGCAATTGGGACAGAAGAAGAAATTATCTTACATTGTGCAAAAATAAGGTAAGTTCTCCAAACATCTCTAAGCCATTTGTCGGCCCACACACCTGCAAAGCTTCAAGACAAACAGGCACACATTGAGAGATATTTAAAAAGTTAAAAAAAAAAATTAAAATTAAACAAAAATCCACCATCAAGAACAACAACAACAACAAAAAAAAAAAACAGATTTGTCTTAAAGACCTGAATAAAGTCTACCTTGTGACAACTATTCCAGCAAAAAATAACACACATGCAATGATACAAACAGTACTTGGCTGATGATTTTTTTTTTTTTTTTTTGCTCAAATAGTCTTGAAGCACTAAATGACATTTGTGATGTCATAGGGGGAAAATGTTTGGCTGCCTCTTAGACTTACCTGGCATGTGAGAGATCTAATTCTAAAGATAATGACAATGATTTTCCATTCATACATCTCATGCTATCCAAATTAATTCTTCTGGTTTTGTAACTACACAGGAATATCTGTAACCATAAAGCTACAGTCAGTACTGGAGGCCAAGACCTTAAAATAGGAAATCAGAATTTCACCCACTCAGCATCCAGCATCTGATCAACAAGTGGTGCAATGTGATTAACCAGCTTGAGCTGACACTGTCCTTGGCATGTTTGTTGCAGGCTCAGGATCAGGCTTTCACCTTGCCTGTGCAGACAGCAATCCCAGCAAAGATGCCATTTACAAAGAGTTCAGCTAAGTCAATGCCACTTAACCTGGTAAGAAAGAGAAGTCTATTAAACCACCAGAGCTTTTCCCAACACACATAATGTTTCCAGTACAAACCCTGGTCATATCTGCTTCTTGTTCACCGGGGAAAAGCATTGGCATCACTGTTAAAAGCCACATATGTGGTGGTGGAGTCCAGGTTACACCGCTTCATTTTAGACACATACAAGTTAGACGTCCTATCACTCAAATGTTTTCTCTGGAGAATGGATATCTCCAGAAGGCATTTCAAATCTTAGGTCAGTTAAACTGCCCTTTTTAACAATCTCTCCCTCCCCCACAACCAGAAAGCCAAGGGTGATGTAGTCTCCTCAAATAGATCCCTAATGCTTGGTGGCAGAAGTCACTTTTCATTTGATGCCCCT
The DNA here is from genome assembly GCA_013397315.1 of Donacobius atricapilla. Classification (NCBI taxonomy): domain Eukaryota; kingdom Metazoa; phylum Chordata; class Aves; order Passeriformes; family Mimidae; genus Donacobius; species Donacobius atricapilla. Next base: position 549,844 of record WBMY01003225.1, on the reverse strand, counting down.
AGTTCAGAGAAGCAAAATGGCATTTCTTGGCTAGTGATGAATCAGAAAATACCTGTTTATCTAACCTTAAATGCCAAATCACACCTCTTCAAGGGTTCCTGTCTCATCAGCCAGTCCAGGTAGGCTGCCTCCTGGCCATCTGCATCCCTGGCCCTGTGCAGGCTGCACGGAGCTGTTGGCCTGTTCAAGATGGCTGGAAGCCCTGGCAAAGCCTTGCAATCCACAATTGAGAACCAACACCAGCACAAGAGACGATTTTGCCTCTAGTAGCAAGGCAGGACTCCACAGGTGCCCAACCATACAGGTCTACTGAGACTCTGCAGAAACAAAAGATTTTTGCCAAATAAAATACTAATGCTGAGAGAATTGCTTGAAAATCTGTCATAATTACATTTTTTTTTTTTAAAAATGGCTAATATACAAGTGAACCTATTCATGTTCTATCCTTTTACCATAATATAAAATCTAAAATATTAATTTATGTACATCTAAAAGGCTAAGGATAGGAGATAGGGCTACAAGGTGCAATTTCTGCAAACCTGAAATAATATACCCATCTCAAACCAATTCATATTTATTAGTGGACTAAATCCTTAAATTTCTTTCAAAAAAATCTCATCAACCTGAACATTGTTCCAGGCTCCAGATCAATAAACAGATCTGAAAACTTATGTTAGAGAACGCTGTTAAAAGTGTTATTAAAGTGATCTACATGTATTTTCCTCACGTCTGTGGAGCCCACTTTTAAACATTTTATCAAATGCTGCCCTCTAGCGAACATCTGGCTTCCAGATGAGCATGCAGACTGAAACAGTTGTATGGCCTAAATGAGAAACTTGATTAAAATAACCAAAGTGCACACTAGTCGAGACAAAGGAGTCAAAAGAGATGCCTGACTCATTAGTAGAAATTGTTACATTGTTCTGTCATTGTCATTGCTAGGTTTTTTTTTCCATTACTATTTTATAAGCATATGAATTTAGTGTATTTAGCCATTACAATGTATTCTGTGCCCTCCATATTTCCAGCATCTTGCTGCCAGACATTTGGATTCCATACATTCAGTTTTAAAGATATGTTTCACCATTCTTGAGACTCTCTAACATCATACAGGTAGCCTGTTCAGAGTTAAATTCTGAACCTCAAATTAGCCTACAAGACAGCAGAATTCAATGGCACGGTATAGTAATAAGCATGTAAGGGAACAAAAATCACTGAAAAATGTTTACCACCATCTCTGATTCATATTATTCTTTCTCCTTTTCCCTTGAAAGGGATATCTCCCATGCTTCACTTGCTTACACAAAATTTAAGCTTCTGCTTCCTACCCATTGATGAAAAGAACTCCACTGACAGACTCAGAAAAAAAGAATGGAATTCTCATAAATCATAGGTATAATTTAAAAACCCCAAAACAACACAAACTACACCTCTCCAGCTCCCACGATAATATGTATTTAATAGATTCCAACCTGTCAACATTTACACTAGGTCAGTATTTTAATAGTATTGGTTTTATTTCTCCATCAGGTAGTAATATCACCCATTATGGTAGAATTAGTTGCCTTATAGTTTATGAGAAGCATTTAAGTCAAGGGGTTCGTCCTTCATGGGATAATTTTCTTTTAAGTGCACACTGGTAATATGCTCCAATGCTCAGCTTTCCTCCTTCTGCTTATTGCATATGCTAAGTAAGTTCTTTCAGCAATAAAATAACAACCCACCACTTATCACTGCAGTCCAAAACTCCATGTGTAACAGGGTCATAAGGAAGCATTTCTTCAAGGTTGTGCCTCCCAGTATTTTCTTGAAAAATAGAACATGTGTTTTATTAGAGGTACATGAAACATTAAAAATTACCTTGCCAGACACAATATCCACCTCAAATAGATATTCTGCCCACAACAGTGGTAGGCAGTCGTGTGAATTAGTTTGAAGCCTCCTCCTCCAATCCATCTTAGAGACATATTGATTCATAAGGTGGGAGGTATCAGCATTCTGTGCATGGGAAATAGCCAAATCTTGGTAGATGCTTGATTTTTTCTTCCACAATATCAACATGCAGAAGATTTTCATTGCAAAGGAAAAACAATGACAAAGAATGGAAGCAGGTCTTCAGAAGAACTGGCAAATCTAAGGGCATCCAGTTCCAGGTGGCTTTGGTTTCCAGTTCCATACAGGTTTGGGTGATCTGCCTTTTAGAAGATGCTTAGCGCTTACCTCTTAAAAAATAGGCTCTTTTCAAGCTTCTCAGATGAAATACTACCCAACAGAGATGCATGGTGACGCAGCACATTTTTGAAACTGCAGGTATGGCAGCTTTGATTTTACCTTTATATCTACATCTGAAAAAGCTAGGAATGATGAAAAAAAAAAAACAAACAAACAACCCAACAACAAAAACAACAAACTGGGAGAAAATTATATTTAAGAAAACAGAAAATTCAGGTTTTTGTTCAAATTATTTCATGCAAAATATACATCACTATCACATAAAATGATCTGCTATGTGTGTCAAAATCCAGGCTTTATATAATGCAAGTATCTGTTGAAGGTAATGCACAAAAATGCAGCACTGACAGTGACTGTTTATTCATAATCATCATGGGCCACTCAGTCCTTAGACCTCTGATGTGACTCCGTTGAAGGGATTTTTCATGAGGGTATGCAGGAACACAGCTGCATGACTGGAATAAAAGCAGGAAACAAAAGCTAAAAGATAGACCAAAATACTATCCAAATACATAAAGTTTCAATAATGCGTGTTATGTTTCTGTAAGAGTACAGAGCAAGAGTAGGAATCATTTTCAGTTTTGACAGAAGACTGCCTTTTCCTTTCTTTCATCCTGCCTTCTAGGCAACAGGAGAGTCCTCAGTAACACTCCTGCCTCAACTGACAGTTTGCTCACCCTCCAGTGAATGTGTGTATGGCCAGGATTCAGGGACAAAGGCGGCTACAAGGATCATTAGCTTTGCTTGGTAAAGGCCTAGCACTGGCAGGAAGAGCAAAGAGAAAACTGATCCATTGCTCCCCAAACACCCACTAAAAGGAACCCACAGACTGCACTGTAGACTTAAACAGACTTAATTATGGCATATGGAGATTAATGAACTCCATAATTTGTGCAATGTGGAAAGTACTGGCATCCCACACAATGAAGAAATTCTGAGTAAACAGGACTTTGCTTTTGCAGAAAGACTCCTAGTGCTGTGTGTGGGATGGAATGCAACAAGCCTTGGCTGCACTTTACCCACCTGAGTGACTGGGTGCAATTTGAGCAACAAAATATGTAAAGCAACTAATCCCTAGTTCCAGTTCTTGTGATTTTATTCCAAACTACATCAGTTTTAGATCATTTCTTGCCTGTGGTTCTCTGTCAGTACAGAGGGGTCTTACGGAGACTGAATCAGTGCTGAAATGAGGGCTTTGCTGGAAACAATTCTGCCCAGTTTGTGCAGCAGCTCATTAAAATCTGCCTCCAGTGAGCTACAGCCCCCTACCACTGCTCCTTCTGATACCCAAGCTGTGTCACTTACACATAACTTCTGCTATTCCCCCCTGCCCAGTCAGGCATGGATCTGCCACTGCCCATGAAACTTAGTGTCATTGGTTTGATGGGGGGCCCTGGGCAGAACCATGTACCCAACTCCAATGCTGACTCTCCTCCTAGAGCACGGGGAGCTGCAAAAAGAGCTGGAGAGCCCTGCTCTTTTTTACACACTGTTCCCTATCTGACCAGCACAAAAATTAACAATCCAGTTTGTGCTGGGCTTATCTGCTAGCTAGACACCTGCTAACTCCATAACCTTCCTGTCCACCAAAACTTCACTGCAATTAGATATTTCCTTCGTGAATGTCACCAGTTACGAGTTATGTCACTACTCACAAAACACAGTTCTTATCCCACAACCAAGCATTGAAATGCTTTGTGTGTCTCAAAACAGCACATGACAACAAGCACTGGATGCAGTTAAACCAACACCAGCAGCCATAAAGTAGATCGATTTTTCTAAATATTTCCTTGAGAAGAGTGTCAAAAGGAACATTTCTCCACCTGCACAAAGACAACTTCCATCCTGACAGCTCTGCAGCATGACCCAAATGAGGTTGAGAGAACTGTCTTCCTCCAAGGTCTACTGGGCACTGAAATCACACATCCCAGGCCTTTCAAATCTCACATTTACTCAAGACTCCTTAACTAATCTTTATACCTGTAAACACTGGAGATAGAACTTCCTATTCCACATAAATATGAGAAGAGAGAAGTTAAATCAAGGGTTAAATTTTATCTCCCAATTACATGGGTCAGAAATCCAAAGTAAATCAAGAATTACTTTGCATATACCATTTCCAAAGTTTGTCTGTAAAATCACCCAAAATAGCTCATTATTCCATTAGCTAGTAACTTCATCATCCCTCCTTGTTTAGGGTGGATTTTCAGTAATGGCACATGTACCCAAGCACCTTATACAATTCATTGTTGATCCTGTGCTTCCACATCGGCTCAGCTGCTGTCTGTTGCCTACTGTTCACAATGAAAATCCATGATCCACCTGGCAACTGGCAGCATTCTGGCAGGCATCAGACACACTTGGCATATTAGGAGCAGCATCCCTTCCATGAGATAGGGTCATATGCTTTTCTTCCCCTTAATTTACTCAGGTAGATGGTTTAAACTCTATTTGGACTTGGCTTTAGGTTGCAAAGATTAAATGTATTTGTACGTATGGATACACATGCATGTTTATAAAACACAGCTATTGAAATCACAGAAAAACTCTGCATAAAGCCTTTTTCTCCTGCAAAATGATATTTAGGTAATATTCATGCAAATATCTATTTTGGTAAATACTAAGATAGTAAAATCATCACTATCAAATGGAGTACTGTATCCTACTTCCCCTTCAAAGAGTGACAAAAATCCCTTGAGTGCAGCTGAAGACACTCTGACAACTTAACAGCCACTACCTGCCAAAAATGTTGTCCTGTTAGTATTTTGCAATTAAAATGAATTACAATGCAAAAAGAAAAATTAAATCTTATTAATGACTCTTTTTGGCTTTGCTTATTAGTCTCCATTGTTTTCTGAGACCTGTCATGACAATTACATATATGTTGACTGTTGTTCCATTTTTACCAAAAAAAACACTGATTTGTTTGAAAATTTACTTAAGAAAATGTTCCCAGGTTAAGACCTTGTATGCCAAGTTTCAGCCCAGAGTGAATTTTTATGACCGAGTTATAAACCTTTGAAAATAAGAAAGTAATACTGCAAGGATTTAAAATAATAGAAAATGTTTCACATAATATAAATCTATAAGCAGAGCATTATATTTAAGTCTTAATATCTACATAGTTGGATTATCTTGTATCTTGACAATCATACTAAGTAATCTTGCTTCCTTTCTCCTTCTTCTGATTCAGTGTTTCATTCTTATGCATTAACAATGCTCTGGGCCATAAAATACTGTATTAATATTAGTTTGTCACAGTAGACTAAATTTAGAACAACTCATTAATATGGGAGAATAAAAGGCATTCTGCCAGGAGTGTGAGTGACTCTACAAGCTCTTAAGGCTATAAGTTATGCAGATATGCCACTTGAACTAGAGAGCTAGCAATTCCTTTTGTTATTAATAAGAGATTCTATTAGTTGAAGCCATTTTTATTTCTAATTAAGAAATGTGGAAAAAGGCAATTTTACCATTGGATGTATCTCTGATGTGTAGCCAGAATAAGCCACACACCATCTTTCTCTGCTTTCTGGTCAGATAGGATTAGTGGCACATGCACAGAATGAATTTTCCCCTGCAGTACACAGGAAAAAACAAATGTACTATAGTATTTTCTTTGGTACAATCATAATATGTGCATCAGGAAAAAAGTCCAGCAACCAGAGCTGTTTCGAAACCGATCTGATAATGTCTAGAACTGCCCCAGTGAAGAAAGTTTTCATTTTTCACAAATATGGTCTTTCATTCGTATAGTTTCATGCCAGTAATGCCTTCTCAAAGGTTGTCAAATATTAATTTTTTTAAATTTAGTCCCTTGCTAAGCTACAAATATTCATGTTTAACACCAAGTAGCAGTTCAGGGGCTGACAACAGTATGTACCTTTTGAATGATGCATAGAAAGCAGCAGTTAGCACAAAGACAAAGCCACCAGATTGGTCTCAGGGAAACCCAGTGTCTGAATTTTTCATGATTCCTCCAGCACTTAAAGAATAAGAAACTGGCTACTACTGTTGGGAGATCAGCATTGTGAAGGTCAGAGCCCAAAAACATGCAAGTGAATCAGGTTTAGCCTGGGGAAAGTGAAAAGGGATTTAAGCTGCTTAAGAGAATTATAAAGATTTTTTAATGCATTTTACAAACACTGTGATAGCAAAACAATAGCTATAAAAATGAGGAGAATCATATCCACCATTCATAGCTTGTAAGTCACAAAAGACAGAGCAGACACATTTTCTTTATGTCTGAAGGCTTAAAACTTCCAGAGATTATTCTTTTACTTACAGACTTCCTATTACCTTTCTTTTGCCTTTTAAGAACCGCAGCTACTTCAGGTGATAACTGATAAATAGGAATTGTAAAATAAATTCAGTAATTTCTCTGTTTAAAAACACAGTGAAGTGATGTCTTCATTACATCACAGCCCAGTGTCTTGTGTATCTGTTTATTTTCCATAGCAGACAAACTTTACTTGATCTCATAATTATATCTAGAAAGTATAAATTGATTCCAGAGGGAATTAAAAAAGAAGAAAAATAACAGAAACTGCTTAGAAAAACATTACAGTGTTTAGTAACTGATGGCTTCACCTGTCATCATCTAGTTAAGCTCTTAATGAGTTATTTTCTATTCTTGGTCACATCTGATTTTTTTTTCATACAAGTCCCTTTGAACAGCTGGGAGTTACAACATCCTTTGATCACAGTATTCTGAAATTTCCATCAAAATGAGGACATTTTTGTCCTTACTTGGGCTATTTTTACAAGTCTATTTCCTCAAATATGTTTTTGGACTTTCCTTTGCAGGCATACAAGGAAGCAGAACAATTAATGTATACATTTTTACATAAATGTTTATAAATTTAGTAAAGGGAAAGGGCTTTGCCACAAGAAACCTCAGCTCTTTTGAAGGCAGTTTTCTAATGATGACCCTTGGCATGCTAACCCACATGGGATTCCTCTGAGAAGAGTCTGATGAAAATTAGTCTATTCTCATTTCAAACAGAATTTTGCTGAAGTCCTGATCAGAGCATCAGCATGAAGTCCAGGGAGACAACACACGCTACTTGATTCACTCCACAGCCTCCCTCTCCTGGTAATTGTTGCAGGAACACATAGTGACAAGACTATAGGATGTGAGGGGTCTGGATGTACTCAGGCTGTTACTCTCTGTTTAAAGATTTAAACCATCAGGGTATGATAAGGCTTTTTGATGTTCATTGAACATGGAGCTTGGGTACAGAAGAAGGGGAAAGGGCTTCACCGGAAGGCAATCATCTTTCAGAGCCACAGTAAGACTGAGAGAGGTGGGAAAATCTCAGTCTCAGCATAGACATGGAACAAAGGGAGATGAAAGGGCTAGGGTGAAGAAGGGGCCAGATCTGGCTGTGAGGCAGAACTTGCACTAAAAGATAGTTCGATGCCTTAAAAAGCAGAAAAAACATTTAGTGTTCTTGCTCCATTAACATACACTTTTGGCTAAAATTTAACTATACTGCAATTTTTTTACAGTTTATGTTGACACTATGTTTAAACAATGCCTCTGGCTTCTTTTGAAATTATTTAATGAATGTATTTTGTCAGATGAACATCATTTCCTAATTATACAGGAAAAATGATGAGCTATTTTAAAGCATGGATACAATCTTTTCTTTCCTAAGGGACAAACCGAAAACAGGCTGGTGCCATACATTGCTGGATAATGTGTATGACTGAAGAGAGGAGTGCAGACACAGAAATTTTCCTGGTATTGACAAAGTAAGGCATCTTAAGACAAACATGAAGAGGCATTACCATCACCAGGTAAGGCTGATACAACACCGTTTCACCATCCAGAAGAGAATGACTATTTTCGAGGATAATTAGGGGCCTAATCCTGTGCCATGAATGGTTATGAGCACTTTTGATTCTCATTCGCTTTAAAGGGAGATGAGAGGAATCAGTGGGTCACAGGATCAGGCTCCAATATGAAAGAGAGATTTGAAGAAGTCATCTACACAATTTCATTGACTAGGAGGTAGAGAAAGACAGTTTGATCTGAGCATCACTTGTATGCTCTGGGAGTTTCACAGCACCTCTGCTGTACAGCACTGTAATTTTGTAGGTCCAACAGGCATTTGCCAGCATTAGCTGCTCTGAAATAAGGGAGAAGGTAAAGGATTCACATAGAAAGCTGAGTGTTAAGCTGATCAAAGTTAGAGATACAGGGATTTATATGCACCTTTCTAGCTAAGAAACACTACCTGCTTTTTTATACTAATCTCAGTGGGCCAAATTCATCCTGATGTAACTCAAAGCATATCAGAAGAATTACTGCAGAGATAAAGCAGGCCCAGTCTCCCTGTGATGTTATTTATAATCTGTATGTTTTGCTCTATAAGAGCATACATACTTGGAGGGTTGCCTAACTGCAGTCACTTACAAGGGTGCAAGAGTCTATTGACTTCAGCAAAGCTAATTCTGAGTTTGATGAAGGAGAGTCACATCAAAGTAGTGGCATGGACTATTCCTAAAAATCATTCCTACATTCCACTGATATTCTTAACTTCACATTAAGAGCTGCATTAATACTTACATTAGGCTATGCATTCCCTTTTAAATCTGAAGTCTGGCATCCTTTCTCTAACAGCTAAATGCCTTATATGCATCTGTTGTGAAACTTGGTCCTGCAGAGTGTACGTACTGTGACCAGTCTGCTTCTGTGAAAATGCTTAGCACACATGTGGTTGGCTTTCAAATCCAAGGTTGGCATTTTCAAAAGCATTTAAGAGACTCAAACATGTAAGTCCTACTGAAAGTCAATGAGATGTCTTCCTAAATCAGTTAGGTTTTCTGAATATTAGATCCTATTGTGCTTCAGTGAGAGCTGACTGCCTCCCAGCTAAGGCTTTGAAAAATCTAGCCAACAAAAAAACACCGACGCAGAACCAACACAAACAATAGACAAAAGTTAAGTAAAATGAATCTTTCCATTATCAGTCTACTTAGAAAAGGGTAAAATACCTCAAAAAAAATTACCTTCTACCCAGGACCCACTCTAGATTTCCTGAGGAAAGGGATGCCCTAGTTAATCCACAGATGCTCCATGGGACTGTCCAGACAAGGCACACTGTATTGGCCTCTATGCTGGCCAACTTGCACTCAAAGAAATGAAACATTCTTTGTTGTCATTAACCAAAAGGGCATATGTCCAAACTTGCCCATCCTCTCCTATGAGGACTTGGTAGGAAAATTTTGGTTCATTCTGAAAAAGAAAGGATCACTTTCTGTCGTTATTTTGAGCAGTGTTATATGAACAGAAAACTTGAAAACCTTGCAGGAGGCTACAAATAAAACCAGAAAATGCTGCTGAGCCATTCAAGTCTCTATAGACATATTTGATATGGTGTTTGCATAATAGCAGTTGCAGGAAACAGAAGTTGAAGAACAGTTTTTTGGTATTGTTTTTTTTTTAAGGCAAATGTATTCCCTTGCTTTCATTTTCTTTAGTTGCTGCCATACAACGTATTCATCTGCAACCATCAGAGAAATTATGCACAGAGCAGTAGCTCACCCAACCCCCTGTGGCTTCAGCCGACACTTTAGAAGCTGGGATTCAAAATGCAGTCCTAGACCATGGATATCCTAGTTCTGCCATACAGCATTCCCTCCTCAGACAAGTTAAAAATGTAGCTTTGTATGAACTGACAACCAACAACACAGTCTAAAGCTGTGCCATGGGAAATATAGGCTGGATATTAGGAAAAAATTTTTTACAGAAAGTGTAATAAAGTATTGGAATAGTCTATCAAGGGAGGTGGTGGATTCACCATCTCTGGAAGTGTTTAAGGAAAGACTAGATGTGGCACTTGGTGCCATGGTTTAGTTGAGGTTAGGGTTGGGTTGGACTTGATGATCCTGGAGGTCTCTTCCAATCTAATGATTCTGTGATTCTGTGAAAGTTTGCATGATTCATTTGCATGATTCATTCACCACTGGTACAAAATTTATAGGAATCAAAAAAAAGCACAGTGATTTTCACAACTTCAGCCCAAAGCTAAAGGAAGACAGTGCTAGAAATACAAATTTAACCTGATTTTTTTGTGACAGTCAATTGTTAAATAAACGGTATAATAGAAACCAATGCAACAAGAACAAAAATTGCACCAGTTGCTTTTATATTATCATACTTCTGTGTGCTCTCACAAAAACTTTCCCCAGAAAAATCAATAAAGTAGATTGTGCCCAGCAGTCCCCCATTACAGAATTAAATCCATATGCCAACGCAAAACAATGAAGAAAACAAAACTAACAAGGTATCCATTTGGCTTTGTTTGACTTTGCCTGCCAGAGAATAAAATGCAAGGCTGGGTGTAATTTAATGCAAACCTTGGCCTATCCTGGTCGTGCATATGACTGACCCTCAGTGCAAGACCATCAATTTTCTATTAAAGATCAGAGAGTTGACATATCAAAGTCAACATCTAGCTGAATAACTGCAGTAACTTGATAATAATTCTTTTGTGGATTTCAGAGTGGCTTTTCGGTAAAGTATCAGAAAGGTAGCAGTTTTCAATCCTGACCCAACAAGATCTGAATATGAAATAAAGGATTTGAGCTTGATCTCCCCATGATGTGAGGATGAATGTTCTGGTAAATGTTAACTTAGTGCTCTGAATAGCTCAGTAATAGATGGGTTTAGGCAGTAATAGGTTTAAAATGTCAACTTATTGAATAATAATTTCATGTTGTACAAATACTACGTGTAAGAAGGGATTTGTTTTGCAAATTTTGAAATAAATGAATGGATTTGTGATGTCCTTCACTGTTCTGTTCAGAATGTTATACAAGAACAAAAATTCATTTTGCTTCAATAATATCCCTCAATGTTTCCCTGTATTATTCTGAGTGTGTCATAACTCACAAGTGTCATTTACTGCTGTTGTTTACCCTTAAGTAGCTTGATGTGTGTTTTGGCCCCCTGACAACAAACACAATTATTCATTGCGAAAATAAATAATAAGACCAAAAAAAACCAAAAAAAAAAAAACCTTGACAAACTTTCCTTAAAATTCTGTTATCCAAACTAGAGGACTGTGTTAAAACATCTTTACATCACTTACATCCAAACAATTCCTACTAACTCTTACTGAAGAAAGTTCTGAAGCAATGACGATCCAATGCTGTCTGACTGCCAACACATGTATGGAAACATTCAAGCTGCTCCCTTTTTCATATCACGCTATTTCAGCCATTGCCTCCCATCCAGGCACTGATGTTAAGCAACTTGTAAAGTATTGCTAACATACTTGGGAAGATGATGTCAAGCAATTGACCATATAGCATTTTGGAACAGAATAGCATTCTTGGGGCCTTTTTATTTTTTAATTTTTTTTTTCTTTTCTTATTCTCAGCTTGCTTCCACCTATGTACACTTCCACATTTACATAAGCGTTTCTCATTTAGCTTACATAAGTTTGAATCCACTATACTTAAACTGATACCAAATTACCAGTGTTTGAGTCCTTGAAGTTGTATTTTTCTGACGGACCCTGAAACTCATTACTTGATGTTTAACTTATTAATCAAGAACCAAAGATACAAATTGTGCCAAAACTGTTCAGAAATCCACTCTTTATGAATCAGAAGGACTTTCTCTTGATGAGTGCCAATAGAAAGAACCCCCACAGCCCAAAGCCCCGTCTTCCAGACCTGCTGGAAGACTGGCAGTTGCACCTGCTGTACTCAATTATTCCATGGTCTATTTTGCGCAAATAGCTTCATGCATTCAAATTTATTTAAATCTCCCAAATAAGCAGAGGACTTTACTTCACTGGGCAAATAACCCGGTCCCAATTTCAGAGTGAGCCAGACTTCAGACACTCAAGTGACCAGAGCACACCTCAGTTAAGCATGATGCTGTTTTTGCTTCTTGATCCCAAATCGTTGAGTAGTGTGGCAGCAGGGATAAATATGTTTTACATTTTAGCCCAGAATAAGCTGTAGTTTTGGGCAGCAATTCTACCTAAATTGTCCTAAGCTGAAAGGACCAACAGCACAAATTCCTGAGAAGACATGTCCCAACCACTCATTTGTAAAAGTGCTATCTTAAAAGGTAGACCCTGCTGGGAGACATAAAACTTGGGAGCATCCAGCTATTTCTGTGGAACTGGCTGGGATACCATAAAACAAAAGGTGAAAATTCCTGTTCAATATCAGACATAAAAAAAGAAGGGAGGCTAAACCGTGAGAAGCAATTCCTTGCTCTCATACAAATATCTTGAAGAACAATATAGGGATTACAGGAAATCATAGGCCAAGTAAACTGCTTTTTGGATAAGTATTTTCCGCTTACAAGGGTGCCCCAAGGCAAAAGTTGCTCTTTAAACAGAATTTGATTTTCAGGGCAAATTTACAATTATAATTAGCTGCAACAAGCAGACAAACCCAGAGGGAGGGCTGTGTTCAGGTCCTAAGTACAGATCCTCATGGTCTGGCAGCACGATCAAGAGCCCTTGCCTTGTCGCCTGCCCCGAGGAGCGGCCTGCAGACAGCTTGTGGGACATCCACACAGGGACTCCTGCCCTCCTGGAAGGAAAGGAGACTGGAGCTAGGGATACTGGTTGGAAACAAGCACATAAATAAATTAAGCATTCCAGAGGTGGTCACAGAGGGGACATAAGCTCTCAAGGAAACCAACAGCACAGAGTTACTTGAAAAATTACCAGGCTGAACCCCCAATTCATGCCCCAGCTTTGCCTGAAGTCCCTTTAGGTCAATGAATATGTACAGCATTGTGGAAAAGGAGGCAGCAGGCAGTGGAATATAACCAAAAACTCAAACAACAACATACAGTCCTGAGAGAATCAAAGAGGGGTCAATTCTGAGAAGACAACTCAAATTTAGTCCAAGATATGACAAACTATACCTTCAATTATGATCTTATGAAGAACATCAAACGGGAAGCACATGGCAAAGTTCCACACAGACAACATTATACATCACACGGACAACACGTTATGTGTAGATTAGGAGATATTATACATTAATCTAGTCATTATAACAGCACAAACCTTTAACAGTGAATGGCAAACTGGAATGCTATTGGTTCTGAGAACTTTGTTTATCCCTGGCTGTCCATTGACTTTACTAACTGCTGTGAATGCAAATGAGCTTACATTTCATGCAAAATGATTGCATATACAGTAAAAGTTCAAAAATAGACTGTGGAAAAAAAAAAAAAGAAAGGAAAACTCAGCTTTCTTGACAAATACAAGAGCAAAATGACGACTTCTCAGAATCTATACCTCACTAATTTGGTCCAAAAACTGTAATGGTTACAGCTTTCTTTGTAACTTTCTTGCTTCAGTTTTTCTATATTTCTTTGGAAATACAGAAGCATCAATGAAATCTCTCCTAATAGCACCACCTGCAAAACCTTCTCTCCTGTCTGTTGAAACAGAGCAGTTTGGCCAGGGAACAGAAAACTGGCTTCCAGAAGCTGTCACCATCCTTCATGTAAAAGCATAACTTGTAGGAGCACACAGCTTCCCTCAGGTCACTGCCTCGTAGGTACTGCCATTCCTGCCCACACGTTCAGATGAACGCTTCTTCCCCCACTTCACAAAAAAAACCCCGAAGGTTCAGATCTTCCACAGAAAGAGAGCCTAGCTGGTATTACTGGCAAAAATAAAAAATTTCTTCTTCTTTCCTTAAATATATTTAAGTCAAGCTTCTAGACAGATAATATCACCGAATCAGGCTAGTGCAACTACTATGCCACAAGAAGCTAAATAGCTGAACTTGGAGCAGCTGGTGGGTGAACCTTAGGGCAGGAGTGGTAAACAAACACAACTGATACTATCTAGAGTGGTCACATTAACCTCTGAGAAAGCCCTAACAGGCTTTGAACTCGGAGAGAACTCATGCTCTAGCCAGTGCTGGTAGTCCAAGAAAAGGGTTTATAGTTAACTCAAGCACAAAGACTAAATGACCTGAAGCTTCTCTTCAGGGTTAGAGTAAGCATGAAGGAGGTAGCTGACTGCTAACAGTACCTGAGTGCTTTGCAAGGAACATGCTCCCTGAGGTCAAACACTACGCTTGGAACTAACACTAAAGCTTGCACTATCTACAGAAAGGGTGATCTTAAGGCATGGTGCAATTTCAGCACCCAAAAATCAATACTGCACAAATAATTTTCAGCCAAACTTAAGAAAATCTATCCCCTCACTGACAAAAATATCTGGATAGAGGAATCTGCATGGAATAGAATCTTGCATACAGCAGTTCAGCTAGTGTACAAAAAAAACAGACCCTAAAAGGAAGAAGAAAATCAAATTCACATCTTATTGTTAGGTCCTCTATAGTTTTGTGTTTTCCCTAGGGTTCTGACTTTATTTTTTCATGTCAAAATGTAATTTTTTTTCCTGTTAGCAAACACTTAATTTTCCAAACACTCAAAAGGATACCCATCGTGTTAGAAAATATTCAAAACAAAGACTTTTTAAAAAGCAGAGAAAAAGCTGTGTACATAAGCAGCTCTGTGAGGCACACAACATTTTTGGAGAATGCAGAATTTGGACCATGCGACCTTCCCTGGCCATGTGCTATAACCTCCACAAACAGGTCTGGTTTGTAATAGAGCAGCCGGTCATTTGAAGGTTAGTTAGTATCCAGAGGCCTCCCTGTATTTTTCATATTACACATGCAAGTCCCATCCTTTGGCAGAACCTAACCTTCATTTTTATTCCACTATTGAAAAAACAGCTTATGTCAAGGGTTCAAGGCCTGTAGAGTCATATTCCTCCTCTCTGCCTACCATATGCAGAGCCATGGGGAGTACTGGGAAGAACCAAGGATTGCCCTTGCAATGAAAAGCACCGTAAGAGCTCAAGGCTTCCCCCAGGGAAGCACATGTGTTCTTACGTGTGTGAATTTGGGTACATCTGCCTCATCTCTAGCTCAGTGGAGCTACAAGGCTGGAGCATTTAGCCTGTTTCTTTAAACAACCCATAGATATTGAACAGCATCCTTGATGGGATATGAAAAGCAGGTACCAAGTAATGCAGAATTTATAGAGGAAGCCACACAGCTACCAAAAGAGCACTCAAGATACAGAGGAACATAAATTGCACAGCTGAAATCAAGCCATATTTTTAGCTGCAAACTTGTTAAACCCACATTCATATGCCTCCACCAAAATATTTCATTCTCTTTGATTAACAAATCTTTCTTAAATGAGGTTCAGTCCTACACAAATGTAAAATGGATGTGTGTTTTTTAAAGCACTGAGGCTGATTTGCATTTCAGCACATCGATGTATCTATAGAACAACTTTAATAAAAAGGCTCAGCTCTTTCAGATTATTTGGTCTATGTGTTTGTTTTTCTAGTGCATATAAAATTATCTTTAAAAATGTAGGCAAACCAGGGATCCATAGGTAATCTAAGAAGCACAACGTTCATGCTTGTTTATATCTGTATTTTCAGCTAGTACATATCCATGATTCATTTGCAAACAAATTAATTAATGTTTCAGCAGCTGTTTGCAGCCAGTCTGTGATCTAGTTTAAACAGAGATGACACTTTTTTTTATTCCACAGGGGCAATTTCAAGTACTCGTAGATTATATTCTTACTATCAGTCCAAATGATAAAAGAGTAGTGAATCCTGAAACAGCATAGCTGACTTTATAAGATCACTGTGCTTCCACATATCCAGTTATTCCCTAATGCCATCTTTCCTGTGTTATCTTTTAATTAAGGCTGCATAATGCCAGTTTATAAACAAATCTCTAAGTATGATCAAAAACTGACATATTTTAAATGTTTTTCATTCTCTAGTTTGTGGTCTCCTGGGGGTGTTATTCTAAAATGTACATCCCTGTATGAAATTACTTTTTTATCACATTGTGTATAATGAAAAGAAATGTTTGAATATTGTTCTGTAACCTGACAATGAACAAACAAATGAAAGAACAAATGCTGGGTAGCGTAAAAGATAAGCACAGTATACAGTAGGTAGATAACTGCAGAAGACATTACTGTACTTTGTGATTTTATTTCTCTTGATAAAAAAAAAGAAAACTACAAGACAAAATCCCCAAAGCCTCACTAGGCTAAATTTCCTCCTTCTTCTTTGAACAGACTACACAGATTTTGTTGACTAATTGAGATCAATCCCAGTTGTAAATCGCCTTGCTATCCTACAGCTTTAATTAAGCTACCAGAGGGAGTTGTTTATCAATTAACATTTGTTACAAATTATTAGTAATTATATGGACTTTGCGTATATACATCAGCCAGTAAAGACTAAGCCATACTTCCCTGTGATATAAATTAAGTCAGATATAGTGTATAATATTTTTCTTGGAAAAAAAACAATCAGCACAAAAACATATGGAAATTAGACTGGTGTAGAAAGACCTAAAGTAACCCACATATTACTCTTAAATAAATGCAACAAATTTTAACATATCTTGTGCATAAATGTAGGCAATTACACTAAGTAAATTAAGTTAGTCAAACTTTTTAAAATTGGTAGTGTTCTTTAATGCATTGCATGCATTCCCATTTTGAGTAACAAACACATTAAATAAGGAACATTAGGTAAAAGTTGATAATGTATTCAAACATTAAAGCTACCTATTGCTCTGTGCACTACATTCTGTGATAATTTTAATTGGCTTAATTGAGATGCACAAGTCTGATTAATGTTTAATTCCTTTATATTAAAAAAGAGAGAGTCAAGTAGTTAGACATTTCTTCAATTATGTTAGATCTTTCTCGACTTCAAAGGAATGTTACAGTAGACAGCCAGATACTGGATGAACTGATTAAAGAATAAAGACTGCTCATTATAATCTAAGAGTACAAAATTGGTTTGTGTAGCCTTTGAAAGTTGAAATTAAGAGCTCTTGAGTTAAAACTCAAGCTACAGTAATTAACCCAATTTATAGCCATCTTCACTTACCTGGTTGACTAAGATTAATCATTTGAAATGATCCAGTAGATTCACTGGTTCATTTATTATTCATTCCATGACCAATGATATATAATTTTGCCCTGATGAAACCTTCATTTATGAGACAAAGATTTAGTGCCTCTACTTAATTTGTTTTTAATTACTTAGGATAGAACCTCCCTCATTCACATTGATGAGCAACAACCTCTTCGAAACCTGCTGAGGAGATTTTGATTAGGTCGGGTTTCTTGGTTTTGTTTTTTTTTTTTTTCATTTTCTGGCTATGTAAGAAATAGAAGATTATCAAATTTTTTTGAATAATACAAGTCTTGCATTATAAAGGTATATTATAATAAATTCTATATCAGTAGTACCACAGTTTCACTTTGCTAATGCAGTTTACTATCTAGCAGAAAGGCATAGTCTGTTCCAGCAGGAGGTGTGTGGACAATACAAAACTACTGTGTATGAAGGGCATAACTGAGCTTCTACTGTAATATTAGAAAAGGGGGCACTGACATTTCTTTGAAACTAGCATGTGTTGGCAGGAGTCTAAGAGTTTGTCTCTACTGGCAATAAACACTGAATCAATTGATTTTAAAAACATCTTTGTGTTTTGACCAAAACAACAACTTGAAAAGCAACTGCACTGCACTTGACTGAAGACAGACACTGGTCTCTAGTCGCTGTCTGCAACCCTTCATAAGGAGAAAGAGAAGAAAAACCCTTCATAAGGAGAAAGAGAAGAAAATAATCAAGCAAATTTTATAATAGTAAATGGGCTTATGGATAGAATTACACTTGTAAATTATTCACAGAAAGTAGAATATGAACACAAAAAGAAGTCAATAAAGCAGGTAGGTAGCCTGTTTTGCCGAATGTAATGAGCTGTGTTACAGAGTGTATTTGATTATCACGGTAATGATTTGATCAAGACTGTTCTACAGCTGGGCTTACATGAGAGCCCTACACCCAACAACGGACACATGAACTTCATGAGAACACTAACCCTAACTAACCAACCTAAAGGTCTGCAGAACCAGAAGTGATAGCAGAGGAAAAACAGTTTTTCAAATAAAAGCAGTACAATGGCAATGCTGGAAACCTCTGAATACAGTATTTTTTGACAATACCTTGTAACGGTAACTGAACATGAAAAGACAGCAACATCTGATAATTTCTCATCTAGTGAAAACTCTCAAGAGTTCTAGTGACACTATTTGGGGCAAAGGTAATTTTCATATTCTTCGAAGACATGCCTAGCAGTTTGTAGTACTTTATTTGTACTTAGTTACATGAGAGTGTTACCTGTAGAGAAATGTTGCCTTGTAATCTAGTCACCACAGGTAAGAGGAGTTTTCCTATTCCTCTTTTCCACATAATTTGAAGCTATTGCTCAGAGAATGAAGTGGCCTTTATCTGTAACATGTTATAGTCCCTATCCCTGGACTATCAGATATATAGTTGATTAAGGAAAAATAAACACAAAAAATCACAGCATCAAACCTGTAGCCATCTATCCTCCATTAAAAATACTTAAATAATTTTTTACAGGAATTCAAAAGCCAGCTAATGTATCTCTAAAAATGAAGGCTTCCTTTATTTCTGAAGGAAAAGGAACCAGTACTAAGGCAGACTGACAGCCCCAAATCTAAGTATTGCAACAAAAATGCTACAGGATGTGATTACTTAAACAAGATGATTTCTTCAACAGAGCTAGAAGGAAATATTTTTGACAGACAAATTATTCCAGATAAGTTTTCCCCAACCTCTGGAAAAAATCATATGGAAAATTCCTAGAACCTTATCTTGTCTGCATCAATGTGTGGCAGCATAGAACAAGGAAAGCAGGGAGGAACTAGTTGTTTTTGCTGGAACAGTGCCCACCATGCAACAGCACACTGCTTCAGTCTTTACCTGTGGCAAAGTCCCACAGCCACCTATTCAAGTTTCTGCTGTCTCCCACAGCAATAGTAGGTATCACTGAAGATACAATTCCACTGTGCAATGTCATGATAGCATCCACTTTTTCCTATATCAGAGAAAATGTGCTAATTTTCTCCATATTGAGAGGTCTTCTCACAAAAGTTAGGATAAAATAAGATTTCCTGTCCTCTTCAATAACACTGCTATTTCAGCCCCTCAGCAGGGAGACTGTCCCCAAGCTCCCTGTATCAGCTGAGACTTTATAGATGTAAAAGTAGTGGTCAGGTGGTAAGCTGGAACTGAAAGATTTCCTTTAGACAGTTATGTTTTAACCCTGCTCCTTGCAGTTCTGCAAATGGAAGCCAGGAAGGCTCTGCAAACCTTTTTCCATAATGCTTTTCCTATATATACTACAAAAAGTTTCTTACATACATTTTAATGATATGTTCCTATGGCATTAATAGTATCTTACTAAATTACACAACAATGATGGGGTTTATATTTTTCCATAATACTCTTCTTTGGATGAAAGATTGTCACTCATCCTTGTGGCAGCTACATTATGTTGAGGGGCAATACCAAATACAGTCATTTTTAAATCAATGGGCATCCCTTAGAAAGTAATAACCATCAGCATCTACCCTTGTTTTGTCACTGCCTGATCTGACAAATTACATGTTACAAGAACAAAAGGAGCAAACTCCTAGCACCTTCTCACCTATCCTGTATGTTCAGTGGATAATGGGAAGCTCTTACAGCCTTAGGAATGCTACCTGAATGTGTGGCAGAGAAAAAGCAGCCTAGGTTATGAGTTCTGCTCTCCTCCACCTGCGGCAGAGAGCTCTAGCAGATTTCACATCTAATTGTGAAGTTTCTTGATCTGCTCAAAAATGTTCCTAAACTACAGAGCACCTTTGAATTTTCATTGTTGGCTGAATATGACAAAACTCTTGGTATCATATCTTACTCTCACTCATCTTGAGCAGATCTTGTTAGTGCAGATTAGATCTTGTTAAAGATTAATTCTTAAAGCATCCTCAAGCTTTCTTTTCCAACAAAGGAAACATCAATTATAGGCTCACACATAAACTTTGCCCCTATCTTGAATACTTGCTGCCCTTTATAAATCTTAGATTTCTTCCCCTTGTGTGTGTTCAAAGGAGAGATTTTATTGCCTCCAGGGGTTGTTAAACTGATTGCAATACCACGTATTTAGAGCAGTTCAGTGGGAATTAAGCTGGTTCAATGCTGTCAGACCTAGAATATAGCTGTCAAATAGCATTACAAGTAAAACACTCTTGATAAGAAATAATGACCAAATGTCAATCTGTTTTTTACCAGCAGCACTGCAGACATAGCCTTGCCAATGAAAAATGCAATTTTTTCACATTATAGTAGCTATGCTTCTGTGTTGCTACACAGTAAAGGGTGTTTCAGCCTTTTAATGTAGCTTATTTTTAGATGATAGGATTTGATCACAGAAATGTGTGTCTTGGACCTACCTTGGATTCAAAGTAGCAATGCCTGAAGTGTGACTTTACCCTCCTTGCAATTTTCTGCTATAAAAAACCCACAAAACAAAACAACAACAAAAAAATTACAAAACCAACACATGCATTAAAAATTCATTAATCATACTTCCTAAACATTAGCCATGCAGAAATTAAAACAGCCGATTTGCTTAGAGCTGCTTTATGCTCTTACAGCATAAAGGTTCATGTAACACACTACAACGCAACACATCCAATAATGTTATTTTTCTCATTTATGGATTGTGGGTTTTAATGACTCTATTTTATACAAAATTACTATATTTCTTTCAATTTCTTTTGCAGATACAAGTATTTGTCACCTATATGAAGAATTAATGCACAATAAATGTTTTAATACTCACATGCTATTCCTATTCCAATACTTAAACAGTTCTTACCTCAGTACAGTGTTTACAAATGTGTATTCATTTTTGACATATATGAAGTTGTTACCATAAATAAATAGTAAGACTTTAAAAACTAAAATAAAACCATTGCCAAGATACAACTTAAGACTCATTTATCCAGGTGTGATGGGGTTCAAAGCAATATGCCTGAAAATTTAGTTTAGATAGAGTAGGAAGTATTTAAAGATATCTGCAAAAATTTAGGGTCACAGTTTCAGCCAGAATAAGCATTTCAGGCTTTTGTCTGGGTGAGATTGAAGAGGAATTATATAGAAAGGAAGGGCAAGGAAAATCTAATATGATGTCCTTCAAAAAGATATTTTAAAACTAAGAGCAGTACTAGTTCCCCAGGAACTGATGAATGAACTGAGAGGCAAAACAAAACATGATGCAAACTCTCAAGCACAGTAAGACTAAGAATGTGAATGCCAAATTGTGCTCTCCACAGCATTCAAAGCAGGCACCTGTTGATAGCAGTGAGAGTCCCAGCATGTAAGATAAAATTAATGCAATATGTTTAAAACAATTATACTACTTTGATAGAAACCTCTCAGAAATAACAAAAAATATCTGAGTGGCATTAATATCACTTCATAATTAAAATCTGCAAAATGCTTCCCACCTCTGAAATATGCAATTAAAGTACAAACAGCATCTTTGTGTTTACACCTTTCAAACTCAGACTTAATTTTTTCATTTTGCAAACTTCTTCCCTGCAATAATTAATCCCCTATGCACAAAGAAGTCACATTTCTGACTTACACACAGCTGAATGCATAGTTTCAAGTATGCATACAGAGAGCAAAGAGGACAAGATTAAGGAACTATCCCTAACCTGACAGCTTCAATCAGACTGCACAAATCTGAACACTTCATACCTGGTGAGCCACTCTAAGTCCTTACAAAGATGTGCAATTCCCCGTCTTCAGAGAACCTACATGACGTGGGAGTTAACTCTGAAAATGAGCTGCAACATTTGAATAGAGGTTTGGGGTTTTGTTTGGGGTTTTTTTCACAGATGTATTTCAGACCAGGAAGTCACAGCAAAGCAAGTTGCCAGCTTCTGACTCTGATCTTCCTTATCAATCCAGGGCTTTGAGCTCAAACTCAGCGCATACTCATTGCACGTTGACAGGCAGGAGCCAGTACCAGGCAGTAGAACTAGATAAACAGTACAACATCATAATCACTCTAAAAGATAAAATGTGTGTTCCAATGCATTTAACAAGTAAATTCTACTTTCAGCATTAATGATCAGCATTCATTATTAATAGCTGAAATAATGCATGGGGTAGTCCCTTTAGGGTGAATTCATGAGAATTACCTTCCACATACACTCGTAGTTTAATGCTTTTTTTGTTCCTCTTGTGAAATGTTTACAGCTCACACACTGATGCTGGAGGAGTAACTGATTTCAAACTAAATGCCATCGTTTCATAATTACACTTAAGGACTCAGGGGAACTGAGTGCGTCACCACTGAGTAATATGAATAATTTCACATTGCAAGATAAATGAGGCAAAGATAGGGCATTTATCCAAAAATCAATTCAGAGCTGCATGCAAGATTCCCTTTCATTTTTTCTTTCTTAAGTGAAGTGGGAAATATCTGTGGGTTATGTCATTTTTTCCAGTTTCCAGTTATAAAATTCAGCATGCAGTCTGTAGTTATAGATTTTGGCACAAACCAGCACAAGTTTCTCACTATGATGTCAAAAAGCCAGCCCTTAATTGGTCTTGCAAATGATTTTTTTTTCCTTTATTGTAGCTATTTCACAACCAGTTAAGACATACTGCAGCAAAACTCTTTTACATTTATTTGTATTTTAGTAAATATTTTCAATTGCAATTTTTATACTTGTTTTGAATCAGAAGAGTACTAACCAATGCAACAAACTGACAATCATCATTTAGCTTAATAAAAAACGGTTTGAACTTTACTTTTAAAAAAATGGAACTTTGCTGCCCTCTACCTGTCAGCTCCCAGATTATGTGAGAAGACAGAAAAATCACAAGTAGGTCCAAAGTCCCAGACTTCACAGAATTCTAAAGAGACGTCAGAATTCAGCAATGTTTATGTAATCTGTCTTGACCAAGCAGAAAATCAAGGTCACAATTATTGTCCCCACTGATTGATTTTAAATGAGGAAGTAGAATCATAGCTTGTTTTGCATTGAAAGGACCTTCAAGATGACAGAATCACAATCACCAAGTGGGCAAGGTTGGAAAGAAAATTGTTATCATCTGGTCCAACCTCCCTGCTCAAGCAGACTCTTCCGAGAGCATACTGCACAGGATTGCATCCAGACAATTCTTTAGTATCTCCAGTGAGGGAGACTAAGATCGTATCGTTTCAACCCCACTGCTACGGGCAGGGACACCTTCCAATAGAAAATGTTGCTCAAAGACCTGTCCAGGCTTCCCTGGACAACTGTTCCAGTGCCTCACCACCCACACAGTGAAGAATTTCTTCCTAATATCCAATTTAAGCCTACCCTTTTTCAGTTTAAAGCCATCTGCCCTTGTTCTGTCTGACACAGTTTGTCACACAAACACACACTCACACTTTGATCAGGATGTATGAACTAAAACTAAGTTTATTTAAAAGAATTTGACTCCATTATATAGTATTTCTACAAAGGCCAGGGACTGGGGGAGAAGGTTGACACCTCTCCCCATCCCATTGGTCAAGACAACTGTCCGTCAGCTGTCCATATCCTTAAGAACAAGAATGAAAACTTTCTTTGAAACTACAATAACATTGGCCAGTGTTTACAGACTAGCGGGTGAGAAAGAACCCAAAACATGAAACTGTGAAACAGAAGAGAAGGTTGAAAAAATCAGGGTGACATCTGTCACTCTTTGTCCTTGTGAAAAGTCCCTCTCCAGCTCTCTTGGAGCCCCTTCAGGTACTGGAAGGGGCTCTAAGCTCTCCCCAGAGCCTCCTCTTTTCCAGGCTGATGAACTCCAATTCTCTCAGTCTGTTTTCTCGGGAGAAATGCTCCAGCCCTCTGATCATCTTTGTTACCCTCACCTGGACTCATTCCAACAGGTCCACGTCTGTCTTAAGTTGGGGCCCCAGAGCTGGACACAGCACTCACTCTATTGTCCCATGAGAGCAGAGGGGGAGAATCACCTCCATCCCCCTGCTGGCCACGCTGCTTCAGCTGCAGCCCAGGTTAGGGCTGGTTTTCTGGGCACATTGCTGGCTCACGCTGAGCATCCTGTCAACCAAAACGCCCAGGTCCTCCTCAGGGCTGCTCTCAATCCATTCTCTGCCCTCTGTGTCAGTGCTTGGGATTGCACCAGGCCAGGAGCAGGACCTTGGCCTTGTTGAACTCGATGAGGCTAACAGGGGCCCACCTCTCGCGCCTGTCAGTCCCCTCTGGGTGGCATCCCTTCCCTCCAGAGCATGGGCCCCACCACACAGCTCGGAGTCATTGTCACCAATGAGGGTGCCCTTGATCCTGCTGTCCATGTCACTGACAAAGCTAAAACAGAGCCAGTCCCAATGCTGACCCCTGAGATCATCACCAGTGCCACTGGATTCCACTTGGACATCAAGCTGTTGAGCACAACTCTTCAAGTGTGGCCATTCAGCCAATTCCCTACCCACAGGCAGTCCATCCATCAAATCTGTGCCTGCCCAGTTTAGAGACAGGGATCTCATGTTAGGGTAGTGTCAGATGCTTTGCACAAGTCCAGGTAGGTGACATCAGTTGTACTTCCTTCATCCACCAGCACTAACTCTCTATGTAGAAGGCTCAAAATTTGTCAGGTATGATTTTCCCTTAGCAGAACCAGGTGGGCTGTGGCAAATCTCCTAATTTTCCACATGCCTTTGCACAAGTTTTAGGAGGATCTGCTGCATGATCCTGCCAGGCACTGAGATGAGACTGACTGGCCTGTCACTCTGTAAATGCTATATGAATTCTCTAAAACTATTTGGAAAAACCCATCAAACAACCTGTTTGTGATTAAACATGAGAAGTGCTATTGGGGGAATGATCCCTAAATGCTTTTAATTATATTCAGCTGTAGGACACTGTCTCAAAATTACTCATTTAGTCATCCATTACTGAGGCTTCCTGCATGGTTTCCCACAGGCTAAGGACACTCCATTCCAGTGCATGAAAGACAGCAGCAATGTTTCTACCTCTGCTTTCTCTCACAGTCCCTTTCTTTTTACAAGCTATATTTCTCAAAAATTCTGGGTTTGTTTTGCTGTTATAAAATGCAAGACCTGGACAAGAAAGCAGGAACCATTCTGCTCTGCAGATTTTCTTTCTGTTGCACTAAAAAGTGCTGAACATGTATGACTGAAATCACTGAAACAGAAGAAAAACTCTCTTCATTACTCTCCTCTTTCGATGAGAAATTTAAGTTCCATTTGGGCTAAATAATTGTGATCACAGAATCAATACAATGATTATTACACTTGGACACTGTTAATTTAGATGGCAATAGTTTTAGCCCTCCTTTTTAAACCTGCAGTTTGTTCACTGCTTTCTCTTAATATGCCCTTAATTAAAACACCAAATGAAAATAAACTCTTCTATGACTGCCATTTTCTCTCCATCCTCCTCTCTCACTGAGGAGCAATAAGAGCTTCTAGTGAATATTTCCAGTCAGTTCTATGAAATCAGGAGACTGAGACAATGTCCTTAATATCATGATGGCTAAAACCAAATAGGAATAATCCAACTATTGCTGAGATGAAATAAAAAGCTAAGGAGACACCTTCCACCCTGTCCAGCTCGCCTTTTGTTAACTGAAGCCATCAGCCAAAAGTATGTGTACATGGAACATAATGAACGTCCACTGTATTACAGTGAAGTCCTAAACTAAGACAGATGACTCATCCTACTTATATTGCACACTACAGCACACCAGGGGAAACATCCAAAGTCATTAACCTGAAAATGTAATGAAGCATTTGCATCTACTGAGTATAAACACAAAAGCTACAGCCTCTTTGTTAATTCTACTCTTTGAAATCCAGTATGAAGCAAAACAGAGTGCACCTTTTTTAGACGTGGTCTTGGTTTACTCCAGAGAAAAGCCCATCTTCACTCAGAGCAAGACCCCACTAATGATTGTTCCAACATGTTTTATTCCAGTCTTATAAGCAACCCTTCAGATCTGATTCTTACTTAAATCCAAAAATCAGGATGGTGAGTAAAAGTTACTTTTTGTTAGGGTTAATGGCAAAACTTCTGAGACAGCTCCTGCTCTGTAAAGCTTGTAAAGATGTAAGAAGAGGATATACTATCCAGGAGTGAGAAGGAGCGAAAAGGCCTTTTCTCAGTCATGGTCTAGGTTCCACTCCCTGACAAAGCTAACAAATCAACACTGATCATCTCAGGATTACACCGGGCTCTGCTATCTACCACCGCAGAGGATAAAAAGCCTCCAAGTTCACTTGGGATCTCATTTTATTAACCACACTGCTGCACAGAAACTATACCAGTGGGCTCCATTATAAAGTATAAAGACAGATAGCCAGACAGACTCAGTGATTCAGACTTTGCTGGGGTTTCTTTTTAATCCTGAGCTTGTTTTAAAGAACAACTCCTTTTTTTTATGAACTTCCCAGAAAAGAAAAAAAAAAAAAAAGAAAAAACCCCAAGTCTTTCAAGAGGACCTGAAAACCTGATGAGCTTCAAATGCAAGAAATAACAAGCTTTTGAATGGAAACCATGGAGAGCCACTTTGGAAATTCAAGGACTGAAACACTGAGCCAGCACATGAAAAAGGAATTAAATTTTGCTAATGAAAAAGGAATTAAATGAAAGCATTTTCTTCAAGAAAACAACACAGAAGTCCTGGGGTTATTAAGTCATGGTAGCAACAAAATATGCAGTTCTGTAGTAGACTCACTTGGAATCTCAAAATATTTTCGGCTGCTTTATTAACTTTTGTAATTTCCTTATCTAAATGAGAAGATTAATCATTACTAAACGAATTCCCACAAAACATGAGAAGTCTCTGGAAGAGCTAAACACAAGCAGAGAATCCTTGCTTGACTCTTACTCAGTTACTTCTAAAGCAATGCTTCACTGTGATACTACCACTCATTCGAGAACATTTTTGGTGTTTTGTTTGAGGTTTTTTTGTTTGATCTTGTTTTGTTAACTACCATTGCTCCCAAATAGCAGTCAAACAACTAAGAAACTAAAAGGGCCATAACAAAACTTCATCAAAGCAATCCTTTCCCAGCCGACAACAGCTCTTCAAATTGAAAGGTCAATGTAAAGGACCTAACCCATACAACTTTAAGAACATAGTTTATCTCCACTGATAGAACTGGAGCAACCTGAAGCCTGTTCTCCTGTGAAGGGTTATGTTTTCTGACCCACTCAGAGGAAAGGAACAAATACAAGAAGTTTTATGAGGATTAAGGATTTTAAAGTAGCATCATCACAACTGTACTTTATCATGCAAGTGCAACAAAACTAGAAGTAGAAAGGTACTATTGCTAGGGAATATCGTTAACAAAACATAAACATTCTGCATTTGTATACTGTTACTGTAATGTTAGAAAAGGCTAATCAGCTTGAGCTTATGACAGTCTGCATTTTGTGTGTCTTATTTCAGTTACTTAAAAATCTCAGGCACTTTGGTTCTGAAATACAAAAGGTACACTGAAGTTAGATCTATCTCAGCTTATGTGTTCAGTGTTACAATTGCATCTGGATTTAAATATAGTTTCTACTATAAATGTATAGTAAACAAAATATCAGAAAATGAACAACTCCTTTTTTATGTTCTTTCAAAGATTAATACTTGCCTATCTGTCCATAGTTACACTTCCAGCAATATTTATCATTGATTCAGGTTGGCAAAAATAGTGATAGAACAACTGTGGGATAAGGAAGAAGAAATCAGTCTGTATAAAATATCCTTACCACTTTGATGACAAATTAGAGACTAGGAGTAGAAAAGGAAATGTGACACAGGAAGAAGAAACCAAGAGAGGCAGAAGAGAAAGTAGGTCAGTCTTGATTTACAACAATGACATCAACCTAAGAAATAAGATTTGACACAGCTAATATGCAGAAAGAACAATTAGCACAACCCTGGCACATTATGGCACCCTCCACAGGCTTGAGACATGAAAGATTCTGAATGGAGCAAAAGACACTTAGAAGAGAGCAAAAGAGTAAACGTAGATTATATCCTAACAAATACGTGGGCTTTAGCTGCCTTTGATTTTGACATGTTCTCTCAGCTTACCTCCATGGAAATTAAATAAGTATTTCTGATATGGATGAAAAGAAGTAAAGGCTACAGCATCTAGAAAAACAGCAAGCAAAATTCACATTCTGAGACCCAACTCAGAAGACACAGACGAAGACACAACTTCTGTAAGGCAGAAAGTTGGGGGCTTTTTGTTTGAAATCATGCCTTTTTGTAAGAATACGACTTCCACTGAAAAATCGCACTGCATTTAAAATGCCCTGTGCTGTTATCTTTCATACTTTAAACATTCTCAAAAACTTGTACGTTCTCGAAAACCACTCAATCATAAAGAAAAATGTTTCAAACACTGTTAAAGAAGTTTGATAAAGTCTGTGAGCATATTTGGCAAGAAACAAAATGATAATGCAGTTGTTCGAAAACTCTGTGAAATGGAAGCAAGTTAGTTCTCTTCAATGAATGTCTTTCCTTATTTTGGCCATATTTAATGTCCAAAAAAATCATACTGTCATTAATCTACAGATAAACCCCCTGAAAGCAGCCAGGATAAAACAAATACAAATTAATGTTGATATGAAGTTCATTTTAGCTAACCAAGACTATGTTAATTACATCATACATTACACAAATGCTGTAACCAATGATGTCCATCTTCTCAACAAGCACAGTGCTTAGCTCTTGTGCAAAAGTAATTAGGAAACCACCACACTCTGGCACAGAACTTTGAGTGCTCTGAACATTGTTTTATGTAAACATTCTTACATTCACAAGGACTTTGTCCCAACTGAATTTTGCTGCAATTAACTAAGACTTAAGAGACAATGATTATTTTACATTTACTTTCAGAGCCAGAGATATCCTTTGTTTAGATCATCTGAAAACAAACACCGCTCTAATTAAAAAGGCTACTGCAGTTTAATAATTTTTAACAGAGTCCAAATCCAAGTTTATTAGGGATGAATTTATGTACTTTGATATGGAACTTGTGAAACTGAATCCTTTGTTTGAAATAATGCTTTACATAGGATTTTTTTTCTCAGCCTTCCTGAATTTCCATCTGAGAAAGGACAGGCTAAAGACCATAAATGTAGAGCTATCTTTACAAAGGGGACTGAAAGACAAGCCAAATATGACTTGCATGGTTCGTCCTCTGTAAGTAAGCTGTTCTTACCCCTTCTAGCAGACCACTGGCGCATTACCTTTCTGGAAGAATTAGAGACTACCAGTTCTTAAAAATACACACAAGAAACTAATGTGAAATTACAGATTAAAATAATAAAATATTCCAACTTTTCTTTAGAGATTAGCTTTCACAGAACACTCAAGGAATTGTACTTCTGTAGTATCAGCAGAGCCATCAGTTTTGTAAGAGTAGTGCTGATGAGGTATCCAACACTCAATCTTACTAAAGCAAGGCTGGGTGCTGCCCTGCCTGTGTTGCTGCCATTGGCCTTGATGCAAGGGGGCCTGTGGCACAGAGCACACTACTTCTATCAAAATGTGACTACTTTCCATATACTGAATCTATTTTTCTGGCAAATAGCAAATCACTAAACTGAAGCAGTTTAATCTCCTTTAAAGCTGAAGCAGAAAATAAAATTAGTCTGACAATTTCGTCAGCATTAAAGCTGCTTGGATAAACCAAGTGCAATCAAAGACTGATAGCATGTGCATAGCACCTCATACTTAAAAATAGCCTTTTACACTTCAATAATCTCAATGTTTAAGCAGATGATGGAGGTTTAGGAGTAAATGAGTACTAGCTTTCAAGCAGATATATTCTAAATAATTTATAGTTAAAATACATGTCAATGCTGCTACACAGACATGAAAGTTGCAAAAATCATACAGCTGAAGTGAATATAGCTAGAGATTACAAGGAGATAGCAACAGCTATAGGGCAGGGATCATCTTCTGTCTGTACTCTGAAATGCCTGCCAGGCTTTTAGGTGGTGTGAAAACAGACTATAAAGTAACATTTTCATGAGGCGTGTGTAGCATAAAGGTCAATCAATCACATTTTTCAAACTATGTCTCTTTGTTACAACATAAATGTTGCTATTCCACAAGAGTATTTAAAAACAGATGTTATTTTTAAAAGCCAGTGTTGTATTCTCATCAAATCAATAAAAAGCTAGGAAATCCCTGGAATTAGAAAACCTATACAGCTGTCCTCCTTACCTCTTATCCGTGTGACATAGAAATGCAGATTGTGACTGCATTGTGCAGATCTTAGCAGTGAATGCAGCTTTACAAGGTGCTTAGATTGAGTCTATTTCTTCTCACTTAAAGTTACATTATGCTAGACTTAAGGCATGCTTTATTTACATGCATTCAATCTCTAGTGGGAGTTTATATACTGTGCACTGGATAATTCTCTAAGTGAACAACAGTCCAGCATCAAGAAGAGTTTCATGCAGAATACAAATAGAAAGCATTAGCCAACTACCTCCCAGGGACAGTGAGTTCCCTGGGCTTACGTTGGGGATGAGGATTGGTCGATCTGTTCACCCTCCGGGGCTGTCTGGAATTATAGATCAGGGACCTTATTGTCATACCCCAGCTGCTGCACAAAGCCACTAGAAGAAAGGAGATTTACGAGTATTTCAGCAGCACTGAACAAGGGATACAGAAGCTATACAACTGGGAGTACAGTGGCTCTAAATCTGTAGGCATTATGCAAAAAGAAAATGCAGAGTTCGGCGTCAAGGGAGCTCTCCCAGAGCAATAGGACATCTTTGTAAATTCTCTAAAGAATAAATTTAACAGTTATTAAAGAACAACACCCTGTTATTGCAGTCACTGAACTTTACAACACAAGGAAAGATGCAAGGGATTTTCAGAAAGACATCTGTCATTTAACAGTGACAGTGACCTCAGCACAGACAAGGAATTCAAATCCCCAGTGATGGAAACAAATTAACCCCTTGGTGCACAGTGGGCTGAGAACTCCAGCATTAGGACTGCTGTGCACTCTAACAGCAGTAAGGGGCTGCACAAGGTTTTACCTTCAGCCAAGCAATAGATGGAATGAGGAATATTCTTTAAATTATAATTGCTGTATACAAAAACCACTTATGACATTATTTAACACCATGCTACTGACAGTCATAGAACTATAAAATCATTTAGGTTGGAAAAGACCTTTCAGATCATTGAGTTCAAGCCTTAGCCTAACACTCCCAAGTGCACCACTAAACCATGACCATAAGTGCCACATCTACATGTCTTTTAAGTACCTCCAGGGATGGTGACTCAGCCATCTCCCTGAGCAGCCTGTCCCAAAGGTTGATAAGCCCTTCAGCGACAAATTTTTCCCTAATATCCAATCTAAACTTTCCCTGATGCAATTTGAGGCCATTTCCTCTTGCTTGTCCTACTGCTTGTGACCTGGGAGAAGAAACTGATCTCCCCTCACCTCATTACAACCTCCATTCAGGTAGTTGTTGATAGTGATAGGGTTCCCCTCAAGCCTCCTTTACCCCAAATATCCCCAGCTCCCTCTGCAGCTGGTAGCACTTGTGCTCCAGACCCTTCACCAGCTCTGCTGCCCTTCTCGGGACATGCTGCAGCACCTCAATGTCCTTTTTGTAGTGAGGGGCCCAGAACTGGGCACAGTACTCAAGGTGCAGCTTCATCAGTGCTAAGTACAGGGAGACAACCACTGCCTTGGTCCTGCTGGTCCCACCATTGCTGATACAGGCCAGGAGGCCATTGGCCTTCTTGGCCACCTGGGCACAGCTGGCTCATGTTCAGCCACTGTCAACCAGCACCTCCAGCTCCTTTTCCTGTGGGCATCTTCCACCCACTTTCCCCAAGCCTATAGCACTGCGTGAGGTCACTGTGACCCGAGGGCAGGATCTGGCACTTTGTGTCGTTCAACCTCATACCATCAGCCTCAGCACACCAGCCTGTTGAAATCCCTCCCTTCCTACCCCCCAGGAGAAAAGCCCCAGCCCACTTTGGGCAGAAAGTCTACAAAACGAGGGTGTACTCAATCCCCTCATCCAGATCATCAATAATGATATTAAATAGAACTGGACCCAAAATACCCTGGGCCTCCCATACTCGGGAACACTTGTGACTAGATGTCATCTGGATTTAACTCCATTCGCCACCACTTTCTGGGCCCAGCCAGCCAGCCAGTTTTTATTCAGCAAGGAGTGAGCCTGCCCAAGTCATGAACAGCCACTTTCCTTTCAAGGAAAATGTTGTGGGAGACAGTGTCAAAGGCCTTACTGAAGTTTAGACAGGTAACAACCAGTCTTTCCCTCATTCACTAAGCAGGTCACTTTGTCATAGGACACCAGGTAGGTCAAGCAGGACCTGCGTTTTCTAAACCCCTGCTGGCTGGTGCAGATCCCCTGGTTATCCTGAATGTGCTGTGTGACTGCACTCAGGATGTGCTTCGTATCTTTCCATGGCACTGAGGTCAAGCTGCCAGGCCTGTAGTTCCTCAGATCCCCC
Organism: Donacobius atricapilla; assembly: GCA_013397315.1. Taxonomy (NCBI): domain Eukaryota; kingdom Metazoa; phylum Chordata; class Aves; order Passeriformes; family Mimidae; genus Donacobius; species Donacobius atricapilla. The sequence continues at coordinate 517,142 of WBMY01003225.1, read as the reverse complement.
TTTCACCTGTTCTTGTAAATAGCAAATGTGACACCTAACTTCCAAAAATCTGGGACCCCCCTGCTAGGCAGGGCTGCTGGTCAGTGATGGAAAGTAGTGATAAGCGCTTCTGCCACCTCCCTCAGTAGCCTTTGGTAGACCTTACTGATCCTTTACTCACCATTTACCCTTGGATGATGGGGACCTCATTCTGTCGTCTATCCCCGTCTTCCAGCTCAGGAGGCTGGCTACCCAGACAATAACCAGTCTTAATATTACACTGAGGTAAAAAAAGCATTAAGTACCTCAGCTTTTTACTCATCATTTGTCATTCCTTCCTCCTGCATCCAATAGAAGATGTAGAGTCTCCTTATCCCTTTTGTTGCTAATGTATTTATAGAAGCACTTATATAGAAATATATAGAAATCTTTATGCTTCAAAAGGTGCAAATTTCAGTTGCAGAAATAAACTCTTCACTGAAAGACATTTATAATACAGTGTTCAGGGACTTGTCAAAAAAGTAGAAAGGCACCATCCCTTGGATATACCCATTTCACACAGCACTTGTGTTTTACCAAGAGGGCATTCAGTCAGTCAGATTCAGAACTGGGATACCCTAGAGATCCTCAGAAGTCTTTCTCTTAGGAAATGCTACAACACTGGCCTGCAACCTGGCCTGATTCAAAATGCTACATATAGTTTGACAGAAAATTGGGGAGAAATACAAAATCTAGACACTCAGCAGATGTCTATAGGGCAAGAAAGTGGACAGGCCATAGGCATTACTGCATCCCAATGACTCCAGGATCCTGTGATACCTATGGAGACCAGGCCCACATAAGAAGCTCCAAGGAGTAATACTGTAGGATATTCAGCACTGGTTGACCCCAACTCTGATAGGCAACTATTAATTGTCTACTCCCACATGTGTAGCAGCTAATTAGCTCATCTTAGCTATGTTCTAAGACATTCGAACAGGCCCCAGTATGTTTTGGCATGAAAAGAAGAAGACTGATTTACAGGTACATTTGGAGGAACTTTAACAACTGATGGTTACTGATGCAGCAACCTTACTGATAACAAAAGAAAACCAAAGGACGTGGACAACCATGTTATTAGCTGGTGATGAAGGACATCTGTCTTATGACCTATCTGAAGTGAGATGATTGAAAAGGACTATTACAATAAACAAGTTGGCTTTTTTTTAAATGGGGCATGTTAACACCTGAGGCTCTTTTCCTAAGTCCATACAGTTGTTCTGCTCTTCAAAATCTTTGACAAATATTCACTTATATACACAGCAGGTTATGCTTATTCACAGTACATGCATTGCTCCTGCCACCATGTTACCCATCCTTAGCTTTTTTGATGACCCACAAAAACTCCCAACATTGCTGACTTACATTCACAGCTTTGGGTATATAAAGAACTCTACAAACTCAGCAACAGTTTTAAACATGTTCTAGAGTCCACAAAGATGTCCAGGGCAAATAGGAACAAAGACGGTAAGTCTTCATAAAAAGAACAGGTACATTTGTTGCAAATACTCAAATGTTTTGCCTGCAGGGGACCGGAAAGGCAAATAGACTAGTTACTTATTCCTTGGTTTCCTCTAACACTTGATAATCTTCAAATCATGAAAAGAAAAAAANCAAAACAAAACAAAAAAATCCACAAAAAACCCTCAACCCCACTTCTGCATACAGAAAGGACTTTGTTTTAAATCAGAATCACAGGATAGTAAGGGGTCGTGGGGTCTTAAGAAGTCTTCTCTTTTGTTTTTGTCTCAGTTTGATGTTCAAATTTACCCTCTGGGATAAATTTTACTCCTTTCCCTGTTGGCATCAGCTTTGAAGTACCAAAGAATAGGATGAGGAAAGCTTAGATTTGCAGAGTAAGATCAGAAGCTCTTTTGTATTAGCTGCTGGACTTCGGTTTATACACCTTTTTATTTATACAGAAAGGCTTATTATTCATCAGCTAACTGTACTTTAAACAGACAAATTGTTTGAATTGAGGTGCAGGGCTTAACTTTAAAGAGAAGTATACTACTGTAAGCCTAAAAACCTAATTTTAGAAATTACTTTAAAAAATTAAACAGGTAGTATATTCCTCATTTTTACACTCAACTCAGAACAAACTTTACTGCTAACAAACTCGATGTAACATTGTAATCCTCTCACATGATTTGAGGAACTTCACTGCAAGCTTTTGACTCAAGAGGATGTGGGATTTACCAAGGCTAGGAGAGATCCAACACCCTGCTTGCTAGGGGCATTCTTTAAAGTTTCTCCCTACAATCTTAAATCTGAGTGGGTGAGGAGTTCAGTTAGTACAAGGATAACCAACTGAAGAAAAGCTCTGGATCCTCTATTTCAGGGTTACTTAGAAAGAGCTACTTCTAGAAGACATTCTATAAGCTAAAAAATACATTTAAAGAAAAGCTTCATTTTTTTGTAAAAGCCTGACAGACAACAGCAAGAAAATGTAAAGCTAGTATTCAGCGAGCTGAAAACTGATTTCATGATTTCACTCTACAAACACAGCAACAGTTTGGAACATGTGTTTTAGGGTCCACCAAGGAAGACGTCCAGGGTAAATAGGTGTCTCCATATCTTTCACATTCTTAACTGTAAGAAAAACAGGAAAAGCCAAAGCAAAAGAATATACAAGCTTGTCTCAAGATTTCAATCCTTCACACTGCATGAAAATAAGACAAGAATTACACAAGTATGATACTAATCATCCTACAGTTATACTGTGTAGCAAAAAATAATTGTATATAAAATGCCTACTGCGTTTGGGCTGCAATACACATAAAAGCTTGCATATATGGCCATTACTCCCTGTGTATAAATTGCAAGGATTAGTGCCCATATTTCTTACTACTCCACTGGCTACCTTACAAGTTCAACCCTAAACAAAACAAAAATGCCAACAAAACTCCACATAGTATTTGTCAACATTTTTCAGAGCAAGATTGAAGTTCTAGCTCCTGAGGTAGTTAGAATGTGAGACAACTTGAATGTATTTTTCAGCACAACTATAAACCAGCAACATTCAGTCCTCTGAAAGACTTAAAACACATCAGGTTGTTTCCAGCATTTCAAGCATTTCACTGATCTTTCATCTAAAGGGGTTTTTAGGGATGGGGGATACAAAAACGCTTTGGTAACAAAATGAAAATTTTCTGTCTTTTTATAAACGGTATCAATCACAATAGTCAACATTTCAAGGTTCTTAAAAATAGGGAAAGGCATACCCTCCTGAAATCAAATACTTGTGAACAGTAGGCAGTTGACAGCACACTGCCGGTGAATGTTAAGGGAATATAAAGATCTCTGAGCAGAGATGTGCAAATCAGGAGGCATCTTTCTCCACAACTGCCTAAAGCAGTAGTCTTCATTTCAGAGGTTCTGAAACAAACAAAGGCAGCCTCCACTCCGTTTGGAATGAGTCTCTGTGTATGTGTGTGTGTTATCAATGGTGTCACATGGAATGGGCAGCCATCAGTCCCTCTGAAGTTATTTCCGTAATTCACTTATCTAGGGAAATTAATGTGATGAAACATTAGCTACAAAAGGGACCCAAGGAGGACTCCATCTGAATATCCTCCTAAGTCTATGGAATAACTGTCCCTTATAATCAGCAGTTGTCCCACCACACCTTCAAATCTCTCATCTAAGTTTAAGGTATCACTTAACACACTTTACAGCTGAGAACTGTTAGTATAAGTAGCAAATAATGTACTTCAGGTATCAGCCAAATCATGAATGCTTTGAATTCAAAGATCCTGAAGTGATCATAGATGAAACCAGTGCAGCAATGGAAATAAAGTACTGAGATTCTAAGCGGAAGGCTTAGCTTAGCTGAGTAGAAGCAATGTAATTCTCTCCAATAAAGGAGCCATAAACAAATAGAAAAAAAACCTACCACTTGCAGAAATGTGGGCAGCGTCTCAATCCTCTTATCTGCACAAATTCTTATAGCAGCATGGAAATAGATAGTGGATCCTGGCACCTCGCCCTGAAAAGCATCTCTTCTCAGGAAGCCGCTCAGGTGGGAACACAGGCAGTCCCTCAAGTCCACACTCACACACAACACAGGTAAGTCAGTGAAGAAAGACAGGAAGGCTCTCCCGTAGAGAATTCCAGCGACGTTTATTTTGCAGACATGCCGCAGGGTGCAGGGACAGGGTTAAGTATGGGGGCAGGAGCCAGTCATCTGCGGGCACAGGGGCAGTAGGAGGGCAGGGCAAAGGGCAAGAACCTATAGGGGACGTAAGGGCAGACCATCAGCGAAACCACAACTAATGGGGAAACAGGGAGAGGAGAAACCTTCTCAAGCTGGGGATATATATGAACAATAGAGTTCGGCAAGGCCCACAGGCCAATGGGAAAAGCAAAACTGAGGTAGATTAACATAGTGCTGCAGAGCATCCTGGGGGAAACCTTCCTCACCCTAAGTGCTGTGGCATTCCTGAAGCCTATGGTAGAATCTTGGAAGGCACTGTCCTACAAGTTTGCCTTAGAGGCTCAAGGGCCTCCACAAATTCTCATGCTAAAACTCTCACCAGTTTCTAGAACACTGATAGAGTTCCTGTCAAATCGTCTGGGAAGAGAGTACAAGATGCATCTTTCTCTTGTAAGGCAAGAGACCTACAAGTAGAACATAAGTAGTTGAATGACCAGCTCGTAAGGCAGAAGGGCTGATTACACCTTAAAAGCAATGCAAATATGAATCTTGATCCTAGCCTTTACATGCAGAATAGTATTTAGAGATCTACAACAGCTGCAGGCTTAACTCATCTTCCAGTCAATCCCTGCCAATTTCTGGCTCCAAGCTGATACTTACAGGTACAACAATCTAATTTACATCATGCTGATGCTGTAGATATAAAATAAAAACTGTAAAGCCATAAACAAGAGGTCAAGACACGAAACTCCATTTCCTCTCTTTCCTCACCATGTTGTCATATTTTCTACTCTCCAAGCTACACAAAAGGCAACAGCTAAATGACTGCAATACACAGCGTTCTTCAGAGTTGACTGCTATTAGGATTTCTGGTAGCCTAATATCTGAATCAAGTATTCCTCCATAATACTTGCACACCTTCCCCAATTCAAAAACAGATCACTGAAAACGCAAATTGGTTTGCAGCTAAGGTTGTAAGTATTTACCACCTCTACACAGCAATGACTACATATTATCACAAGGGCTCTCGAAAAGAAATGTGCAACTTCACATTTACGATGAGATTTTGAAAAAAGAATTCCCTGTAACCACCACAGATTATAGCCACTTGTGCCAAGTTACCTTATTGAGGGAAAAAACATGTAAATTACTTCACTGCACCTTAGAAACAGTCAAATCAGCCATTTTCAGTTCTCCTTAGTCCAAAGCTACACTGGCAGGAACTGCATAAAAAACACAGGTGTACTGGTAATTTCTAAGACAAGAGTACACCACACATAAACACACAAAAAGCACACTTCCCCAGGCACACTATGAGGGCTCAACTACTTACCTGTCCTGGTAGCTGGAGTCTGAATACATCAAAACTCAGCAATAAATGAGTCACTTAAGATGCTACTACAAATTTAAATGATAGTATCAATCAAGATTTAATTCAAAACCAGTTTAGTAGTCAGCATGGGGAAAATTTTGAAATACTTGAACTACAGACACTTTAAACAGTAACATTTCTTAAGTATTTTATGGCTACAAACTGGTACATCTTTTCACAAAAAGCTACAAGGCATATTATAAACACATACTCTTATACAGAGTGCAACGCAGTCCCCCAAACAGCCACACTCAACAGCACAATTTTTGAAGTTAGTCATCCTGTATATGAGGTAAATATTTATAAGCTTGCACCATAAAGCTTTTAAAATGTTTACCCCACAGACCCGCCTTCCTTTTCAACTGATTAGACCAGAAGTTATTATATCCAACTTTCAGTACACACACCAAAAAAATAGAATGCTTAAAAAAATATACAACACAATGTTCTGATCAGCTTTAACAGTCAGTTTTCTATAAAAAGCTCAACTAAAATAGTCTTAATTTCTTTTTAAACAAAATCAGAAACACAGAGGAATTATATAAACAAGTTCTCCATGGAATGGAATGCATGCATATGGTGGGGAACCTTCAGATCCATCTGAGACTATTAAAAAGTCTGAGCCACTGTAGAGCAGAAATAAAAAGCCAGTTTGCCCCCACTAATGTATTTTTATTTTCTTGCACTTAGTTATCTTCAGTGTGGTCTAAAGTGAAGTCAGTTTGTTCTTCAGCTTCCTCCTCCTCTTCTTCCTCCTCTTCCTCACCCTCAGCTGGCTCATCAGCTTTGTCTTCTTCCTCTGTTTGCTGCTCCTGAGTCTGATCATTAATTTCAAAAGGATTTTCACCCTGAAGTAGAAGATTGCAAACAAACACTTTGATATTTATTTCAAATATAAAATCATACTCATCACTTCAGTGAATGAAAGGGGCAGCCACTAAGAAATGCTACATTATTTTATACAGCTTTTTAATAGTTGCGGTTTCTTGAAAGAAAATCCCAACAAGTTGGATTTAAAACTAGCAATGCCACGTCTTTATGCACATGGGAAACTGGGATCCCAATAAACTCTTTCAATGAAAGTGAAAATGGCACTTAGAAAAATCCAAGTATGCTAAACACAGATTTCACTTCAACATTCAGAAATTAAAATAACAGGCTTAAGTTTCAACATGTTTTAATTAAGAACTACAGCTGCTTCCTTTTTCTCCCCAGTTAAAACCAAACTGTAACAGAACAGTTTTGTTCTGCTTTTCCTTATTTAAGTCTTCATGTACACTGAATAATTCTATGAAAATAGGCACACTCCTCAAAAAATGAAAAAGAAATCTAGAATTTATTACATTTACTAGCCTGAAATCCATTCCACTGTCAACCTAGAAAAATTATCAGTTTTTTCAGCACTTTAAACACACTGGCATTCTGGGTTCATATTTTCACCATCTCATACAATTGTTCAGAACAACATACCTCAGCCTTCCCCCGTTCATATACTTAAGAACTGTGACTAATCAATGCATAATAACAACATGAACTATTAGGAGTTTCTTGGCTAAAGCTTGTTTCATATTCATACATCTGATAAAGCAAGTCTGACCTAAACATACGACACCAACCACCAACTGCACTAGGATTTTAAATAGTATTATTGAAAAGAAAATACAAAAGAAAAATTGAACGCTAGGCCCCCTGTCCTTTCGTCTCCTTTTTTTCCCACGTCAGTCACATTTCTCGGGTAGAATCTTCCAGGTAGCTACTGAAAAATTAGAGAACTATAAAAATATTTAGCAAATGCCACGGAACAAAAACTTGGTTTCATTATTATTCTAAAAATCAAGCAAATTTTAAATTCAGATTCAGATTTAGATTTAACCCAAAGAAAGCAGAACTGAGACCATGTTATAACAAACATTTTGCACTCTCCTGGAAGATTGCAGGTCCCGAATGCATGAGTGCTCTCCTCCATCACATGCTGTATAAGAAAACTGAACTACTTCAGTCTGCAGTTCATTATACATTTGAATAAGGATGAAAGGGATTTGCATAACTAGGAGCCAGATACATCTCATAGAGCAGGTCCTGGTGAAAGTGTTTTAAGTTCAGTCCACCATAGGAAATACCAGTGCTAGTCATTCTGAAAACATCAATGGTCTCCTTGTGAAGACGATCTTGCAGGTTTTACTTTCCTCAGTTTTTGAACTGATGAACGGCGAATTTCCATTCTCCCTTTTACCAGCCCCCGCTAGGGGGCTGCATTGGTCAATGCATGCCAGGCATGAGGGACTGGAAGAGGCGGCTGGAAACACTGGCAGAGAGTCCAGGCCCTGGTATCTGGCCATTTGCAACCTTTCCCTAACAGGTATACCACAGTTGTCTGAAACTGATCCACACACCCATCCATACATAATTTTTCAGGACATGACTAATTTGACATTTTAAATCACAATTAACTTGGGCACTGGCTCATATCTTGCCATATACCCAAAAGACAGTATTGCTTTGTCTGAGTCTCATTGTTATGGCACAGGCAGACTCATAAACCAATTAAAGGTAATCCAGAAATAGCTAAGAACAGAATTACAGAGTCACTTAGCAAAGTAAGTGGCCCAGCAGAAAAAACCTTCCATTTTGCTAAAATGTTTCTCAAGTGAGAACACATCTACAACATAGCCTGCCATGCCTGTTAATTTCTCTGATCTCATCAACTACTGTTGTAAGCTTTTGTTTTTGTCCCGAACCCTAAAAATTCTACGGAATAAAAAGCAGCTGAGTAGTGTGCACACTATACTTCGGCACAAACCCACATGGTGGAGCTTTTGCTTCTAAATGTAAAGATGGAGTAATTTGTGGCTTGTGCTCTGCAGTTAACATTACATACAAAGTTAAAGACACCGCTGATGTTTGCCTAAAGTTTGTTTTGGGTTTTTTTTATTAGAGCACCCAATGAAAAAGTGCCTAGATACAGTTTTAAATGACAACCAAGAGCTGGTGAATCTGAAGGTGGTAATTTTTGCTGCAAATTAATTTATCTGAGACAATGATTTTTGACTGGCAAAATACATTAGAAGTATATTCTATCTGTGAGCTATCTAAAAGACAGAGCACTGAGGTTAAACTCTACCAACATGGAGAAAACGGCAAACAATTATTTTCTTTCCATTTGCATCTTACCTTCACATACAGCTCATATCGTGCCTTGACTATAGGATTATTCAAGATGCTGGTGGCAGTAAGAACACTCTCCCGTTTTATTTGTTCTCTGTAGGCCTAGGAAACAAATTTGACAGTGAATAATGATCACATTCCTATTACAACTGTCACATCAATTTGAATTCATGGTCAGTTTCTGTAAAAAAAATATTTCTTATTATTATTGTTTTTATTAAATATTACAGCATTAAATTATTGTTCTTAATACTTATGTCCAAACCACATAAATCTAACCGATTAGGTTTAATAGCATTTACAGCTTTTTGTTTTAGCTTGATCAAAAGATGTATCTTGCTTATATAATTAACTACAACCAGTTATCTGTTCTGATCTACAGACAACATTCAGGCTTCTCCATCACAGCCTAACATACTGCTGAAGATTATCCTGCTCATTTTCAGGGTCCCTTCCAACTCAAAACATTCTACGACATTCCACAATCACAGAAGCACATATATAAACAAAACGTAACTTTAGTAATCTTGCTTACTATCATGCTCACGCTGCTCTTTCAACCCTTCTACCAGCCCTAAAGTCTATCATTATAAATTTTAACAGAGGCAAATACAACACAACTGCTAAGTCTAAACTGCTCTCAGCTGTCTTCAAATTAAAAAGATAATTGCCAAGAAAAGAGACAGTATGCTTATCTTGCTAGAAATGTGCATGTTTTGTTTTTCAATCTGAATAACAAAATGCTTCCAATACTTAAACTCTGTAAAGCGAATTCTCATCAAATTAAGAAGTAATTTCTAGTAACTTTCTCATGATTTTCTACTGGCAGCTATTAAGCACACCATTTCATTAGCTGGGGTGCTTAAGTGCTGGCTACTTCCTGAGGTGTTAAACTTACAAAGTGCAGTAAGGACATCAAAGCTTTCTAGAGAACAAGGCACATCAACAAGAACTTAGAAATTACTTGCACCAAGAACTGTAACATTTTTCACCTATTAGATTATGCTTGCCCTTTTTTTAATAATGTCATATCTTACTTGTTTTCCTTTTGTGTGATCAGGAGACTTTAAGTGTTGCTGAACAGAACTGTGCAATGCAGGAACATAGACACTGCAAGCACTGCAGTGAACAGTCTCAACTTTCATCATATGGTCATCAGCTGTAACCCCTGCAAAGATGCAACAAATCATTAACACAAAATCAAAATTAGGCTCTCTGAGAGCAATACTGGAAGAGGAAGTTTTTCAATTCAATACTCCAACTTCACAGATTACACAAGAGCCAGGCAAAGTACAAAAACGACATCTGTGTTCAATCAACAATAACCAATATCCTTAAAAATACACATTTTGATTCAACAAACAAAGGTTGACCGAAGTAATTTACTTACTTTACCCGTTATAAAAACTACTTTACTTCCTTGCCTTCCCTCACCAGCAGGAAGAAGCGCATGAATCCAACTAGTCTTGCAATTTTAAATATTAGCTTGGTAACAGAACATTCTCATCATAATGGAAAACAGGCCCTCCAGCACTTAAGAAAAGTAAAAAAGAATTTGTGGGATTGTTAAGATGTTGCCTATATCCATTTTTAAATAGCCTTTAGTATTTAAGTTCAAATCAAGGTAAGACTGAAATAAAGTTATTGCCTAAAATAAAGGTACTCAAAGATGTCTCCTCTGGTTGCAGCCCATATTTGAAATCCCTCAAGCAAGAATAGGAGGATATGGCACACACAGCAAGGCAGGGACACTTGAAATGCTCCAGAAAACTGACTGTAGGGCAGCCAAGGGGAAAAGAATTCCAGGCTGAGATGCATCTTGAGTAACCAAAAATATCCTTCAACTGCTCCTTTTGTCACTGTCCCTCCAAACCACAGCAACTCTCCTCTTTACACTTTTCCAAATTCTTGTCATTGTATTTGATCACTATCACCTTACTGCTTTATTACACTCTTTTTCAGTCTACTGCATCCACCTGTTGTCACTCCTCATGCCTTTTACTGAATGAGACTGTAGCAAAGCCCACAGAATTCTTTGTCAAGCACCTAGCACTTGCAAACCAACAAGATTTGCTATCTCCTGCTGTGCTTACATTCCACATTGTATCAGAAATGAAGCAAGGAATCTCAACCAGGTACAGGAAAGAGGTGAAAACTAACTGGTTTTATCCATTTTATCAAATTCAAAGAAGAATGAAAGGAGAAGCTCCCCATTACTCACCTTCCATTATATCTTTTTCAGCAGCTTGGGAATTTTCCGTTTGGTTACTTGTCTGCTGCTTACGCATTGCTGTCTTCTTGAATTTATTAACCATACACTCCTACAGAGGGAAAAAAATTGTAAATACCCACAATGTACAACTGTTTACATTCCAATATTTACCCAGATTTTAAAAATACCGTTTATAACAAACAGTAAGCAATTGATATTACTTCTTAAGGCACTACTTTCAACTGTAAAAGTATCAGTAGTTTAGACAGTTCAAATTTGTTTGAACTTTTAGTAGGATGCACTGCACCTGAGGTCACCTACAAAAGGATTAATGGTAAGTTAGGCATATTTTGAAAACAAATGGTAAATTGTAACTATATTCTCATGTAAAAGTATTATACAGATCAAAAACAGCTGTCTTACATGAAGAAATTCCATCACTACTTTGTCGAATTTGGTTTGCTTCTGTATATGGTCCAATGTCTCCTGGTGAGCTGCACTCTCCAGATGTGACTCAATTTCTTTTTCTTCAAACGTTCGAAACTTGCAAAATGAGCAAGTAAATGCCATTCTAGCAAGAGAAACACATTAAATATTACTATTAAGACTCCTCAAAACTATGACACTTGACAAACCCAATCAGAAAGGGAACAGGAAAAGCATTCTTTGAAGGAGCATAAGTGAAAAAATAAATTTAAAAAAAAAAAAAAATTCCAAAAATTTTTGCATTATAAAGGATAAGTGCTAAAAGAATCAAATATAAATCAGGCCAGTGTCAGAGTAAAAATTACGTATTCAGGAGACAAAAACTGCTGAAATTATAAGCCAGGCCTTAAAAGCGCCATTATTCTGAGTTCATCTATTACAGCTCTCTACTTCCTGTCACCTTTTGTAGTACACCTTGTAGGCACAGAATCATAGCCCAGCCAGGCCACAAATTCCTAATTATAAGTAATCAGAAGAATTCATTTGAAGCTCATTTTCTATACAAAAGCTATATCATTTTTGTAAGGAAATACAATCTCAGTACAATGAGGAAAAGTCCCTGATCAGTAGCCAGGATCATATACTGCGCTGACATTTAACAGCTTTGTACAGTGCAGCCACTGGGCAAGTCTAAGAAAGTTACAAACCTATGTACTTATTTTTGCAAATATAATGGTCAAACAGTTGACCACAGATATATAGATATAGGTACACACACACATAAAAACAGAATAAAATCAAATTCTAACAATTTTTTAAGTGAACGTATACTTCAAAAGCAGTACCATTCTAATCTGCTTCTCAAGAGTGCCCTGATGCACTTGTGGGTGGGAAGGGGTTAGTAAATTGTGGATTTTCTGATACAACAGTGGTCCAGTGAAACACTCAGTCTTCTAAGCCACTGAATTTGGGTGCCAGCTTTTGGCTTGAGGTTTTTTTCTTTATTTGGGTTAGCTTTTTGCTTTTGCTGTGGAGCAGGGGAAGTTGAAGGGTGTGGAAGGGGGTGAGGTTTTTTCCCTCATTTCTTTCTTGAACTTTATTTTCCTAAAATCAATCCAAAGGAAAAAAAAATGTGTTCTTAAGAGAAGCATTAAGGGCAAGAAAGACACTGTACAAAACACAGAAGTTCCAGCACAAACCTGTATCCATCGCCATATTTTTCACTGTTTTTTTCCCTTCTACGCCTTTGCTTCTCTCTTCTGGCCTCAATACGCCGCTTTTCTTCTTCCTCACTTTTAACTTCTCCTTTGCCATCTTAACATACAATTGAAGGATTAAAAAACAAATCCAAAACAAACAAACAACAGCAGAAGTATCTCTCTTCCCTGTCTCCTCCACAAACACTTCAAAATGCAGAGAAAGATCCTGCATCAACATGGTTCAATGGCTTTCTTAAATGTTCTGAAAGTTTTGCTTTGCTTTCCTCCTCTAAAGACAACCATCTTAAACACTTGCTTTCAACTTAATAGCTAAGGGTTTACACTCTGGTTTACAGTCATAAAAGAAATTCAGAATTAAAGCAGCTCCTTCCCTGTTGTGTCTAGAGATATTAAAGTGCCTCTTCAAGTAAGTGACCAGAAAAAGGTAATGGGAAATGGATGGGGGAAAACACTTCAAAACTCCCATGTTTTTAGAGCACCACTGCTACAGTCCCCTTACATAAAACTAGTATCTAAAGGCTGTCTTTTCTCTCTACTGAGAGGGCAGTTCCCAAAACTGAAATCAAAGGTTCTCATAAAGGAGACAAGACAGTGTTGCCGCAAGGTATGGTACCTAAACTGAAATTCAACAACTTTATTATTTTTTCCCACTAGACTACTCTTGGTTTCACAGAAAAATATTCCAAAGATTTTCAGCCAAAGAAACCAGTTAATGGGGGCGGGGAGAGGGAGACACAAGGACAGACAGATTTACCACACAACAAAAAACCCAACCAAACCTTCAGAGAAGAACTTAATTAAATTACCCCCTGGCACGTAAGTAAAAGTGTGAATGAATAAATGAATACAACTTAGTTCTACAACATTTAAGACTTCCAATAAAACTGACTTTTTGTATAAGTGCACTTATGTTTGTATCTCCTATATCTGCTTTAGTAGTCTGTGGACAAAGGGAACAATTAGAATGTTATTCACTGGGTAGTTTTAGACCAGAAAAAAAGAGGACCACTTCATTTTCTTTTATAGTTCAACCTTAGAAGAGAGGTCAGCATCCATGAAATCTACCTCCATCCAAACAGCAACAGAAAGGAACATACAACAGCATCATGCAAACACCAAGACAGCAAAACACTCTGAGGAGCGAGAAGTGTCACTGAATACTAAAAACATCTTCACAACTAACAGCTCCTGATTATCCCTAGGTTTATCATTTTATAGCAAAGAGTTCCAAAACTTAGTGTGATCCAGAGAGGAGAAGAACTCCTGTTCCAGACACTATTTTTCAAAAAAACCAAACTGAAAACAAAAAACCACCTACCTACCCATAGAGGCAATTCCCATACTGATCTCAGGATTTAAATTTCATTTAGTGCATTACCACCAACCCTGGAAATATGCAAAGGATCACTTGTTTTACTGCTGTAAAAATCATCTGGTATGATATTCTGTGGTGCACAATGGTCTCTATTTTGACCCTCAAGCTCACAAATTGAAGTGCCTGCCTTGTTAGGAGCTGGGGAACGGAGACCTGAATCTATATATAAACTAAAAACCCCTTCTTTCCTTCAGTGCACTTACGCAAACTTTTAATACAAAAAGAAACCCATACAATTTAAAAATATTTACTATTTGTTCAAGAAAAGAAACACTCATTTGCTGCAAATTTCCAGCCCTCCTTGCCATCAAATGAGACTATGCCATATGCAATAGGGCAGCAGACAAGGAAAGGGGGACAAAGTAATTTCAGCCTTATCACTGGATTTCTTTTTCTATGTGTCTGGAATCACTACAGTTGGTATACGCTTGAACTTAATTTATTTAAACTAATAATAAACCTGCTTCATTAAGACCGTACATGAAACAGACCCCACATTCCTGATAGCAGATCTCCAAGATAACTGAATCCACTTTATTAAGTGTGACTCACCTAGGGTTTAAGGGTGAGGTTGATCAGCTAGTGGGATAAATAATAGGATATGGGTGAGGAACCAGTGGGATGAATAACATTCAAGCAACAGAATGGTAGCAAGCATAGAAGACCACTTTTTTTTTTTCCACAAAAATCAGAAAAAAGGGGCAAACAACAACATATTGAAATTATTAGAGAGCAGAGACACAAGTGAGCATGAAAAAACCAAGTAATAGATGGATGTTACAACCAACCATATTTCCACAGCCTAAATTTTTAAACTCTTCAAACAAAAACAGGCAGCAATGCTACCAAATAACCAATAGAGGTCATAAATACTGGCTTACAAAATGTATTCTCACAAAGTCTCACAAACAGAATACCTACAATACCTCCCCTGACAAAGCAAACTGACTTACCTCCAAAAGTCTGATACCCAAGATCATAAGCATCTCTGGTAAAGTCTTCATATATAACAACTGCACCACTTGTATCAACTTCAATTTCCTAATAAAGTCAAATCCATAAATTAAAAAAGCCATTCGAAACCCAGGAAGGCAGCATAATCTACATTATTTCCAATGATATGTTACATATTTTTAAATATGACAATGAAAGAAAGCGAATTGAGTATCTTGTTGAACAAATACATCTAGCTCTGCATTTCTTCCTAATGCCTTGAAGCTTCAGTGAATTATTTTCACAATCAAAATTGTTTTCTATATAAATATTTTGACTTCTAATCCAGACTTCTACTTAGTTAGGGAAATGTTAATACCCTTACTCAAAAAGAAGGGAAATGACATTCCAATCTTGCAACATTAAACCAAGATATATAGATACATCTACACACACACAGACACACAGACACAGACACACACAGGCTTAGCTTACTAGTAACATTCTTACATAGTGTTGCAACTGATCTCTCTGAAGGGACTTATCTTCCTACCCTATCAGAGAATATCTTTTAGCACTGACGCTTTTTTTATTTACCCTCTCCCCTTGATGCATCTTATGTCTTAGCCATTCCTCCCCACTTGTAATTAGTGACCTCCTTTGTACCCGCCCAAGCAGATCACAGCTACATGAGCTCAAGCTGTCTACCTGTGACAACATGAGATGTGTTCATGGGAGAGTTCTCTTGGGCATTAAGGGAACAGGTAGGGTCTACAAGTACACCTTAAAATTCACTTTCCAGGCTACCTGCACAAGCTACATCTTTCACTCAAAATCAACTGCCACCAATATAAGACAGTTTTAGATAAAGTGAAAAAAAAACCAAAATCATGTTCAGAAAAACTTATCTAGTTTAATGTTCAATTTGATAACTCTAGCTTAGAATTCTTTGTCTTAGGGTACACTATGCGAACTTCTCAAAGAATCAAAACATTTTCCAGTTGTGGGAATCTTTACCTCTACAGTAGAATCCTGGTAAGATGTCTTCGTGTCTATTAATATAAAATGAGAAACAATGCAAAAGTGCTGTCACTGACAATTCATTTTAAGACAGTAAGATATTTAGGAAAAAAATCAGCTTGTTATGCAGGGAAGATTGTTTACATTTACAATTTATCATTGTTTAGTAATACTATTAAATGTAAAATCAGTTATCCTTAGAAATCTAAACTAAACACTTTTAGAAGCATTCACCTATATCTAACTCCAAAACAAGAATTTCAAGGCTGAAAGAACAATATAATTTTGAGATATATTTTCATTCATACAATAGATTCCAGCTGCATCAAAGCTTCTGTTAGTTGTCATCCACTTTTTAGTTTTCAACTATCATGTGATACCACTTAGGTCTTTCAGTTCAAGTTTCAGGAACTGTGTTAAACCACTCAACGTTTTCTTCCCCTTACTCTCAGAGCCACAGGACAGGCTGCATTCTTGTAGGCACTATCTACACCACTATCTATCTACGCTACTACACCATTATCTAGCTACTAGTCCACTTCCTAAAGTAACACCAATATTATGTATTCGTCTTCGGATTGTGGAAATCAGTGAGGGGGATAATTAGAAGCATTCTGTCTGAACATAGCTTAGAAAGGAAAATGTACAGAAGTGCTGAAAGAACTTGGAGTGCATTTTGGAGACCCTTTTCATCACAACAAAGCTGGTGAGACCACCAATAAAGTTCCCTACAAAAAAGGCAGAGGAGTGTGCTCTCTACAGCCAGTTCCTGGAATTTGTACAGCACTCCTGATGAGGGAACAGTTATGTAATACACAGTAATGTAACCAGAATAACAAAATCAAAATTAATATCTCCAAGTCTCTGCATCTGCCTTGCAACCTGTCAGCTAGAGCAACTTTAAACAATTTTCACAGGCCATTTGAAACCAAGCTACATAAAACACTGCAGATCAAAATTACTAGAGAATCACAAGCATAAAAACTAATACCTGACTGCTGAACACACTGCTGACAATACATAATACTCAAGTCTACATTCCCTCAAAGTGAGTAATTTATTTAAACCTCACTAATGACTTCTTTCTCCAACTTTGACTGCAATATAAAAATTTAATACTAGAGTCGTAGAGTATCTTTATGGAAGTTAAAGAAACCAAGCATCACTAATGCAATTTTCAGTTTGTATTTATAGTTCATCTATCTCATTTACAGTTCTTCTTGCCATTACAGCATTTCATTTAAAAGTGGGAGCAATCTCTTTCTGCCTCTCATAAATTATTCTCCAACAGTTTTTGCCATTTTTACAGTTTCCCTCTCCTCTTCACCCACGCCTTATATCTTTATTTTAACTGCACCACAGCTGATGCACTACGTTTTATATCCAAAGAATCTGGACAGCAGAACCCAGGCTCATGCAAGGTAGAAAATGAAGAATTACAAAACAGCACATACAGCCCTCTTTCTGAATATTAAAACTAAGTAATTTCTAATGAATAAAAAAAAAAATCAGTAAATTCAACTTAAAAAAAAATTTGACACTTGCTACTTACTAGGTGATTTTTTCTGGCTCAGCTTCAAAATAGGCTTTGTCATTTTGGGTTTCTTGATAAATGTCCCACCAGGTTTGTTATATGGCTGTGGTATCATTTTTCTTTTTATTCCTCTTGCAGCAACTGCTGCAGGACTGGGTTTGTTATGATAGTCAACGACAATTCCAGGTCTGTGCATTCCGCCAAAGTCTCCCATATGCTGAAAATTGGCAAAATCAAGAGGAAGGTATTAGTATATGAAAGCAATGTCAATAAAACAACTACTTGGTACAATATGCCTGTGACCTTAACTAAAATCTGTGCTTTAGAGCAAAATGTAGGAGAAAACTAAACTAAACTAAAGTTCCTAGTCTGATGTTTGTTTGTGCAATGGCTTGGTGGGTGTTTGTCCAGTAGAACGAATATTTATGCATAAACTGTGTTTCTGCTTATTCAGAACCATTGTCCAGGGCAATGAACATATCTATCGTACCTCAGCCTAACATCTTGGCTCCTCTCTTCAGATTCTCTAGATAATGAATTCCATTTCCCTCTGGGAAAAAAAACAAAGCTTAACAACTCAGTTTTCAACACTAAAAAAAAAAGAAGCTTTAAAAAAAAGCTTCCTTAAGCTTCCTTGCTTTGCATCTCACACAAAATGATATAGTAGTGAGCTGAAAACTGAGTAAAGAAGGTTGCCCAGTGTAGAATACTGGTTAACTGAAGGAAGCCCATTCTTTTATCTACCTTTCCACTGAATCCACTGAAATCAAAATTTTTAATTTGGGCCTGGAGAGAGTGATACAAAAACAATGCAGCTATAGGAATGAAAATTCCATTGAAATACTAAACCTTTCCACTATTTCTAAAATTATGTAGTCATTTGTGGACACTTTTACGTGAAAGTTACCTCTCTGAAGACACGGAATAATTGAGTAATCTGAAGAGGGGAATTTAGGTAGCTGGCACATTTTCGGAAGTGTTAACATACTTCTTAGTATTAACTTAATTACTTGATTAATAAAGGGCAGAAGAGAGCCCACCGACTGGATGAGTGACTTGGATAAGCAGAAATATATGTCTTCCCATGAGAAGAGAAGTAATATTACACTGCCAAAAGAACATGAAAATAACTTCAAAACACTTGGGAAAAGTATGACTTTTTTAAAGCAGATTTTAAATGGCAGACAGAATGTACCAAAACAGGCACTTTCCATAATCAGAA
Source organism: Donacobius atricapilla (assembly GCA_013397315.1). NCBI lineage: Eukaryota > Metazoa > Chordata > Aves > Passeriformes > Mimidae > Donacobius > Donacobius atricapilla. The sequence continues at coordinate 498,489 of WBMY01003225.1, read as the reverse complement.
GTCCATGCACAACATCTCCATGTTAATTTATTTAGTTAAGATAGCTATAAACTGCCTAGCATGTACATTTACATCAGACACAAATCTGACATGAAGTAAACACTCGATATAATTAAGTCTGGGTTTTTTAACAGACAATCTACCTATTAAAGGTGCAATGCATTTTACATATGGTAAGTAGTCTAGCCTTTACATTCTTCTTTATTACATAAAAGACTAAGAGGGCAAATTTCAAAAGCAAATTAAAAAGAACTCAGTAGTAACTCTGCACAAAGCTTTCAGATCTAAATGAGTTCTGAAAGGACGCACAAAGGCTTAAGAATGTTACATTTTCAGCTTCACAAGCAGAGAAATGAAGATTAGAATCTTTTTCTCATACCATGCTATGCGCTAGCTAACAGCCATGTGCAAATCTGAGCTAAAAGTTGAATATGGCAACTACAATACTCAAGAATGCTGCAAGTAGACTTTTTGGAACAAAACCATCACGCAAGTCAAGCATATAAACGACCCAGTAAAAAAAATAATCTTTGTCTACACTATAAGCTACAACAAGCTGTATAGATTAAAATTAAAGAATCACTTCCCAAAGAAATACAGCACGCTCAGGAATTTTAAAAGGCAAGTTACACCTAGAGGCACAGGCAGAAAGGTGTTCACTGAATATTTTGTGCTTAAAAAAAAAATCAAAACTGGGATTACAAAACCAAGACAAAGGGACACCATCAACCTAAAGTTAGCATCTCTGTCAGGTTTGGGGTTTTTTTATTCTCTTCTGCTGTATTTTTTGCCTTAGCTTACTCAACATCAAATATTACTGCTTCCAACTGCAATCCACTATTTTACATACAGTTAATCACGTCATTTCTTGGACATATACTTTTTACATCTTATACTGGAAAGGAATCCACTGAGAAGCACTCCAGTCTTCAAAACAAATACAAGTAAGAGGACTAGGCACACTCTGTGGAAATTAATTTCAATTCTGTGAAAGGACCTGATTTCAAGTTGATGATGCCCCTTTAACCATGCTTTAATTCTGAGAAAGAACCACTGTAACTGCTAACCACTCACCTTTGCCATTTCCTTCCCATCACCCCTCCAGTAAACAAGTCAGAGTAAGAATTAAGTTTAAAAGAAGACTTGATGTTTGATAAAACATGAACTCACATATTAAAGAATTAGCTAAACTTTTCCCCTTACACGAACCAAAAACTGCTCTAGCATTTACAACCTGCGTTTTATTTTTTCTTATACATTGCACCTTTAACCTACTCAAAACTTCAAAAGACTTTGAATTCAACTTTTACAATATTCAAAAATTTCCCCACCAGCAGCAGAGATGCTAGTGTTTACAAGGAAAAATGAAGTCCTTTTAATCCCTTTTAGACCAAACCTACTACTTTTATCTTCGGCTTTCAAACAAAAGGAGAGATTTAACAAACCTTATCAACTAGTCTATTACTCATTACTTTCAGCAGAAAGAGGGACTGGGTTCTAGAAGACAGCTTCAAAGGGATAAACAACATTGTCAACCATGATAGTTTGCTTGGACAAAACCCCCACACTGTACTGAACAGTGCATTCATTTTAAAGCAGTGGTCTTGAAAGGGTTTAAAAGAGCGTCTAGTGAAAAGAATCTGAAAAGATTCTGTACTTACTCCTCGGCCTCGGCCTCTGCCTGTTGATGGTCCTCCAAAAGCATCATAGTTTCTGCTTCCAAATCCACTTTCAGGATAAGCAGGCGTTCCTCTCCCCCGAGAGCCTACAGGTGCAGGCTTCATATGGGGTGAAGAAAAACTGCTGTAGGAAGAGTAACTCTCTCTTCCTCTGTCCTCCATAAACCCAGGCCTCAATTTTGAACGGGAGTAAGGTGCTTCCCAGCTAGACCCGCCCTGGTTTCTACCTCCGAAAGAGTCAAGGCTATTCCGGTAGGAGTTGTCAAATCGACCACCATAACTACCTCCGAAGCGGCTTTGTTCGGGTTCATTATAACCATAGCCAGATCTGTACAGATCTCGCCCACCCAGAGAAGACCCGGAGTCGTAAGACTCATAAGGTCCAAACCTGGAAAAGTTGCACAGTGAGGAGAAAAAAAAGTAAGCTTACTAATGTTACACATTTCAAAAGACAAGTTATCAGTTGACATTTATCAACTAAAATCAATTTATAACTATACTGATCTGTACAGTTGTGTTATTGTTTAATCTTGATTAGGGCTGGGCAATTCACACTATGACCAGACAGAAAGCTATCTGAGCCATTTTTGCTACAAACAATTCTAAAGTTCAATATACCTGAACTTTGTTTGCTTAAATTTTCAGCAACATTTATTTACTAAAACATTATTGGAGCCCAGCCCTAGTCTCACAAAAATAATCACCTGCAGACATTCAAAGCCTAGTCAAACTCCCCTTTCTTTAAAATTATACCCTCACAGTCTAACAGTTAAACAGCAGTGAAGAGGCGGCTTAGTTCTGAACTGAGGAAAAAAAAGATGTTTTGGTTTTTTTAGTGGTACAGTTTTGAGTTCAAAGTACCCCATAGTTCTCATTTTAAAGGAAAAATACACATGCTCTTCCATTCACATCTGTTCTTTCTGGAAATTTTTTTCCCTGTAAGATTCAGTATCACAATCAAAAAAGTTCGCGGTCTTCAGTGTATCCAGCTTTCACTTGCAGACCATTAGGTCTAGCAACTCAAGATTTTGAAAGTCTCCCCAGTGCATGCACAACGGACACAAAAACAGTCCTTGGAATTTCAGAGTAAAGCAACAAGGAGCTAAAATATTCAGCTATTTATCAAGAGTTTGCTTTGTCTAGGACATGGGCAGTGTCAGGCTCGAAATCAATATTTGTAACTACTTGGAAGGGAAACACATTAGTGTCCCTGCAGGGTTATAACAAGATGACTGAGCAGCTGGGAAAGACAATCCCTTAACTGACACAATACAACCTGCAAGAGGCTCAACTTACTAACTGTATCTACAGTAAACTGAATGCCTTCACTTTAAAATCTCTTCATCTCAGAAGACTCAAAGATACACAGAAAATGACACTAGAAAAGTCCATGCATATTAGGTTACACAGCAAGAGACATTTTGGCGTTCAAGTAGTCATTCAATCTCCATCATATGCAGATTACTGTATGGTAGGTACAGCTCTTTCCTGAATCTCTGCTCAGACTTATAAATCAATATTAATGTTCATTATTAAACAAGTTTCACTTAACTAAAATGCTTAATAGAACCGAGCAGCAAGACACAACACTTCTCCAGCCTCCCTGTTTAGTGTTGTCCTTCCCCAGTGGCACCACAGTCACTACAGACAGGAACCACACAGTAACCTGGCAACAGCCAGACAAAAATTCAAGGGCGCACACAAAAAAACCATCAGTTTATCTAAGTTTTCTTCACATTTTATCTCCTCTGAGATAGAATCACTACTCTGAAAAGCATGCTTCTTTGAATACAATATTAAGACCTAAATCAAATCAGCCGCTCCCTATTGTTTTTATCTGAAAGAGCAAATAGTATCCTAGCATTAAATGCACAACTTTAAGACCACTGCATCAGAATTTTTAGTTTTAGACTAATCCATCTTACAAAGCAGCCAGAACATGCACACAGTTTCAAGTGTAATCAGTACCTTCCAATGAAATAATCTGGACATGACTTTCAGATGCCATACCAAGATCACTTGAGCACTGCACATTCAAACCAAAGAACACATACCCTAAATGTTCCTTGAAAATGGAATGTTGATAGATTCAGTCTAAGACACTAAACCAATTAGTCCGCTATGTCAGAAATGGTGTGTCAGGCCAATCAGCTACAAATTGCTAGACAATACTGAAAAACAAAACTTTTGCTATTTTCATTCAGACGCACTGTTTCGCTGTCAAACTTTTCCACAAAAATGCTGATTATTACAAGAATCTAGGCACTTACAGTTTAGTATTTGCCAGTATTTATCAAACATGAAGACTCAGAATGAAAGTATTCATACAAAATCATAACAACATGCCTCAGGAACACTTAAGTTAGAAGAATGATTTAAACTTAAATTGGATTTGATCAATTCTTGGGACAACTGAAGGATTATTTTACCTGTTACCACCACCACCACCTCCTCCACCTCCATGACTCTCCATCCCATAGGACTGGTTAAGGTAAGAGTCCATGGATCGTGGGCCACCATAGCCTCCATGCCCATAATCCCGGTCCATGTCTAAAAAAAGAGCAGAAAAATGTTTATAAAGAAAGCAAGTGAGAATTCTTATTAAGTAACCTAGTTTAAATTCTTAAGTAAAAGGTTTACTCTTTGCCATGGTGCTTAAAAACAAAACACAAAATTGACAGTTGCAAACCAATTTTGACACTGTGCTTAGGGGAGCCATGTGTCTTTGTCAACATCTGAGCACCTCTTGACTGGAATTAAGTTCCTAATTTTTTTCCGATAGTAGGTAACTCAGGATTATTGTTCCATCAGTGGGAATCATCATAAATTAGGAGAATTAAATGAAGATACCTGATGCAGAATATGTCTGAAGTTGTAGAGAATTAAGACCACTTACAACCCTTTAAAATAATACAAGGAGCTCCCAGGCATCTGCTCTCTCTATCCAATGCCCCTCACATCAAGAGACTCTGGGTCAAGGTTACAAGCTGTCATGCTGCAGTGCAGGCTCTGTATTTAGGCTACAGTCAAACAAAAGAATTTTTTGCCATCTAGCACAAACAAAAATCCACCCAAATCAGCACTGAGCTGCAGCTCACTAACTGCACTAAGATGCCAGTATTTCACAGCTGAACTGAAATCACTTCCTGACATCTTGGCTTCTTGTAATGAAGTCTGGCAAAAGAACCAACTTCCTCCTTAGCACTGGAAGGTCTGTGTAAAAATCCTGGGCAAATAATCACTCAAATTCAAAGCCTTAAAACAATGCTGCAGATCTGCATAATGAGTATGATCCACTGGCTTCTTGTAACGTACACAATCTGCACTCTACTGACACTGTGGAGACCAAAACTGCTTCCGAATACCAACCAACACCAAGTTTTGCATAATACCAAGAAAACCTGGCAAATCAAGATTCACAGAAGAAGTAACACAGAGAAGGAATACACAATGATCACAGGAAGGATAAAAATAAGACCAAGTAGCTTTTTACTCTGACAAGACAGAGTATTTTATAACATTACAGTATATTCACATGTAAACCACTGACTTTTCCAGGACAATTAGCTCTCTTGAAGTCATAAGAAGTTGTCCTATTTAAAGAAATACAGCAACTCTCTGTGCATATCATTTCACGAAAATAACTGTAGTGCTGAAAATACGTATATCAATCCTGTTTGTACCTAGTTCTTGTTAGCACCAAGTCGTTGTTATCTACTTTCTTGTATCTGTCAACAATGAGAATTCTGCAAATGATACTAAGCTGGCTATATCCCTTTTACACAGATATTCTTAGCATGCCTGAACAGAGACTCCAACACAAAAAGACCTACTGCTGATTTTTATTCCAATGATCATAGGTGCTTGCTTAAAAATTAAAGATGATACTTCTGGGAAAAGAAAACAACTTTGAATATAGAAGTCACACTGTACCTTTTCCCATTCTTAACATACAATAAAGATTCAAAAACCAAAGCACAAAACAACCTTTTCAAAATACTAATCATGTAGCACCACCCATTATCAACTTAAATTGCAAAGAGCCACTGCAAAAAGAAATGGATGAGGCTTCTAATAAAAGCATCTGATGTACCTCTCTGGTGTTTCTGAACGATCTGCCATCTAATCCAGTACATTACCCTCAAGACTGTATACATAAAGACGCAGACCAGCAAAAAGAAAAGATAGTCAAGAAAATAAACTCAGTTTTACAGAAATTAAGATTGACCATGGCATCATCTAATCTCAGATCCAGGTTGTTGTGTTTTTTAATACAGGGTAGCTAATCAAGACACTGACATTCTGAAAACTGACATACCTGACCTGAAAGCACCCAATAATTTACCTGCTCCCTATTATCTACAGGCCCTAAGATGGTACGAAATCAATGAGGTTAAGAGTTGAGAACGGAATGAAGTCATCCAACAAGGAAGAACACAACATACTGTCAAGATCCCTGCCACTGCAATGCAATTCTACTACAGCACAGGAAGTAGGGACCAATGTCATGCATATGCCAGCAGTTCAGTATTGGAAAAATATACAAAAATTTTCATGTGCAAAGAATTCTTTCAAAAAACGGTTTAAAAATCATCATTTTGAAATATATTTTTAGTCTAAAAATTTTAGCACAACAGCAAACACTAAAATACGATTTACAATCACAGGATAACTTCTGACATCCACACTTGCTCAACACTCCTTACTCAGTTCATGTTATACAACATCAGCAGTCTTGCTGCAGAGCTATGGCAGTCCCTAGATCCTCAAATCCCTGCCTTCAGGACATCACCACCATCTCCTCCCTAACAATGAACACCTTTTTCATCCCTTTCCAGATTCACTGCCCTGCATTTACCTACATTATAATATACTCATATTTGAAAATGGTTAACACAGGATACAAAAGGTACAAAGACACGAAGAGGGATGATCACTTGAATGATTTACTGCAAGAAACTGAAGGGAGCAAATGAAATTTACAAATAACAAACTAAAGGAGGATCCAAGTCACTTTTCACAGAACTGACAGGCAAGTCCTGGAGCCGAGTTATTAGTACTAAAAATTAACAGGGATTTAAGAGGCATTTATTGATTGGATAAATCAACTCACAAGAAATTCAAAGCATGTCAAGCACAGACTATGGCTGGGAAAGTCCTCAAGCTGCAAACCAGTGAAGGCATATAAATATACCAGAGGAGTACTTGTACTGAGTGTTCCATGCCTCTAAACAGAGAGTGACAGACAGGATACTGGTGAGGTAGGACTGAACACTTTTGACCTGATCTACTGAAGGGGACCTTATGATCTCCTTCTAACTATTTCATTAACTGTTCCACACTGCTGAGCAGTTAATCTATCATTCCAACCACTGCCCTCCTGGTTCAGTCATCAGCTGCAAACTTTACCAAAGATTCCCACATTTTATACTTCATGCCCAGAGCCTGACAAAGAAACTGCATTCAAATTAACAAGTACAGTATTTCTTCTGGTATTAAACTTTACGCAGGAAGTATGTTCTCCAGACAGGCTTTATCCTAAAAGGGGGGAAAACATACAAGACAAGAGTAAATAGTCATTTAAATAAATGAAAATAGAAAGGACTTTAGTGTAGTAACTGATTAATAGAGCCTGTCACCACCAGTAGAGATGTAGGGAAGTTGCCTGTCAGTGCAGACTAAATGTGAAACTGTTTCACATGCTAAGAGATATATGTTTCACAGGTATTTAAGCACTGGAGAAAAAAACGCCAGGAATTGTATTCCAGTGTCTCAAACCAAAAATTCAAGAGTAGTAGCCCATTTAAGTTTAAACTGTAACTGTTTATCAAAGAAACCTCTGAAGAAACATTATATCAGTGTATCTATGAAAACTACAGAATTACAAAGAAATTAAAAAACAGTGGTTCATATTTGCTCTTAAAGCTTAAAAATGAGAAAGTGAATCTCTGAGATGAAGGCATTATCAAAGCATTTGAAACAAAGAATTAATTAACAGGCTAAATCAGGTTTCGGCATCTGCAGCTTCTTGCATAAATACCCTGTGGATGAATGAGCCATTGAACTTAAGTATGGAAATAGAAGAACTTGAAAAGAACTATCTGGTTTTTAATTTCTAGACCATACTTGTCTATTTGTATTGAAAAGAAGGGAGAAGAGCTACGTCAAAGCTGGAAAAAAAATACCTCTTGAATAAAAAAAAAAATGGGATACTAAAACACAAGTTTAATTTACAAATTAAAATGTTAATGTATATGTATTTCTTCAAATTAATAAAAAAAAATAAGCCTTATTTAGTGGAGAGATCGTTTAAAATAGCTGCAAAATAAATCTCAATAGCCAGTAAAGAAAAATCAAACTTTCCAAAGGAAAAGAACTACAAAGTAAACAAACAGTAGATAAGACTCAGAATCTCTTGGTACAAAGAACTCCATTTAAAAGAAAAAGCTTTAGAGCAGAGAACATTGAAATCATATTCACAGCATAAAGAAATCATTTTAAACAGTGTGCTCCATGTGAAGCATAAGAAAAGGCTAAGAAAATGAGAAATGAGAAAGATCTTGCAAAATAAACAGTAAATTTAAAAAGCTAAATTCTGACTACCAGAGGCTTAAGGATCCACTGTGCAATAAGAAGGGGTATTTTTTCCAGGCACATTACATTTTCATAACACCCCGTCTAGATTGTTAGGATCACAACCTTGTCATTAGGCCACTTCCCCTTCCAGATTAAAAGGACAATAGTTGCAGTAATTAAAATATTAACATGAATATTTAATAGTATTTCTGATAATAATACTAAAAATTTATTCTGAAAGGCATGTCAAGTCTGGGCTCAAACTGAGCCATCAGGAAGGGAAAATGGCACAATTACAGGAGTCATCAGACATACAACTGAAAGTGCTTCCCACTGGCTAAAAGTTTCCAACAGGAAGAACCTTGCCAAGAGCTCAAATGAAAACTGGGCAAAGATGAGAGTTCCCAACATCTACCCTCTCTTGCCAGCTTCCTGAACGCCCACAAAACAGCCTTCAGCCGCCTATTCAGAACCTGGGTAAAACAGTTTTTATGCATGCCTTGCTCCTCTACATACATTATAGAAACAGTCATGGTAAAAGTTGCAAGCCACATACATCATAATTAAACTCTTTTTAATAATTACAAATAACAGAAAGCTTAATTAACATGATGAAAACTATTATTATTAGAGGTACACGAAAGGAACGCTCTTATTATACAATACACATTTGATTAGTTACTTCCCCTACGATGAGCCTGGACTCACTTTAATATTTGTGTCATCAGAGCTCAGAAAAGCAGGTTCTGTTTATCAGTTACAGTGAATATTCCAATAAGATACTTTTGCTATGTGGAAAGATAAATGCAAAATCATATAACTGAAAAAAAAGCTAAGACTCAAGAAATGTGTCACAAAAATTATTATGTTGCAATCAAAGATGCATCTATAATCCAATGTGTTATTTTCATATAACAGCCAGGGAGAGCGTCAAGAGATCCAGCGGCAAGCACTTATTTGACAGGATCTGTAAACAAAGCTTGGATACAGTATCAGTAAAGTTTTTATATTAAGATCCTTTTAATACTTGCTTGCACGTGGCAAGAGATGTCAAAACATTTCTTGAGTCTTGTCTAAATTCATAACCTTAATCATCTTACCAAAGTATGTGCATTCCTTTTTTTTTTATCTACATGGTATTTTTGATAGTGCAAAAACAAGAGGTAGCTTTCGGTGCTGACTTTATATGCTTTTTTCTATATTTCTTCTCAAACTGTTAGTTAAAGTACACTTTAGGGGAAAAAAAGTAAATAAAACCAAGCAGGTTTTTATAAAAAAGGAAAATATCCTTTCTTTTTAACAGAAGTAGTAAGAATCAAATATAGTACTCTGTAAGAATATATTGGTTTATGTTTAAAAAGCGTCTTAAGAAAAGTCTGTATTTCTACCCCACCCCCCATCCCCACTCCTTTATCTCACAAATTTTCATTTGGAACGTGCAGGAGGAGTTCATGTTGACATGCCCAAGATGAAAATCAAGTCTCACTCCCAGACAGTTACAACTCCTTCAGAAAACAACACGAGCACTCAAACCATGTTTTAAAACCCCGTTTGCTTTTTTTGTTTTTGTTAACACTGATTGTTCAGCCCCAACTCTTTTTACAGGTTAGACGTATTTATAGCTCATACCTGAGACTGACCCACTGGGCATGTTCACACCACAATGCATGGGGGTATCTGGGAATCTCCAATCTCTGTCTTCAGCTGGAGAGGATGGGTCAGTGAGAATGACTTAGTGCTTAGCAAGAGCTGGAGGGGAGAGACAGGGAGCCGCAACAAGAGGCGGCTCTCTCTCCTGTCGGATCTCCAGGCTCCTGACACGACCCCCTCAAAGAGCTCGCCCCG
>WBMY01003225.1:416923-488355 GCA_013397315.1 Donacobius atricapilla | reverse complement strand
GCCTGTCGGGAGCGCGGGCGCGGGCCCGCCGCGCAAAGCGCCGGTCACGGGGCCGGGCTCGGCCGCGTCACGAGGGAGCCTGCGCGGCGGCCATTTTGAGCCCTGGCAGCCGCCATTTTGTGTCCTGGCGGCAGGCCCTGTCATGCTCGAAGTCGCTGCAGGACGAGGAGTGGCGAGACGTCCACACCAAAACCTTCCCACACACCCAGCGGGCCCTGGTGAAGTGGCTCAGAATACGCTTCCCTGAAGTCAGGCGGGACTGAGCCCTCGGTGGCATCCCTGCAGCTGCACAACCTTGGGCATGAGGTCCATGGACCCTGTCAGTTCCGAGTGTGGACTGCTGCTGTGTTATGCAAACCAAGTGGCTTTGTGAAATAAACCGTTTGTCTAAGAAATGCCCCCTGTGATGCCCCCCTTTGATGGACCTAACAACATCAGTTTACTTAAGGAAGAAATTCATTACTCCATGGGTTATGAGACACTGGAATAGGTTGCCGAGAGAAGCTGTGGATGCCCAGTTTTGGTGACACCACCCTGGCAGTGTCCAAGGCCAGGTTGGAAAGGTTGAGCAACCAGGCCTAGTGGGAGGTGTTCCTGCCCCTGGAGTGGCGGGGAGGTGGGGTGGTTGTGGTGTAGTGTTGGGACTCGATGATCTTTAAGATCTTTTCCAACCCCTTAACGTTTTTTGTTCAGTGTCTGTTTCAGAAGCCAAGCCCTCCGGGCTCTGTAGCAAACCTGCTGCTTGAAGTTAATAGAGACATTAAGACCTGATTCTGCATGGCATCAGTCCCCAGACAAAGTATCTGGTGCCTTTAACAGCCTGAAACACTCAAAATGGCTGATGTTTAACACATATTTCATTTGAGGTTAGTTGAAAGGTAACACTTTTGGTTCCTCTATGCAGCCAAAAGATTTGAAGAAACGGATTTCGCCCAGACACATTATCATGCAAAAAATCCTCAAGTACCTGTGCCAAAATCAGATAAGGAGTATGCAACTCCTTAAAGTTTCCTAATGTTTTATACAACCCTGAAAGAAACAAAAAAAAACCCAAAAACAAACAAACAAAACAAAAAAACCCCAACAACAACAACAAAAAACAACCACCACAGGGGGGGTGGAAGAAAAAAAGAAGTTAAAATAGATGAGATGGTAATGAGCAGATCTGGTACAGAAAACCTGAGGAAATGTCTTTGAGGACAGGCTGTGGGTGAACTTTCAGGCTGTATAAGTGGGCAAAGCCACTCTCTCACTGGGGTTTGATTTTGCCGAGGAATCAGGGTTTCCGGCAGTCTCTGTCATAGCCAGCTGGGTGGCTATAACGGCTTCTCGCCATCCGCGAAGTAATAAAGCTCCATGGCAGGCAGGCATGGCCTGGCTCAGCGAGGTTGAGGTCGCTCTCGAGCCTGCCCTGCCCGGGCGGGCACAGTTCCGCTGGCCGGGCTCTGGAGGGCAGCAGAGGCGAGCGCATGAGCGCCGCGCCGGCACCGTGGTCATCCCCCGCCAAGGGGAACCCTGCCCTCGGCTTTACCTCACACTTCTCACCCAAAGATACCATATCTTTGGGAAGAGCGACGACTCCAAGATGCAAATACCCTTCACACAGACCTGTCTGTGCCCCCGTCTCTCTACACATGCAGACCAGACAAAGTTTCTTGCACCGAACGTGAGATTCATAAAGTAGACGTTTTCCTGAATGTCCGGGGCTGAACACCTCGTGTTTGCAACACAGCAACCTCTTTTCTGCAGCAATGGTCCAGCCTGATCTGCAGACTCGTGCTTGTCAGCAGGTACATGGACCAGTATCCTGCTGCCCTAAAGCTCTAAAGGGAGGAAATCGTGCAGAATAGATAGATTTGTGATCAGTGCCGCTAATCGTTATTCAAAATAAACACAAAAATTCAGGAAACCTGATTCATCTGAATCAATTGCCCATAAGTCTATCAAAGGTGAATGTTTTAGGTGTTTCCCTGGCACAAAACCTATTGAGAGACTCAGCAACTTAAAGTCTCTGGTTGGCTATGCAGTATGGAAAATCATACCATGAAAAGCTGGTGTCTGTAAAGGAGACAGAGGAGTTCTGTTTTATTCAAATAATGGGAGAGAGTCCACTGGAGTGCATGCCCGCAGGTTTTGTCTCTCGGCATTTTGGAAGGTGCAGCCTCCTTTTATGCTAAATTCCGGGCCTCATGTTGCCCTCTTCCTTTCCACATTGCTGAGGTACCAGGACGGTACAGCCTTTCCAAACTGCCTACCACACATCTCCCCTTGAACATGTCGTATTACACCGAACTTCAGGAAGTCAAGATTGTGCAGATCCACTTGACTGTTTCAGAAGCCAAGGTCTCTGGGCTCTGTAGCAAACCTGCTGCTTGAAGTTAATAGAGACATCAAGACCATTTCAAAGACATAAACACCCATACCTTCACCCATTGATGCTGTTCATCACACACACAGAGACACACACACACACTTTTTTAGAAGGTATGAACTATAACTGATTTATTTTAAAAGGTCTGACTCCATTTTATAGTATTTCTACAAAGGCCAGGGACTGGGGGAGAAGGTTGATACCTCTCCTCATCCCAATGGTCAAGACAACTGTCCATTAGCTGTCTGTATCTCTAAGAACAGGAATGAAAACTTTCCTTGAAATTACAAAAACATTAGCTGTGTTTACAGACCAGAGCGTGAGAAGAAACCCAAACCATGAAACAGTGAAATAGAAAAGGCTGAAAAAATCAGGGCAACAACCCATCACATTGTTTGTAAAGACATTAGCACACATCTTCCCTATCACAACCTAAGGCGACCTATTGTTTAAAGGAGAGCAGGATTTATACTGAAGTGTCTGCGAGAGAAACTCAGAACAGGAGACTGTAAAAATGATAAGCATTATTATGAAATATTTAGGCAAAAGGGCATAGACAAGGAAGGGACAACCAATGGTAGATCAGGGAAAACTAAAAAGATTGGGGTGCATCGGAAGAGGGATATTTGCAGGGAAGCAGGCTGCTGGTCAGTATGTTTTTGTGGCTGAGTCCCATGCCTAATTGTTACTGCCTGTCTGATCTTTTCAAATTCTGTTTTTATCGATTTTTCACGTGATTGATTGTGTCCTCTGTTCTGTTTCCATACATATGAGCTGATAATGAACTCCAAGCCAATCGGCTTTGTGAGTCACATGAGCAGTCTGGGAGACAACGGCTGGGAGACCCTTGAAGGATTTTTCCCTATGCACACATCCTTAGAAGCAGGATCCGGCTATGCATGCTGGCTGCGTGCATGATGGGGGCCTCTAAAGACCAAGACGGAGAATGGGCAGAAGCAGGCCCATGACACCTAATACTCCTCATTCATAGGAAAATTGTGCCAAAACACATATTTTTGTGAATCTCTCCACTATTCTCCTAAAACACATCTATCCTGTGACTAATCATCAGTAAATTTACTCATTAGAGTATACTAGACTACCATGAGTTAAACTTCTATAGTATGTCATGTTAAAAATCTGAATTCAGAGTCAGAAGCAGCCCCTGAAGAGATGAGTGATTGTGGAAATCAGCAGTTTCATATGGACTTCAGGAGGCTCTGAATTGGGTGCATGCACACTATGTCAAGATCACTTAAAATTTGTATGCAACTCCCCAGTGTTCCTGGGAAAACTGCTGCTGTCCCGTGTGTCCTTTCACGGTCTGAAGAAGTTACTGACAACAGAGGTGGTTGTTACAGAGACAGGCATGTGTCAAAGAAATGAGGGTATATGACAAAGAGAACACCTGATTGTGAAAAATCTGGGTTCATACAGAAGAGGAAGTATAGCCCTTAAAACACAGAGGTTTACTTGGGGTTACTGTCCCAGAACCAGAGCTGAAGGAGAAGAAACTGGATCTGAGGACAGATCAAGACTACTGCAGGTATAACATACAATTTTTTGGATTCAATACAAACAGGTCAGCAAAAGCGTATTATTTTAGACTTAATTGTGATCAATGGGCCACTGTTGGTTTCAGACGTTTTAAAACAAAGGCTCCTTCTTTCCTCCCTGCAGGACTCCAAAAAGGAAAAAAATCTAAGCTAAGCAAAGTAAAACAAAATGGAGACATAAGAAGAGAAGGGGAACAGACCAGCATTGTACTTCATTTGTTCTCAATGATCAAAACATGAATGTTTCAGTTCAGTGTAGAATCTCCCTGAAAAATCACATTCTGCTCTTGTATTCATGTTCTACTGCTTCCTTGGGTTTGTTTTCTCAGGGTTTTTTCTTGTAGATTCTTCAGAGCAGTACAGGGATACGAGAACAGTAAGTGTTTTTTTTCCAAGAACAAACAGCGGCACAGTTACTGTGAAATACATTTCTTCTACAGTTCAGTACTGTGACTACCCACACCCTCTCCTCCTCTTCCCAAGTGCTGTGCTTTTCCTCTGCCCTTTTCTTTAAAAGCATTGTCTAAAACCTGAAGAAATTCTGTCAAATAACTATCAATTGCTGCTAACAGTTGTTAGCAACCAGGTACCAACAATTGCGGAGGCCTAACACTAACACAGTTTAATTGCAGTGGAGTTGATTTACATGTTACTGGAAATAAGGGAGAGGGTTCTTCTGGCCTTTGATGAAAGCTGTCTATTAACCTATTAAAACTCTGTTCAGAGCACGTGTGACTGGCATAATGTTTAAACCTACAGGAGTACATCTCTCCAACAGCACCTCTCTCCAGTGCCGTTAAAGCAGTGTTCACAGCAGGGACATATGTATGTATGTATGTATGTATTTGACCTGGATGTCCACTGACACTTGACATTTTCAGGAAGTAGCCTTTGCATTTTAGGATGATAGAGACTAGGGCAGGAACATGAAAATTACATTGATTCTTTCTAGAACATGAAATCTAATCCCCTTTGTTCTTCTTAGATATTAACATAGAAGCAGATCCTTCCTTCCCAGCTTCGCAGAAGAACCATGGTAACCATCCAGAGCCACACTGATTTCAGGGCTCTTATGTCTGTCATCACAGCATAAATCAGAGTCATAATATGGATTTCCAAAGCTCAAATATGCTCTCTGAATGTATATATTGAGAACATAAGCATAAAAGATGCCCTAAAATTCAGCAAGAGGGAGTGGAAACATCTTAATGCAGAAACTAATCATGCTATTCTTTTCTCCAGGGAAAAAACTCACTTAGAATATAGATTAAAAATCAACCAAACTTCTTTATGTAGCTCCTTTTAGAGTAAAGACTAGAAGCCTTCAAATGTGCCGTAACACAGACCTGCTGGAGCTTGCACACTGGATGGCCCTGCTGGAGCCTCATCAGCATCCCACTGGCAGCAGGGGGTTATTTGCCAGAGGCAGTCATTGCTGTAACTCTTGGGCCACAGTAGAACACTGAAGCTAGGGTAACAAAACCCATCTCAGGTTTTGGTTTGGTTTTTGGCGTGCTTGCCAACAACTGGTTAGTTAGGAATGGAGAGAGGATATCAACTTCATTATGACGCAGCCTCAGAGGAGAAAGGATCTTGCAGAACAACTTCCTAGTAATTGTCAAATTATTAGTGAAATGCTTTACTTTTCTTGAATGCAAATACAAAAAAATAAGCAGTTATGCTAATTGCTTTTTATATCTACAACTTGCTTTTACTTTACACTCCTTGGAGGCCAGCTCTAGTAATTATCTAATCACGCAGAAAAGTGCTGCAAGAGGTATGTGGGACTCTGGTTGGGCTGTTTGCCCTATAGCCTCCACACTGGGCGAGTCAGAGCTGCGTAGGTGCCCTAAGCAGGGGCAGAACTGGAGTTGTCTTTGCTCTTTCCCTCTCAGTCAGCCCACTTATCTCCTGGAGCATTTCTTTCAGTTGCTTATTACATGCCCATTTGCTCCCAAGTTAGAGACGCCATACCCCTTCCTAACTTTCTCATTCCTTAAAAAGAAAAAAAGTCAAACAAGACAATAAAATAACACAAACATATATATTCATTGCCAGTATTTCTCAACCCTTCTATATAAGTAATCCTGTATCAGAAAGAGCACAAATCCAGTTCCTTTTTTTTTTCATGCTGCAGTAGGCTTGGATGTGGGTTTCCTACAGGAACTGTTCACGGAGGTACAAGACTGCCCATGCGCATGTGCTTCCTTCCTCAAAACTGCCATAAAGTCACAGAGACTTTAAAAATACATTCAAAAAGAGGGGGAGAAAAACAAAAAAAGGTTGAGTGTGTATATATATTTACATTTGCAGGCCACTTTCTGAGCTGTTGCTCTTTAGTTTTATTCTTGCACTTTTCAGTGTGACTGAGCAGTATTTTTTCTAATTTATAGTTTTTGTTGTTACTTAAAGCTCAAATTTTCATGCTCTCTTGAGTCAGATTGCAGAGGTGTACAGCAAACACTGGCACAAGACTTGAGACAGAATCACCAGAATGTCAGGATATGATTTGACATAACATGTCACCTTTTTTTTTTTTTTTTTTTTTTTTTTTTCTGTGTTTCCAAAGTAGTTCATGCCAGGAACAATTTCCACATAGCCCAGTACATTCTGCTATGAGAGTGCACGTTTTTCCCCTTGTGTCCGTGAGTATTACTGAAGGATCTAGAAGACCTATAGTGCAGGAAGGGAAAATTGCCCTGTGTTTTTGCTGGGTCTATGATACAGTGTGTACACCATGGAATACAGTCAAACTTTGGTGTAACAGTTTATTTCCAGGTTACTGACATTTTATAGGGAACTGCTGCATAGTTTTATGAAAACAAGGTACATACACAAAACACTTTAAAAAGTGTAAGAGAAGAAAACAGCTACAGCGTCTTTCTCACACTGCATTCATGCTTACTTCCCATGCACTTCAAGGATGACCGAAGTTTCAGCAAACCCTTTACTGTTCAAGGCTCATAAAACTTACTGCTGCACATTTCTGAATCAGATTTTTGTACTGAGTGCAACATGAAAGTTTAATGCTGAAAATAATGATTCTCTGTGCTTCCCATTTGTTTTGATTTGAATTAATCTACAGTGAGGAGCCTCACATACAAATATTGCGGTTTCTGTGAAATGTCTGACGATTACACACTCTGTTAGCTCAATAATTGTGCTGGTAAACTCACTTTGGAGCCTTCGTCGGGAGACAGGATAGGTTTATTCACTGCAAAAGGTGGCTGCTGTGCCGCTCTCACGTGTCAGCAGCCAGGGCAGCAGCTCTCAAGGTGTCATGGATATGAGTGCCTTGGCACTGATGGAGGTCTTGCATCGCCCCAGCTATTCCCTGGGAAACTTCTCTTTATGGTGTGAAAATGACTTGTGCCCTAATAACTCTGCCTGCTCTGCTCTGCAGTACAGCTCTGCCTGCCAGGAGACAGCTTCTTCTGCTGAGGCCAAAGCAGCTCATCCAGAAAATGATAGAAAGCATCTGCTCATTAGCAGCTTTTCCTTCCTCCTCCTCTTGCACTGCACTTGCTACTCTGGGTCTCAAGTCCTGGCATGAATGTAGAGATGCTCTACAAAGCCTGAACATATTAATCAGTATGAGTATTGCAATATCTGTCAACATTTCCTCCACAATATTTGAGAGCACTTTGAAAACAGTGCTGGCTGTCCCTCAAAAATCCTTGTGAAACATGGATTTCACTCAGCTCTGTGCTCCAGGATCATGTATTTATTGGGCATGTGGTTCCAGCGAGATTCATCATCTGTGGTCCCAATCCAGAAACACTTTAGGTGCAGATAACCTCATCTACCCACAACTATAGAGCCTCATGTGTATACACCACAGGGTTTTTCTGCACAGGTGCACAACTTCCTCCTTTTTGAGGGCTTTTAAAAATCTCATTCTTTCATCCAGTTTATGTGCAGTCACACAAATAGCTAAATCAGCACTCCTGATGGGAATTTCTGAGAGAGAGCAGAAGTGAGTATTGGGGTGATGGGGGATTCAAAGGCACTTTTTCTAACCTATTTTTGCTACCAAGGGACATGTACTGCTAGGTTAATGGATTCATCCCCTTCACTGCTGAGATTCCCCTGCACATATCCCAGAAGTATTTTAGGTAGCCCTGGGAGGGAACTGTGAAGATTTGTATTTTAACCTAAGTGGTGTAGGTTAAGCATTCTTTGACAGAAAGGTGAAATCAGGATTCAAACAAAAAAGAAATACATACGCTCCCCTCTCCTGTCAATGATTCCCACTCAGCTCAGTTGTCTCCAGACATGGGCACTGGTGAATTGGTTTTGTTATGGGCTCTGAACCAGATCTAACCTGTGGCTGAGCCACACCTCTCTTCCTCTCTTTCTCCCTTCACAGTTGTGACTCCAGCAGCTACAGGCAAACTAACAGAGAGCTACAGCGTGAGGGGTATCTGCTTACGTATTTTTCTGTGAGAGGCAATAATCAAATGCAAACATATACATCTAACATTAAGTTAGGCCCAGAGACCCAGAACACCAGGATTAGTGCTCCATGAAGCAATGGGCTTGCCTGCCTTGCCTCCTGCAGCATTCCTGCACACAAAATACCGAGCTTTGGAAATGTATATACTGTGGGCAAAGCCTCACACTGGCCCGAAGCACTCTGGTTGCTCAGCTTACAACCACAAGCAAAGGCCAGTTCAGGCTCCATGTGGGTCAGAGTCCATGTGGGAGTTGGCTGCCCCAGGAACTGATGCAAGCTAGACAGGCTGTAGCTTTATCCTTGTATTATGTTCAAGGAATTTTTCCTGCATTGCGCTTGTTCAGTGGAATTTGCATGCAGAGCCAAAGACTGTTCCACAGCCACCTCAGAAAAGTGTGATTCATTTGATGGCATTTGAAAGGGGCCATCCCAGTGTCTGTCCCCCGGAAAACGCCTGGCTGTACCAGCAAAATTCTCTGGTTGCAGTGCTTCTGGAGGTGGAATCCTGTTCTGGTGGGCATTCCTAGCAGACACCCACACACTTATCTTTTCATTACGAACACTGTATTACTAACAAACACTTTTTATTTACTCATCTAGAACAGGCTTTTGGTATTACCGAAAAACAGTTTTTATGTTATTTCTGGAAGCTTATATAATTTTTTCCATTTTCTCCTTTCCCTGAGCACCAACTCCCTTTGCATAATTTCATAAAGATGTATAAACTCTCCAAGATATATACCAGGGGAAGGAAAGCAAAAGCAGCAATAACAGAAAAAACATCGAAATATCACTTTCCATCCAAGTTACACACACAAAAAAAAGCAACATTCCTTGGCACCAGAAGCATGGGAGATCAGAGCCACCTACTAGCCAGTGAAGGTGGGGTTCCTGTGTGTACTGTCAGGACTGTGCCAGCAACAGTAGGAGAGGTATTTTTACAGACATTTGAAGTATAGTCTCAAGACCCTTTGCTGACATCCATGCCACTGCGGGTCAAACCAGTAAAAGGCAGCAGCACTGGAACTGTGCTGTGATCATACCTTGCCTTATCATGTAAGTTCAGCTCAAGGGAAAAGGTCAGAGATCTCCATGTATTTTTTTTAAACACAGAAACCAAATCAACCTGCTGTTAAATGTGGGACATCTAAGAGATCAACTGTAGGATGTGGGGTTTTGAATTAAAACTTCATGTCTTCTCTGCCTGAGGATCTAAGTAAGAATAGGGAAAAAGAAAATTAAAGTTGTTTATGAAGTCCTATAGCCCTGTCAGGTCTGATTCCTTGAGCAAATTAAAGAAATTTGTAAGCTGACTGCTACCAAGGTAGTTCCCAATCTGCCCAAGATTCCTCCAGCCAAATGAGTACTGTGCCAGAGCAACTGTCTCTCCATGAGTTTTCACCAGTTCCCTCCTGAAAGAGGACATACAAGCTATTCGTTTAAATCTACTTTCCAGATGCTCTAAGTCACAAGAAAAGCAAAGCTATATCATCAGCAACCATGGATATGGCATTGTCAATTCTAGCTCTTGGATTAAATCGATATGCTCACCATTCATGGGAAATGAAAATGAATTGATGGTCTTGGATCTTTTCCCAGCAGGCTAATGTCTGCTGCTCCATGCCACCAGAATGAATACCACCATCTGGCTCTCCTTTTCAGCAAAGCACACAGAGCAGAGCAAAGGAGTGACCTCCCTTCTCAGCTCCCTGTGTAGTTCTGGATCCGGGCGCCAGGGCAGGGCTGACCAGCCAGGTGCTCACTGAAACATCCCTGGCTGATCCAGATCAGCAAAGACAGGGGGACAATATAAAGATTGGACTTGCTTTTCAGCCACAAGCGTGTTTCTTTACCTGTAACTCACATCTTTGTAAATATTTATCTCCAAATGGTATCTGAGGATCCACATTCTATATGGTGTTTGTATTTTCTCTTGGTATGCCTGCAACAGTGAAAATCAATAAAACAAAGGCAGTTTCACTTGCAGGAGTTTGAAGCCATGGTGTTTGCCCAATAAACACCCCATACACAGTGCTTTACTACTTAAGATAACCGCACCAAAGTAAAAACATTGCAGGTATGAATCCTGGTCCTAGAGCTTGTAAAAAGCTACTTACAGAAGTTGAAGGACTGGGTTGTACAACCCTTGCAGCACTGAGCACTTCCCTGAGCACAACCAGCCCACTGAGGAGGCTCAGGACAGAAATATTCCCCACAATTCTCTGGTTTCAATAAAACAGCAAATTTCTTAATGAAGGATGGCAGCATCTACAAAACAGCCCCAAATTTTAGAGAATGGGTTGTTTTGTGATAAAGTTAGCATAAATGTACAGTAACATCGTTTCAGGAAGAAAATGTTCCCCACATACTAACAGGGTGATACAGTACAATGGTTCCTTCAGATGAGAAGTTTTGCACTAGATTTTATTAGGGAGGAAGAATTTAGCCAAAATTTTTCCTGTTCCAAACCATCTGCAAAAAAGAAGAAACCAAAACAAAACCCACAGGGAAGAGAAAATAAAAACTGCAGATAGTGTTGTCAAACTTATAGCAGGTTGAAATCAGTGCTACCATGCACAATGGCTCAAGTCTGCAGTTTTCAAAAGAGGCATCTGGAAAAAAAAAGTTTCAATTAATTTTGAATGTGAAGCAGAAGGAATTCAGAACAAACATTTTTGTAACAGAAAAAAGTCCCTTAAGAGGGGTTAGAGCAGGAAGAGTTCACCTCTACCACAGTTAGTGATGATGCTCTGAGAAGCAACCCATTTTTTTTAGATTGTTTCACTGGAGCTCATTTAACCACATGCTTTCTACGACAGAGCTTCAGGAGGTGAGCGTTGAAGAGGCAGAACAGCCCTGTGAACAGTCAGCACATTGAACTGCAGGATTTCTTTGCTTTCTGTGATGTGTTAGGACCAGTTCCAAACTCCTCATAATCATTGCATTAATCTCACAAGCTGTGCCTCTCTTCAACCCTGTAACATTAGAAACAGGAAATTTCCATCCCCCTGGCTTTTGACAGCCACTTAGCCACTGCCTTTGTGCAAAACCTCATAGAGGGAAACGAGCAACATCTCCAAATGTGACTGCTTCAGTAGACAGTAAGAGTCTCTGTCTGCTCAGTCTGAAAAGATCTTGGTATTTGTAAGTCAGCTCGAAAGAGCTCCAAAACAGTTGGCTCATTCTGCCCCAAAATCAGCACACCCCTCAGCAACCCCCAGCATGCAGGTGAGGTGGAAGAGCCCCATCTGGACCCTTTTGTGGACAGTGCTCTGGAGAGACAAAATCAGCAAAAGCTAGGCACCATCCATCCATCCCTTCCTCTCCATGTGTCAGACTAGAGGGACATGCCTGCCTTTAGTACAAATGAGGGATAATGGGGGTATCTGGCAGTCCCTTCTCCCCCTCTGTGAGCATGATTAGGACTCAAATATCCTTTGCCTGCAGTGATTGAAGTCCCATCCTTCTCTCCTGCGCAGGAGCCCACACTGGAGCCAGTCCTGGGAGGCCATACAAGCTCAGATCACTCAGGAACCAGCAAATGATGGAGCACCCTGCAAGCAGCAGGGAGGAGAGGGGTCCTGCCAGGGAGGAGCCTCCAAACAGGGTGCATGTACCATTGTTTGGGTCTACTTGTCTGACACAATCAAAGAAGTATCTATCAAAGGCTGTGGCTTACACCAAGGAGTAAAGCTTCTCCCCTCTGAGCAGATGGTGCCTGTATGCCCAGATGACACCACTGGCTGGTCTGGAAAAAGCAAAGTAAGTATGTGCTCTGAAGGATGGACAAAAACAAGACAGAGAATAGCAGGGAATTTAGCTTTCCTGTCACAGAAAGTTATCCCAAGCAGCCTGTAATAAAGGTGTCATGATGGAGGAATTGAAGCCATGCACGAGGCTGGCAGCCATCCTGTGTGCTCTGCAGCGTGAGCACATTGTAGTTGTGGTGCCTCCTGATGGGAAGATGCTCTCCACCAGGGCATTTTGTGGGATAACCTCCCATCCTGACAGAGCCAGAGAGGTGCTGCAGATCATAGGGAAATCAGGGCAAAAGCCAGGGCCATGCCACAGCAGAAGTGGTTTCCATGTATTTGCTAATCTTCCCTGGAGTTCTCTCCCATGAACTTCCTTTGCATCCTCTCGAGACTAAGAAAACTCATATCATCAAAACTCATCCCCAGTATCCTGTAGCAAGGCATTTCGCAGCAGTAAACTTCCTGAACAGCACCACAGCAAAATACTTTTGTACTAAAAGGAGTGTTTTGTTGTTTTTCTTCCCCAAACTGTGTCATTCACGGTTACTGACAGGAGGAGACACCCCTGCAGGCCCAGTGGGGCTGCTGAGGGCCAATGATCTTGGGGCTCAGGGCATTTTTAACCCAAGTCCTTGTAAACGGCCCAGCCCCACTACACATCACAGCATGGGAAATCCATCCCAGGCACCCCACCTGCTCCACTCTCATACACTGAGGAGCAGCAGCACACACTCAGGCCCATTAGCTGTTAAGCATTGGAAATGCTGTGGCCAGCAGAACATCAAGTGGTGAACCAGAATCTACACTTTTCCACATCACACAGGACTGACGTAATTTTATAATATCCAGTGCCGACTCCAGTTTGCATCTGTCCATTGATCCTTTAAGCTTCTTTGAACTCAAGTCTTGCACAGAGCTAATCACACCACCACCATTTTGCTAATAATAGCAGCAGCCCTTCAGGCTGTCAGGAGCACTGATTGCTACCTAACAGAACCACAGAAATGCTACATCTCTGAGGTCTCCTCCATTACCAGCCCCTTCTCAGTATGGTGAGGAGAAAACAGCAGAATGTAAAGCTAAAATGCTCATTTTTGGACCCTCTGTGCCCCAACGAGGCTGTTCAGTGTTTCACAACCCATGCTGTCTGCCGCAAACTCCTCTGGGGCACTCAGCAATTAGAAGCCCTGTAAAGAATGTTAAAAGCATTTAATTAAACAAATATATTCAGAGTTAAAGATGTTGCTAAGGATGATCAATGCAAGAACACAAACAAAGCTCCACAGGCACAAGGACCTGGACGTGGGGCAGTAACCCTGCCTGCCCTCCTCTGAAATTACCTTTCACTGTGGGTGT
This sequence comes from Donacobius atricapilla, assembly GCA_013397315.1. Lineage (NCBI taxonomy): Eukaryota > Metazoa > Chordata > Aves > Passeriformes > Mimidae > Donacobius > Donacobius atricapilla. The sequence continues at coordinate 474,861 of WBMY01003225.1, read as the reverse complement.
AATTCTTCTGCGGGGAAACTCCTTCAGAGACACCCTGGCTGGGAACATACCTGCTGTTCTGGGATAGATGTGGTCAAGATTCACTTGACTTCCTGGCAGGGAGGAGAAGGGCAGGTTTCCAACCATGCTATATCTGCTGTCTACTTGATTATTTTACAGTCTTTTAATTACTTCAGAAAAATGTTTTAATTAAGACCTCTTCTGCAGAGTTCTAGTTCAAAACTGCAGCCTGTCAGCTTTACTGGTCCTAAACTGAAAGAAGAGGAAGTCCCTGAGAGAGGACACACTAAAGCTCCTTTGTGCAATGCCTGGAGCTGACCTCTGTCTTGCAGACACGACATTGAACCACTGGGGTTTCACATCAGCAGCACCTGGGGAAAACACCCTGCTCTGGGTGAAGGCTGAAATCCGCAGTGAGAGGAACATGCACTCAGCCACAAACAGCTCTGAAGGTTTGAGGAACATTTCCAAGTACTATTATTCATCCACACGAGTGCTGACTCGCAGGGACAGCACCACCACACACACACTCAATTTTAAAGCCAATTTACTTAACTAGATTTTAGTACAAAAACAGCTAGAAACCTATCTCATTCACCTGGGTCAGATCATGCTGGCATTTTCTTAGGTCTCAAATACACAAACCAATATTGACAGTGAGCAATTTACAACCCAGCTGGCCTTTGCCTTTTGTTATGCAGATTTCACGATTTCAATAGCTTAAAACCGGAGGCTCTGAAAGGCACCTGGTTTCCAGCTCGACTGTGCATTACAGCCCTACAGACCTGGGTACATACTCAGAGTCTCTTTTTGCCAGCATTTTACATCCACAGGATATTCTTGCAGCTACAGTGTGGGAAGAACTCCACAATAAAACTCTCATGATAGGTAATAGCCTGGAGGGCTTGGAGACCAACCACTGCCTTCAGATGTATCCCCTGGACCTCAGAGAAGTCAAACAGCAGACAAGGGCAGCAGACCCTGAGCAAGATCCTGCCACTGCCCTCAACAGCCACCAGACAAAGGCACCTTGCAAAATGGCTTCTGAATTCCTTTTCTGTGGAAGGCACCAGAAGTCCTGTGGCCAGATGGAGGGCTGGGCAAACCAGACATTGGGTGACACTTGCTCCTGGGGAGTCTCCTTCTGGCTTTGTGTCCATCATCAAGGTCAGGGCTCTACACTAGGAGGCCTCAGCCCACGTCCCACATCCCATTACAGACACCACCATTTTATCAAACTTGGTAAACTGGGAGGATTGAGAGGAGAGAAACGGGAGCCACAAACCACACCCAAACAAGAAAGAAAGGCTGAAGGAAGAGGGCAGAGACTCTTAATCCAGGGCAGAGAAAAAGAAGGATGGAGAAGAATCACTCATTGCAGAAGAGGCTGTGGCAATCATCATGCATTCTCTGCATCCTCTTTGAACAGGCTTAGAAACACACAACCCGATCTCCAACAAAGATACGGGTGGCTCTTGAGACACAAAACTGCAGGAGTCGGGAGGATGCCTATGGAAATTGCAATTTAAGGATGTTATGGCAACCCTTTCCCTGGAGGGCTGCAGGAAGAACGTGACTCCCCCCCAGCTGTGTGAGCTGGAAGTGGACAGGACCCCGCCTGCCCCAGCACTTAGATGCTGCAGCCCTGGAGCGGGAGGCTGGGAGCTGGTGGGTAGCCTCAAGCCCTGCTGTGCTGGCAGAGCTCTACCCCAGCCGGGTATCGCCTGCCAGCCAGAGGAGGGACAATCCCTCCGCGGGGGGAAGCTGCAGCTCCCAGATTAGACTCTGGCCCTTGATAGTGCCGGGGTTTCCCTGCAGGGCGCTGCCGAGCACGCAGCAGGGCAGGGGTGCAGCTCCTGGTAGGGCCTTGCTGGGTAAGTGCCAAGATCAGCTTATCACGGATACTTGCACGGGAGCAGGAGGGGAAGGAGAGCATGTAAGCAGCCAGCTGCACAGGCACCCTGAGGCCCTGCTCTGAGATGCAGAGGGGACAGATGTCAAGAAACAAAATAGAAAAAAAAAGTCTAAGTCATACAGTGAGTGCCCTGAGAATTTGAACTTGGCTCTAGGCAGGAGCACCTGTAACTTGCATTCCAGATTTTACAGTCTAAAACTTCTGAAATTTCAAGTCAGAAGTGGGGGCTCTACCTCATCTCAGGACCATTTATTCCCCTTTTTTTCCACTCATTCTGCATTTCCTCCTATTATCACAATCCCCCATCTTTCAGAAAAAAACCCCGCATGTTTCATTCAACAGTATTCCCTTTATTTTGTGGTTAAGGGCACACTCTTTCTTGTATGGCATCTCCCAGAGATGCTTCAGGAGGAGTGAGGTGTATCTGGCTTCCCCAGAAGAGCGCACCCTCCATGGGGTGCTGGCAACAGCCACAACACCCAGACCTTCTCCGACCTCAGCCAGAGCACCTCCAGCAACACCCTCTGGGGTAAGCCAACCTGCCCCACGCCAGCAACGTCGGATCCAGAGTTGCCGCAGCATGGTGTTAGGGAAAATGATTTTAAAATCCATTTTTACAAACCATATGAAGCAGCAAGAATATGCAGAACTGGTTAGCAGAACAGCAACATGTTCATGCATTTATTCCTAATGGTCTATACAACCCAGTCGTAACTTGAAATTTTATTGTTTATGGGCACAGCATGTTCATTTTATGGGAACAGACATTCTCTGCGCTGGAAGACTGCAAGCAACTGTGGTGCTAATTTAGAAGATGGCTTTCTTCCCAAACAGTCATCATTAAACCAATAACCCTGTGTTACCTCCAGCATCAAGGGGCAATGTGCTGTTGGAGGCAAGACAGAACAAAGGCCCCAGCAATAATAATTGCAAAAGGGCTTAGGGGCTGTTCTCTTCAGGGAAGGGGGAGAGATGCAGCCTGGCCAAACTCCAGGTTGTGTGGTTTTAAAGATCCCCACTTGCTTTGTATTGTGTTGATGTGCAGCATTACAGAGCTGCCACTTCTGCACCCATGCCTGGCTGAGTTACAGGAACTATTTTCAGCATCTCAGCTAGAAACGACATCTCTCAAGACTTTTAACGTGGAACGAGTTTGTGTTTGTAACCAGCTTGGACAATCTGTTTCTGAGCTTAATTCTAAAGCCTCATCTTTGCTACAGCAACAACTGTACTCAGTGACACAGCGTACACTCCCTTGCACAGCATGGGGAATGATTTGCTGTCCTGGGAAATTGGTCACAGCATAAACCCACAGGGTTTTGCAACCTCAATGTTTGATGCCTTCGGTTTAAGTGCTGAACACACTGTATAAGCACAAGCAGATAGCCTGAACTGGGAGCTCTTCTATAGTGCTGAAATGCCAACCATTTGGCATAATAATCATTAGTTTGTGCAGTTATTTTATCAGTTTACAGAGGGAGGCAAGGGATTAATGCCAGGGTCAAAATCACTACAGAATTCATCTCAAATCTTTCAATTTTGGTGATCTTAAGGATCAACTTGCATTATCCTATAGCAAACTTGCTCAAGAAATTTGTTATTTAAATGCCTTCATAAAATGTCTTTCTGAAGAAACAAACCACCCAGGCTTTGCAAGGGTTAGGGCTGGCAGTCTCCAGCCTAAGACAAGGCAGACCAGTGGATGCACTGCACCATGGCTGGCCATCCTGTCACTGGAGAACACAACTGTCAGCACTGTACCTATAACTGAACTGATGCAATCTGTCCCTCAGGGCTTTTTTCAAAGGAATCCTAAACTTCAGTCCTTCCAAGCTGCTCAGTATGCAACATATCCACACAACTGTCTGTTTGTCTGTACTTCTGCAAGCAAATAGGTCAATATATTTCTAAGCATTTGGTTTTGCTTAAACAGCATTAGCAGTTGTCTTGCCGTATTTCTTCAACACAGAGATCATTAAGTAAACAGCTTGCCTAGAGAAGCTGGAATTTCCATTGCTAACCCATTTTGATATTGACAAACATCTGGTAGGAATGAGTTAGGGAACCTTATTTCTGCATGAGGCAGGGTAGCAGGCTGAAAGATATCTTGAAGTATCTTCTAGTCCCACCCAGACTGTTGATGATTTTCTGTCTAAATCAAATTGTGCTGGGATCACACATTAGAAAGACACGGACAGGGCTCTGTCATGCAACTAATGATGAGACTGCTTCTGCCTCTTGAGTCTTCCTAGGTGACAATTTCTGCATGATTTGTGTTTTTCACAATCATTCGGGCATTTTACCTCCCTTAAAGAATCCACAGCTTATAGTCAGGAAATAGAAGTGTGTTCAATATCCTTCACCCCAGGTGAGAAGGCTATACCAAAACTTTAAGTAGGTCTCAAGTCACAGGCTTAGCCTCCCTCCTTGCTTAGTACTGAAAAGCAGTGCCATGGTCCATAGTGGCTTTGAGGCCAGTTATTGCATAGAAAACAATGGCGTCACTCTGGGTGACAGCTGCTCAGATAAGCTCCATAGCCCACTGTGCCCCATGGCTCTGCTCCCCTCAGCCCACTGCGCCCCATGGCTCTGCTCCCCCCAGCCCACTGTGCCCCATGGCTCTGCTCCCCTCAGCCCACTGCGCCCCATGGCTCTGCACCCCCCAGCCCACTGTGCCCCATGGCTCTGCTCCCCTCAGCCCACTGTGCCCCATGGCTCTGCTCCCCTCAGCCCATCCACTGTGCCCCATGGCTCTGTTCCCCTCGGCACATCCACTGTGCCCCATGGCTCTGCTCCCCTCGGCACATCCACTGTGCCCCATGGCTCTGCTCCCCTCAGCACATCCACTGCGCCCCATGGCTCTGCTCCCCTCAGCACATCCACTGCGCCCCACGGCCCTGCTCCCCTCAGCCCACTGTGCCCCATGGCCCTGCTATCAGTACTAAGATTTCTCAGCAAATCCATGACCCATGTTTAGCACTCTCACAGGGTCGCAACCCAAAGGCTCAACAGAAGCCCCATTTCTTCTTTTCACAACAAGCTGCAGAAGCTACACGTGGGACTGTCAAGGTTCCTGCTCAACTCCCTGTCTTGAGAACTGAGAAGTCTGAAAGCCAGAATCTGCTCCTGGCACAAAATGAGAATGACAGTCAACACCACAGCTGTAGAAGCACCTGCTTTAATTCGACTTTAAGTAAAGGAATCACACTAATCCACTGCCTTCATGTAACCATACAGCACTAATTTCTCTGCACATCCATGGAAACATAATATAAAGCTATTTCTCTAAGATTTTTATTAAAAATGCAGCCCACAAAGCAGAACCCCCATACCTCAGACATCATGTACAGTGCCTGGGCATCCTGCTTTGCTACCAGAGAGGGCAGCTCAGGACTGCAAAGCCATTTATGTAGCAGCAGAGAGCCTTTCACAAGTGTCAGCATCCTCCCTCACACCAAGAGGCTTGATAACTGCTCAGAAATGCCATCATTCAGTTTGCTAGAGGATCTTCACCAAAACGAGTTACAGTGGCATAGCAAACAGAATGGGCAATTTCCTACTTCCTCTCATTTGCACAAATACAGGTCTTTCTTCCAGGGCCATGTAGTGTTCTGCAGAATTCAATTAGCCAAATAAAAACAGTGGTAGGTCATTTAGATTGTGTGCATGAAAAAAAGAAATCGGAAGTACTGTGTTCTAGATAGAAACATACCTACAGGATTTACTGGAAGCAGCAACTCGTATCTCTTCCTTCTTAAGAGTACAGGCACCACAGAACAAGTTTAGCATGAGGTACTTGAAATCAGAGCTTTTACTATGCAAACACACTTTTCACTCATTAAACAAATAGATTAGAGGAAGATAGAAACATCTTATTTATTAAATCAAATAGAAATGCAAAATATATTTCACATGCCTTACATGGAAAAGAGATGAACTTCCAAGACTTTAAAGCAAAACTGTGTCAGTTGACACGCAGGAAACAGGAACATTATAAACAGTCACAAAGAGGAGGAAGGACTGGGGGGGGAGGTGACATGGGGATGCTGGGCAGTTCCTCCCCACTCTCAGATCTCCTAAAAACAAGAATGGAGTTTATGCCAAGCAAGCATTAGAAGCCTGAAATTAATTTTAACATACACTTATTTTGGAGGAAATTGTCTAAAGTGGTACAGTTGGCTACTAACTAGTCGAAACAGTGGTCTAAGTTATGTATACCATACTCATTAAGTGGACATGGGTTTATTTTTTGACTATACCATAGTCATATGAAATAGACATGGATTTTTTTAAACATCCATAGGGCCAGCAGGAGAATCAGAAACACCAGAAACACCTTTTAAAAACTAGATCAATACACAGCCACATTCTGTGCGCCTCTGCTATTAAAAAAGGAGAAAAAAGATGAAAAATAGAACTATTTTTCTAAATATTTTAATAATTTTGTCATCCTCCAACTCTTCCTCCCTCCTACACAATTTCTTGGAAACTGAAATGACACTCAACAGCAAATACAAAGCGTACACCAATAGTATAGTCCACAGTTTTTCTAGAGTCAATAGTCCAGCAATTTTAAAGTGATCTATGTGCAAAAAATAAACAAATGAAAGAGTTTCTTAAAAAAAGAAAAGTCCGCTGCAGCCTTAACTTCTACTTTAAAAAAAGAATCTGAGGATTAGCACTAAGTTTCCCAGTGGAGGACAGATCAGTAATTCCAAGTACTCTGCCTAACCTGTGACTTGGTGCTGCAAAACTGTCAACATCCCAAGTTTACTACCTGCGGGCAAGTGGAAAACAGACTGTATCCCCATGAGAAACAGGAAAACCACTATTCATAAACTGATCTTCTGAAATACATAAACGTATGCTGCAGGTATGTATTCAGAGACTGCTACCTACAGCTGAGAACAGTTCTCCCAGTATGACTAACAGTAAATTATTAACAATAAAATGTGCAAGACTTTTAAGAGCAGTATTTAAAATGTTCCTGCCTGCTCAATGCCTCTAGGCCTAAACTATCCGCTCGCTAATAGTGGTTTAAGTCAGGGCAGCTCTGGTGAAGTCACAGTAGAAATCACTGTGCAGAAATCACAGGATTTCTGTGCGAGAACAGTCCCTTGAACTACAGACTAGTTCAGTCCTGACCACACTACAATAGGGAATTGTGTTTAAACCATGAGTAATCATGCAATCATCTCCCAGCATAGTACTTCTTTTCTGCACACATGGAATGTAAATGACTGAGATTTACAACTGATGATTTTGCAGATTTAATAGATTATATTTCTCCAATGGTTCTGGCAATGCAAACTCAGTTTAAAAAACACCACCAAAAAGGCCAACCAAAAAAAATATTCCAAGCTCACTGGTGTCTCCTTTTTTTCTTTATTGGATGACTTATCTGGCACACAGTTAGGATTTCTAACAGTGAGTAAGTGTTCAAAGACATCAGGTCACTTGGGCTGGGGTATGGTAAAGTCCAGGTGTGAAAGACACCACAACAAGTGATAAAGCTTAATCATGGTTGAGTGGAAAAGCAGATCTTATGTCTGTTATTAGTCTAGTAAATAGAGATGACACCCTATATCCTAAAAAAGGGCTGTGAAACAGAACAATCACCAACTTGTAAAATGCCTTGAGTTTTCCAGATAAAAACTCAGAAGAGCATAACATGAGCAGTAAAGTCACTTGGTGTTAATGGCTTTCAAAGTCACTTTCCAAAAGAGTTCAAACATCAAACCTATCACCAAGTTCAAAGCCACGTGGCAATATTCTGCCTTTTGCCACCCACTGCTGCATGGGACAGGGGAGCATTATGGAGGCTGTGACCAGCTACAGCAAGGTGACTGGCCTTTGCCAGTGTGAAGGACTAGCACACTGGACCACAGAGGGAATCTTACCCAAAAAGAGGAGGCCTTGAGGAGAAGAATGAAGGTAAACACACTTAGTCTGATGCAACACATTGAAGTACTGCAGTGTCCAGAGAAGGGCAGTAGAGCTGGTGAAAGTTCTGGAACACAAGTCCTGTTAGGACTGGCTGAGGGAGCTGGGGGTGTTGAGCCTGGAGAAAATGAGGCTCAGGAAGGACCCTTATCACTCCCTACCTGAAACTACCTGGAAGGATGGTGTACTGAGGTGGGGTCAGTCTTTTCTCCCAGGTAACAAGCAATAGCACAAGAAGACACAAGTTGTGCTAGGAAAGATTTACATTACTAGGAAAAATTTTTCACTGAAAGAGTGGTCAAACATTGGAATAGGCTGCCCAGGGAAGTGGTGGAATCACCATCCCCAGACGCATTCAACAAAAACGCAGATATGGTGATTAGGGACATGGTGGACCTGACTTGACAGTGTTAGGTTAATGGTTGGACTTGATGATCTTACAGGTCTTTGCCAACCTGATTGATTCTATGAAACCACATACCTTAATGCAGAAAAATGGTGGTTCTGGTGCAGCTCAAATCACAGCCAAACTGGTTTCATTTGCCAAGGATAGCTAAACACTAACAACACAATTCAATGTGTGTTTCAAGTGCTGTTAGGCCCATACCACATACAATATTTAGCCTTGGTCTGTCTCCCCATAATGCACTAAAGTAAAACCAGACCTTAAGGAATAACTTGCATAGTAAGAAAAGGTCATCAATTTAATCATTTACTTTAAGCAGGCAAGCAAATTTGTAAACATTCAAAAGCGGCAGCATCCAAGTTACAAACAATTTAAGGAAAAAAGAATTGAGATTATTAAGGTTCTTTATCCTCTCAAAAATTTTGGAAATGAACTTTTAAAACACTGCAAACATTGAACGCTCAGTTGCACTTCTTCTAATCCTGCTAGTAATTCTGCCTTCCAAGGAATTCTGCTTTCTAAAACACATGATCTCACAATTGCCATACTTTTTAGCATTTGCCGTTTGGAAGTCAGCTACCACAGCATTTTACCTCAGTCTAAATCCCATTAGCAAAGGGAATGCCTGTGTCTTGATTCAACACCTCTTTAACTTCTGAGGGTAAAGTGTCAAAGAGGTGATCTTCTACTATGAGCCCACTTTTCCTGAGAAGCTGACACTGCCCCAGCGTAGCTGGCAGACGGTCCAAGCAGTTTCCCTTCAGTTCCAGGTAAGTTAGCTGCAACAGCTGACTTACTTTATCTGGGATTGAGGTAATACAGTTTTGTCCCAGACTCAAAGTCCTCAATTTAACACATTTAAACAACTGTTTTGGCAAAATGTCGACTTTGTTTCCTGTGATGTGAAAATGCTGAAGATTTTGCAGCAAACCTATTTCCACTGGAATCACCGCAATTGAGTTGTAGCTTACATCCAAACACCTAAGTTTCTGTAAACTGAACACTGCGGCAGGTAAGGTTTCAAGTTTGTTATTGGAGAGATAAAGAGATTCCAAATTCTTTATGTGGGTAATGGATGAAGGAATGCTGACTATTTTATTGTGCCACAGCTTTAAACAAGTCAGTCTTTTTAAATGCTGGAAACTGATGATTTCTTCAATTGTGCGTATGCTATTTGACTTTAAATCCAGTTCCTGTAAGTTAGAGAGACTGAAGATGGCATGGGGAATTCTCTCCAGTTCACAGTTCTGCAGTTCCAACTCCGCAACATTTGTCATTTTCTTAAGGCTATTGAGTACTACAAGCTTAGTGCCATCATTATGAATGACTAGTTTTGTCAGATGTGGTGCTACATCTGTGATATTGGGGGGAATTTTGGTCAAATTGCTCTTCACGTGGAGAATTTTAAGGTGTCTCAACTCTCGGAGAGATTCAAGCCCTATCATTTTATTATTTTCAGAGTTCAAGTTGCCTATCAAATACAATTCACGGAGGGTTTTGAGCAAATACACCCACGCAGGAATTTCTGCGACATCTGTGAATTTCACATGAAGGCATCTCAAGTGGTCCCGGAGGAAGCTGAAGGCAGTCTGCTCGACCTTGGCAGGGCAGTGGTACAGATGAAGCTCCTGAAGATTTGTCATCTGGGAAATTTTGGCTGTAATTTTCGCTTCAGGAATCAGCTCCAGTTTCAACACATCCAGATCCGTCAGATCAAACACTGCATCAGGGACTCCCGACAGCATGAAGAGATGCAGCTCCTGCTTGTCCTGGGCATTGCGGGAGACATGTTGCCGAAGCTTTTCGTAAGTCCATTCATGGTTTAAACTAATCCCGCGCAGTTTGTTCTCGCTTACCTCTGACAAAAAGACACCAAATCGCTTAGAATACAGCTGGTCATACTGATCTACCATGTGCAAGAGAAACGCAAAATCATTTTTGACGTCAGGGATATCGCTGAAGCTACTCTCTTCTCTGACCTTTTCAAAAGAGTACTCTTTTAAAGGTATTCGGAACAGCCAGAAAAGCGTGTACAGGCAGATAAAACCATAGACGCAAATGAGGGAAATATAGCTGATAAGCAGCTTCTTCAACATATATGCCATATTGTGTGTACATTCAAATTGTGTGTAGCCAATCAGGTGTTCCACCTTCGGGTTGCAGATGTGTTCAAAACTGATGGTGTTGACAAAGTTTGCAGTATAGCAGAGAATAAAGATGAACTTGACAGTCTTGATGACAGTCTGGCCAACATAGAGCTTATAAATCAGATCACTGTCTTCCACGTGAGCCCGGAACTTACGGACTTTCTCAAACAGCGCCTTGGCTTGTTCTCCATCTTTCTTATCTAAAATCGTGACACTGGGAATCTCAATCATTGGCTTGTCGGCTGAAAATTTGAAGCCAGATTTGGTTATCATGGGAGTGCTAGCACTTGGGCTTCCTTCATCACTGCTAGTGGAAACATACTTGGGCAGGGACTGGGCGCCGGTTAACCTCTGTTTGTTCTCAGAGTCCTCACATGCCGTTTCAGACAATGCTTTTGTAGTCCAAGGAGACTCAAAGCACTTCCCCAATATAGACACAAAATGCTCAATTTTTGAGCAAGTCTTGGGATACTTGAACCAAAAATTACTACTGACAATTAAAATGATAGTATGGATGAGAACAAGATAGGGAAAATACTTTGAGTACCAAGGAAGAGCCAAATGATAGCACATCTGATTAATAAATACGTACTGCTGAAAATCCAAATTTGTTTTACGGCCTGAAGAATCTTTCTGCTCCTTCTTCAGCTCCTGGTCTGATTCAGTGGGTTGATACTGAGAAGAGGTAGCTCTGCTCAGAAGAATGTCAGGAGTTGCAGTCGGGGCACTTCCAAAGGAAACAGTTCTCATTGATGCTTCTTCTTGACCAGTGGTTGTTTCAACAGTGGTAAAGTCAGTCTTCCCTGCTGTATCAGGCTGCACTTTTGAATTTACAGTAGACTGCAAAACTGGCAAGCAGACCACCTGGTCTTTTGTCAGCTGCATGGTTCCAGCAAAAATGGCAACCATTAACATAACAACAGCGAGATAATCCATAAAAACATCCCACCATGGTTTCAAGATACGGTAAGTTGGCTGGATGTCACTGAGCGATGCAACTTCTGCAAGGGTAAACATTCCTACAAGAGAACAAAGACAAAATCAGTATTGTTGACTGGGGACATTAATTTTACCATTTAAAAACAATCCCAACATAACATACACACCCTCAGAAGGTTTCGCTTTTTCTTATGTTTTGTTACCTGTCACATTTTGTCCATCATTCCACTTAACAGTTTTTCCAAAGGATATGACCAAAACAATGCAGTGTTTTAGCAAAACAGAAGGCTTCTCACTTCAGGCTAGAACATGTTTACGTATCTTTGCCACCTCACAGCACCAAAGCCTTCTCTGCGCAAATGAAATACCTCAATGGTATAATGCTGTAGCTGATATGTATTAATAAAAGGAGAGCAACAATGGACTACACAGCACAAAATCCAATTCTGTAAAAATGATTTTTCGAGTCTGAGCACGTAAAATCCAGTACTAACAGTAATTTGTAGTACCTTGCATTTAAACAAAATAGCATTTTTCTAAATGCTTTGCACTCTGCTCATGACTTGGATAGCACATTTTAGGTCTTGTTATGTTGTCAGCAAGGTCTCTCATTTCTTTTCATCTAGCACAACACATTATCTTCCACTCCTTCCTACTAAGCACTCACGTGTCTTATCAGATTGATTGGGTCCTTTCCCTTTTAAGTATCACTACACAAGTGAAAACCTTGCAGCTACTATGTGAACATTTGGCACAATCCTTTTTAATATACTTGGATGTTTTAAAGTAAAAAAAAAGTTGGATGGGGCCCTGAGCAATCTGATCTAGTGAGTGGCAGCCCTGCCCATGGCAACTAGATGCTATTTTTAGGAACCTTCCAACCCAAACCATTTATTCTAGGATTGGACCAAACATTGGTATTGTATATATTTTTCTCCCCAATTGATTTAACCCAGCTAACCAAGAGTAAACCCCACAACTCTGTCTTAATATAATGGGGAAAGTATTTTTTCAGATCATCATCACATCCTAGTGATCATAGGAAGCTGGTTAGTACAGGTAGGACAGGAGCTGACTGCAAAGCTTTCACTTTATCTTAAACATATGCATGTGGGACAAAGCAGCAAATTAACCATGTGAGAATCCAAACCTCTCTGCAGCTTTAAATAACTTGTTTTGCTTTTTGTTTTGACAAAATATGGAGGAATCAATTTATCAGCTATTAAAAAAATAACCTTCCAGCACAAGCAGGATGTGGTAAAATCATCATTTTGACTGCTGAACGTGTGACGCAAATTTGCCGTTTTTAAAGAAAAATATCTAGCTCGTGTGCACATATGCAGCTGTTAAGGAGACAGTATGTACACCATCCCACAGAGTTTGTCTCCCTTTGCTTGGGAGAAGAACAGCTTAGCAGAGTCCAAGGAGATCAAAGCAGGCAGTAACAAGATGCATTAGACTTACTATTTTTAAATTGTAGTATAATGGTTCATACAGACCTGAACCTTACACATCCTAAAGCATGATAATTTAATTATTTCTAGATAACTGACATTTCTACACAAAGACTTCAAATACCAGCAATTGCCTATATGGTCAAAGTCATGCATTAGCACCCCCTCCTTCCCCACACCGGAGCAAGCAGCTCCCACATCTCGGACTGTGGGAAAGGCCAGCACTTGTTACTACCACAGAGCTCACAATCAGTGTGTCCCCTCCAACACAGGGAGATACCCAGCCCCTGCCCTCCCACACTCTCCCAGAAGCTTTTACCAGTCTTGCATGCCAAGCGTCAGATCTGGTGGATGCAGCCAGGGAGGAAAGGACTATCTCACTGCAGCACTCATTTCGGTGCTCTTGGCACCACTGCCAAGACTTAAAAGTTAGGGCTGAATTTTCCAGGGAACCATCAGAAGAAGCTTCCAGTTCTCACTTCCTTTATTTTCCAGCGGGCAAATGAATGTTGAATACTCCTCCCTCATTAGAAGTTTTTGAGGTCTCAGAGTCCCCTCCCAGCTCCACAAGGACCTCCCTCCTGAGAGGTTCCTGAGCCTGCCCCCACACCCCTCCCCAGGGCTGCAGCTGCTGCACAAAGTGCTGAAGGACACCGAGCAGCAACACACCCCAGCTATCAAAGCCCCGCAGTGCCTTACTTGGAAGTTAGCTGCAAACTCCCATCTTTAATGTCTTTACCTACACCGAGTCACAGCATGACTGCTTGCCCTAGAATTGCTACCTTCGACATTTAAACAACACTGTACAAATGAACACAGCATTAGCCATTTGTGCTAATGTGAACAGATTGATATAATAGGACCTTCCTAACTCCTAGGGCCCCATTTCCTATCACCTACACAGAACAGGAGAACACAAAGGAACAGCAGAGGTGATTTTTTTTTTCCCCCAAATGGATTTTTTTCTTTCTAGGAAGCTCTCTGGAAGGCATACTCTCAGTCTCCGTGCTGTTTTCCTTGTGGTCTCACCTACCCTGGCTGCCACAAGAACCTCTTGCCCAGCAGGTGAGCTCGGCAGGAGAGCACAAAGCCAAAGGCAGAGCAAGGACAAGTCCTGTGGGCTTGTCATGCCAGCCGTGCCCGGTGCAGGGAGAGCAGGGTGGGAAGGAGGAACGAGATCACTGCTGGAACAAACACGGGTAGCTGCTACTGTGTATTCCTCTGGGGCTAGCCTTTCTCTCAACTCTGGACTAACTAATTATGTGGGAAGTTACTTCACTGCGGTTTGGGGCATGGCCTCCAGAATTCCTTTCACAGAAAGAAGGTGATGTTTTTGCTTCTGCCATGAGAACACGTGGACAAAGCACAGAAACCCAGGCACTGTAGACATGACTGCTCTAAACAACTGAAATAATGGAAATGACAGAGCACAAAGTGGTTCCAGCTGAATACTCAGAACAGCAATAAAAGCAGAAGTTAAAAATCGCCTCTACCAGACCTCTGTCTTGCACACACAGAATCATCCCCAAAAAGGTTGGGAGACACAGCAGAGCCTGAGTAATCCTCTTTGTGAGGCTGTAGGCATCATGGTGTAACAGGAGCTTTACACCAAGAAGTATCACATTCAGTGTTCTGAACACATCTTTTCTTTCAAGTTACTGCTACTCAGAGAAGAGCTCCTGTTTTGGCAGAGATTAGCTGTTATAAAACACAAAAAAACTCCTCTGTGGCATTACTAACACTGTCTCATACAAGACAGGCCTTTTTCTAGCTAGCAAAAATCAATCCCAAGAGCTGAAAACAGATTTTCCTCCTTACATGTCCAAAATGTTTAATGTTCAAAATCTTAAAAGCCAAAACAAAAAACTATAAACCTACACACAGTATAAGACACATTCTGACAGGCTGCAAATATATTTAATATTTTCTCTTTTAAATCCATCATAACATGTATTGGTCCTTGATTTTACTAAACTAATAACCATAGAAGTTAATTTCTATTATATTTCTGCACACACTTAGAAATCAAAAATAAAGAGGCACTCAGAACAACAGGTCTGTACAGTATTGTAATGGGTTTGGACTTTCTTTATTCCAGTTGAATTTAAACTATTCAAAGCTTTTAAAATCTATCCACCTTAGAGTAGGTGAATAGTATTTTCACTGCTAATTTTCAACTCCCTTTAGGAGTGACGAATCGGGCTTTGAGTTTCATTGTAAGTTACAGTGATAACACAGAAGTAAGGAAAAAGGAAAGAAAAAAGAAAGATGCAAATGCCAGTCTGTGTTTGGCAGGCAGAGCCTGCAACACCCTGCCATAGGTGGCCTCCCCTGAAAACCAGTCATGGCATGCTCTACTCACAGCCCCAAGGCAGAGAACATCTGTGAGCAGATAGGTCAAACTGAAGAAGAACAAAGTCCTGCGGCAGCTGAAATATTAAAATACCTGATTTCTCATGGTGAAAACATGCACTTCTTTCAGCCCTTTTCAGGGCTTACAAGCACCAAATGGACCTTGAAGCTCAGCAGAACATGGGGTTTGACATACCCATGATCCAAAGAGATCCACGCTAGAAAACTGAGGTTCTTGAAGAGAAATTTTTTCATTCTCAATATGGAATGTCAGGACAGGCTCCTTTTTTAAATAGCACATTCTGTTTAGTTTAAACAAGCATTGATTTTAATTCAAGCCTATTGCAGTATGATCCTTAAGGCTGCACCGCTACATTAAGCCTTTAATTTTAATAAATATCCTTTTTTCCTCCCAAACCCTCTGTCTCCAGTTCTGTAATAGGGATGACATTCCAGGACAGTACCAACTTCTTTCAGCTCCATCTATCACTTCTAGCTATCTACTGGGTGTATTCTTTCTCCTGAAACAAACAAAAAATATTTAGCCTAAATAAATGCAACTGTTCTAAGCACAGCTGTTTCTTGCTACCTCCTAGGATTTTAGCTGGAAAAACTTCAAGTTCTGAAAGTAGTGCAGTAGTGTGATTTGAAGCTCTAGAATTAAACCCACTTTGTTTATTTTGCAGTTATACAAGTTACAGTGAAACTGGAATATAAAGAGAGAAAAATTACAATGACAATACAATAGTCATAGGCCCACATTCAATCAGCAAGGGTAGCAACTAATTTAATAAATTATTCTTCTTAACAATTACAATAATTGCATTAGTCTTAAAGAAAAGCTGTAATAGAAAGAGATCACAATGCAATTAGCCTGGTGAATTTCTGACACATTTCAGACTATAAATGCTGAAATACAAAATGGACATATTTGGGATATTTCCTAAGGAACTGTTAAATACAGAAGTTAGCAGAAAAGGAAGCAGCAGATTGGTATGTCACTGATGTTTATTTACATCCTACTTCTTCCTGTACTTACAGATAAAAACTATCTGTCCTGTAACTCACTGGCTCTCCTGTCTTAAAAGCATATTTAATGTTAAAGCAAATTCAAAGTCAGAACAAACAAATAAAACAAGAATTGTAGCACATGATACATTCATTTACTCTCAGGTTCCCAAGACTCCAAACAAGTCCACTTTGTTTCAGGAAACAAAAAGATTCTTGAATTTGCCTTGTTACTGCATCTGGTAAAGAATTTCCTAAAAAAACTCAACATTTCTAGCTAAAAAGAAAACGTGCTACCATGAAGAAGACTGTTTTCTCCCTTCCCACAGGAAATTAAGGAGAAGTAAAGTTTTCCCATAACTAAATGCTTTGCTAGCTTGTTTTTGATCAAGTGACCATAAGTTTACATTTATTTTCACTGTATATTTTGTTGTCTCTTTCCACCAATCGTTTCTACTTCTGCAATATCGTATTAAACCAGACTATTAGACCTTAATGTGATAAGAATGGATTATGAGATTCCTGCTAGCCAGGACCCTGCCAGTATCAATTGTTCCATGGACAATCTGCAAAGGTCAAAAAGATGGCATTATCCTTTTTTCCCTCCCTCCTTTTTTTCTCCACAGAACAAAGTGTAAGGAGCCCCAGAACCCTTGTGAAATAATGCACAAAGACATACAGGAAGGTCTAGGAATTAGGTTAGGCATTCTGAGCATACAGACACATCCATAACATACTGGTTATTCAGTTTCTGAGAGGAGAAGTTTAAAACAAACTGAAGGTTTAGCCACCAGTAAGCTTTGCAATTGAGTAATGGAGGTAAATTGCCCTGCTGGAGTAGGTGGGAATATTACAACTATCTCTAGCCTGGTTTGCAGCTCCTAGTATATTGGCTAAGACGATTTAGCTCTCTACCGCTTTATTTCACACGGGATTATTGTGCTTTACTCTACCTGAACCCACTCAAGGTACAAAACCAGCTGTAGGTACAACTCTGACTACAGCTCCTCCTCTCAAGCATCCTGAAAACAAGTCCCCAAAATTCAGCTAAGCACAGATTTGTGCACTGAGTGTCTCTCTTGCCTGAAAAGTCCAGGAAACATTTCACAGGAAAATATAACATGGATGGTTTTATAGTATTTCTCTGCTATAGGGAATGTTTTGGGGCTAGTTCAGTGATGGAAGGCAGTGCAGAACATTATCACCAGGATGGGGTTATGTTATCACATACTTCCTGATCAGTGATTTTATTTCTGGAAAATCAAAAACAGATTAAGCATGAAAAGCTGCATAGAAAAGGATTTCCATTATTTCCTTCCACTCAATTAGAATGACAAGAATTCCCACTTACTGTTTCTTCCCTAAACATCTGACAGCAACCACATCTACCCATTTAAAATCAATCTCCAAGATACAGTTTGGTTTATTTTTCTATGGCTACCCTGGAAAGGTAGCCTGGTAATAGATGATGACTGGATAAGAAAAAGCAATGAACACAAAGCTGAAAGGATATTTCCTATAGAGAAAAACATTTCAACGAAGGAACAAGAGTTCCACAATAGCTTTTAATTAAATCTCAATAAATAAATATATATAGAAACATATGATGCTTTTATCTGATAACACACGTAGATGATCAAGGAGAAATAATTAGCATGACTTGTACACTCATTATCTGAGAAACAAAAGCAACCATACAAAACCCCCCACGTCTAACCCATCTCCCCAGTTCCCCCATCCTACTGTCCAAACTGCACAGCTATAATTTTGGACTTTCCCTTAAAGCGGATATATATCTCTCTCTCTATATATGTATATTTATATACAATATATATAATCTCATATAGTGTGCAAATACATTCTCCAGTTAAGAATGAATGAACAACAATGTTATAAACAACATGAACTTCTTTGACAGTAAAATGCAACACAAAAAAATGATCAAACTTTATTTCTCTTAGACTACATAAAGAAATATTAGGCTTCAGTAAGCTGGAGACAAAAATAAGACTCTTTACATAATCAATGTCAAATTAGGACCATTTACAAAACTGAAATCTATAAAAACCACTTTTTTCTTTTTTTTAAATCTTCAAAAATGCTGCCCTTCAAAGCTGGGCTTTTTCAGGTTGTGTAACGCTCTAACCTACTTTTGGACGCTGCTCTTCAAGTGTTTACACTGAATCTTCCTTGTTTACCAGTTCTTTGAAGGTCTAGTGCCATATACCACTCCTACACAGATGGTTTTGTAATCAATGTGATATTTAAAAAGTGGTATTAGCAGCCATTATTTCCCTAACAATAAACTGTCAAATCTTACCTCATTCTTGGCATGCTGTAAATGACCGGAGAGGTCTGTTTAAAAATGACATTCAAAACAGGAGCCCATTTTTATATTTCCGAGAGTTCCCCAAAGCACCCAAAGATTATTAACATAATTAAAGCTCCCAAATAAAACCCCAAATCATTAACACAATTAACTCTGTATTTGCTGCATGCAACTTCACTGTCAACAGAGCACAGAAAATGAACTTCTCACTTTGCCTAGTACAGTATTCCTGAGGAGCTGCATTGAACGGAAGTGCAACCTTTGAGTTTTATTGACATTCATCACCAGGCTTCAGAGTGCAGAGGAGGTGCCCAGTATGCTTCAGAAAGCTCAGAGAGACCCTAAGTTGGATGTTCAGCAACGCTGCTCCATTCTTACTTCTCACAGGTTAGCAGGGTCAGAGACCATGAAGGGCAGGAGAGAAGAAACGGGAGAAGCAAACATGACTGGACAGAGTGGTCCTTGAGCATCCCTCTTCAAGGG
This sequence comes from Donacobius atricapilla, assembly GCA_013397315.1. Lineage (NCBI taxonomy): Eukaryota > Metazoa > Chordata > Aves > Passeriformes > Mimidae > Donacobius > Donacobius atricapilla. The sequence goes on along the minus strand of WBMY01003225.1, from coordinate 455,885 downwards.
TCTCTGTATCTGGTAAAGAGCTCGGGATCACATGTGTTCCAGCTGAAGTCAGTTAACCACATGTGATTTTACAGTTACAAAACAAACCACTAGCAAGACAACATGCAAGAAACCAAAAGATGTGGCTGATGAGACACCAGCAGGGTAAATACTCAAGATGGCTTTTATACCTGTAAGCAACAGTCCATGACTGCTCAGGCATTTCATGGGCACCACTGCCGGAACAGAAATCCTACAGCAGAGTGGCAAGGACCAGGCACACAAGGGCAAAGAACACAAAGAGCCTTGGATGTACCCTGGCACATGCACTCCCGCCCTTACACTGCTGCTACAACCCCTCTGATTTATGCAATGCCAATTCGTCCTTCTTTTATCTGAGGCAGCGCATCCCAGGGATCAAAGTCACACCGCCAAGGCTGAGTAACCAAATTTCCAACAGCAGTTTGTTCCACCTAGCCAGAAAGAAAAAACAGTGAGCAGACACTTTGTATCTCATTTCACAGGCTTCCCAAAACAGCCAGACCAGTAATCTCGAAAAGACAGCCCAACTTGTGGCGCAGGACTCCCAGTTCAACACCAAGCACTTTTACTCAAGTGCAGACACAACTGAAAGCTACTGAAGTAGATTTAACCTGCCCCGGCATGGATGTACAATGTAATCAAAAGTTACAACATACAATAAACTAACAGCTGCTTGTGCTCAAGTGTAAATATTTAATCCTTTTGCCATTTCTATATTTGCTGTTCCCCTGTCTTTTAGGCTATGAGATTTCTACAGTGTTTTCATGACCACTATCAGAAGAAGAGGAACACACAGTAAACATCTGGCACTTCTACTAACCAGAGCACTTTGGGAATTTATCAAGTTGCAAAAGCAAGCTGCACCAAAATGAAAGCACATCTGGTAACTCTTGTCCCTAGAGGCTGCTTTTATCACTAAAAACAACCCAGCTATACAATTAAAAATAAATTAAAAATAAATTTAAAGGATTGGAAGAGAAAAAAAGTAAAAAATATAACTTTTATTTCCTTTTTAGTTTAGAAACCGGATAAATAGAACAGTTTAAAATGGTTTATATCCAAGTTATTCAAATTTGCTTTTACATAAATAAGTCCACATGGCTACAAAGCTTGTTACATGAAATTGCTTTATGTCAGATAGAGACAGCATGCAGCAACTCATGCAATTCCTCTGAAAAATACTCCTCTGATGCACAGCTACACACGCTGCCAGTTTCTGTCTCCTTCTCCCGAATTCACTTGGAACTGGGGCAACTACAAACTGGTAAGAAATTGAACCTGGCATACATGGAGCTGATAGTCTGGTGATTTTAAGCCACAGAATGTAAAGATAGAAATCTTATTACAGAATGTATTAGTAGCTCTAACTACACACCCTGAATGTACCTAAAGAATAAAGAGGAGTGCCTACCAAAGAGAAAGAAATGTGTTGCTGAAGTTCACTTTGATGTGTATTTTAATAGCCCCTCTTCAGGGCAAAATGAAGTCTCCACCTTAACTCATGGCACTAAAATCTTGTTTTACTTAATTTCTAAACTGCATTCCCAGCCATATGGAAGCAGGTTTATCAAGAAACTGAAGCAAATGATTTTCAATGAATACTTTCTTCTTCCTTTTATTTTTAATGGACATATCAGCAACCTTGAACTGGAACATTTACAGCATCTTCATGGAGATCTACAGCCAAGAAGAGACAAGAAGTTCCTTTAACTAAAGAACAGGCTTCATTGTTCCCTATCTGAGCTGTTTCATCTCTACAGCCTGCAAACACTGGGTTACATGGTGAACAGAAGTTTCATAAAGATTCACACACACACAAGCTGCTGTATTTTCAAATATCTGCATTGGCAGTTTCATTACACCCATTAGCTAAAAGCAATCTAGGAAAAGATACACTTAAATTAAAAAATTAAAATAACAAAAGCAAATGACACATATGCATACACACAAAAAAGTGCCCAATGATACAAGGAACTACAAGTAAACACGAGCCTCCTACTCGCACATCAGAGTTCCTCTGTTTCTGCCAAGATCTCTTCTGTGGCAAGAGCAGTATGAAGGTGCATTAAATGCAGCTGACAATTAGGATATGAAAAAACACACTCAAAGTCCACCTTTCCTTTTACCCACTCTGCTGCTTTGATACAAGAAATTAAAATACTAGTTTACAACTCAATAAATAGGCTGCTCCCTCAATTTTCAAATACACAGTCTCTCCACCCTTTATGGGACAACAGTCTAACTCTGTTCCTACTTAAATGTCACATAGCTTCTTTTATCCTCAGGGGGAAGGGGATACTTCCCTACTCACGCCAAGGTCCAGCTGTAAAGCCATGTCATAGGAACTACTGCAGACAACAGCCAAGCAGCCCCTGACACCCCCCAGCATCCTGTCTCCCCTGACCCAGGGCAGGCACCACATGACTGATAGCCTGCTGCCAACCCTACCTGCTCTTTATCAAGCGCAGAGATCTTCTACACCTCAGACATCCTGCCAGATGGGTAATAACTACGACTTCTCACATAAAACTCTGATCAGCAGATGAAGGATGAGTTATTAATGTTACTACATTCCTGCCAAGCTTCCAATAGCTGAACCTCCAGTGGTTTCAAGCCAGGAAAAATGCCTGCAGCTGAAGCATTTATCCTCAAAGGGATTTATTTAAGTTTACTATAATTCTTTTTCCTCTTCTGAACTTAAGCTGCTTTCTGTAAGAGATAAGCTATTTGCTTAGTCCATCTAGTCCCATAATTGTTTGGTTCAGGGTGTGTACTTCAGTACTCTAACATAAAAAGAAACTGCGCTACAACACATATTTTTGGGGGCCTTCCTTCTAATGCTTTATTTTCTCAAAACCCCATTCAAAACACTGACTTAAGAACAGAAAGAATGTTCCAAGACTTGCTGTCCTCCCAGAGATTGCAGCATTCCTGCTCTAACAAGCAAGCTTTCAGCTCTGCAATAACATTCAGTAAGGTTCCATTGTATTGCTTGATGCCATTCACCAGCACTAACAGATCCATACAGCCTCAAATTTAAATATTTACTATTTCTAAATTTATATTATGATTTGACTCAAATGCTCCAGCTGGAACTGTAACCTCTGCACTGAGGGCCCTCCAGCAGGGAGTGGGCAGACAACCTTTGCCCCTGAAGGCTCACAGTCTAAAACTGATTATTTGTTAGGCAATGATAAGCATGTTTGTGGCTGTAACATTCAAAGCAAAAAACCAAACTCCCTCAGGCTTCCAGAAAGAGATGTGGGATAACAGCCTGATTAAAGTATAATCAAATTTAACATTTTAATGCACTGCAATCTTTGAGAAGGCTTAACATTATGTCCAGATAAATCCCTTTACAATTATAGCGTTCCTATACACTTAGCCATATTCCTTCCCACTGGTTTGAGAATGATGCTATCTCAAAAATAAGGCACTAAACCTAACAGCTCTTGAAACCTACCTTTCTAGTGAAATGGACAATTAAGCTTTCCTTTTCAGTCAAATTTGTTTTAAAATAGATAATAAAGCTGAGTGTATACTTCCAAGTAAAATAAAAATACAGAAAGGGGACACTTTATTCAACCCCATTTACAGACAGATACCACTCCTGCTCCAGCACTTATGACTTTTCCATGATTACTCCAGGCTTCCCCCACTTTCAATAAAGTTTTTGGCAGCCACCTTCAGAGACATGCACCCATGTACCATGTCATTGTCTGTCTGACTTTTACAGCCAACATCTGCTTGCTGGCCACATCAAAAAATCAGTGCAGAGGCAGCTTTTTAATTCTGCAGGCAGCTTCCCCTTCCCCCAGGTGCTCTACATTTGAACTCGTTTTAGCAAATTTCACATCACTTAAGGGTAGCACAATAGCTGCCCCCCCAGCTGCTACAGAAATAAAAGCAGAGTGCCTTCTAACTGGAGGAAAACAAAACCATCAGGTTTTGTTGTTGCCGTTGTAAGAAATTTTCATATCCTTCAGCAGGCCCAGTCAGGTCCCCAGGAGATTCTGTGCAAGCATGAATAATCAGCAAGGCAAGTTCAGGATACAGCACTACATTATACTGACCTGGCAGAAGAAGGGTCCTTACCTTCTAAATCATCTTCCAGCCCTTCCACCCACAAGCCAAGATTTCAAACAAAAATGGAAGAAGAAAGTCTGACCTTGAGCAAGTACATCAGTGATTTCAGCATCCTGGCTCTCACTGTGACTACCATGAAGCATATTGCAAGGCTTTCAGAAAGGTGCAATCCAGCCCCCGCTGGCTGCCCTGGCGTCCTGAGCAGGACAAGAACTTGTTCTAGGCAAATTCTTACCACCACATGCAGCTGTATTTCTATAGGTATGCGAGATGGGCTAGGCCTCACCTATGCACAAAGCAGAACAAAATGACGTTTTTACGTTGTAACATCACCAGAAAACGTCAGTTTTGGTGCAGTGGTGGTGGTGAGAGAGTGAACAAACACAGTGTTCTCCACCCAGGCATGCAGAGATCTCCAGGCACTCACAGTGATCACGTGGCATGGGCCTGCAAACACCGCTCTCAGAACATGGTAGCCTGGAGACATCCTGCAACTACCAGGGACAGCAGGGATTATTTGAGCTCTTAGTGTGCATTTCAGGTTGTTGACTCAACACAAAATAAAACACAAAATAAAACACAAAATGGCCACAATTTCCCACGCAGTGACCTGTATCACGTCATAGCTGAACACAGGTCATCTTCCATACAGACCTACTTGTAAGTCAGACTGGCATTATTTTCACAAGGATCTACTCAGGAACATTAGGACAACTAGCCAACTGCTTTATTTACATTTTCCCGTTATCTCATCACACACTTGGACAACTGCCTGTGCGTGTGGGTGTACAGCAATAATATACATATGACTACGTATCCATCAGACAAGAGTTTGGGATTTGTCATGGCCAGACTGAAACCATCCATTTAAGATAAAGTTTTGTAACAGCCTTTGACCAAGAGTTCTGCCTGCCAAATCATGCCCGAAGCGTATTTTTTTTTAAATAAGAAAAATTTTATCAAGGCCCAGAACTCTATGATAGTTTTTGTTCCCTTTTAGACTAAACAGCAATTCTAATCTCAGTTTCAAGTTCCTCAAAGGCTAAAAGAAAAACCCTTTCTCTTAGATATAAAACCACCAAGCAACTTTGGATTAATGAAAATTTAAGTAAATTATTCCTTTAAGCCTTCACTGGTTTCAGTTTCTCAAGAACAGATTTACTTTAGGAAATCAAATGAAGTACTGTTCTCTACCTCATCACAAAGCTCGGGACATCCACACATAGCACCAACTGACCTAGCAGGAAAGACCCAAAATGGTGACTTTAAAAAGGCAGGTGATGGGCTACTGCTTGAGCTCTAAATTCTTGCATGTGGACATAGCCATGTCCATGTTCACTGCGAGGAAGCCCCGGATTACAATACCGAAGTTGGATCCTTGCTCACCACACACAAGCAGGCACTGCTGTCACAGCCTAGTCTTGAAACATGGCTAAGAACTTATTGTGCAGCTTGCTGTGCTCCAAGTGGCAGAGCCCCTGTTGTGTTAAAGCATTCTGTATGAGACAGAGCACTATGACAATCCTGCTCCTGACTCAGTAGGGGCGCCCTGTCTGTCTCATCATGCCGTGCCTCAGGTGCCACTCACTACCTTTCACAATATTTGAATTGTATGTTCCATGCACCTTGCACCTCCACCTCCTGCATCTTGGTCAGTTTCTTCAAATTGACTCAAAGAAACCAAAAAAGTGATTTTTGGACAAGACAGACTCTGCTAGCACTTGATATTTATAGTGTATAAAAGGTTCAATTCTCTATTCCAAAGCCTTACTGCATTATACAGTGTGTCATCCTGCATTAAAAGGCCCAAAAATTCAGCTGAATTGCATCAGATTTCATACTGTGTAACACAGAAGAGTGTTTGAGGGAGGCAGAGTTTCAAGGCTGACCAGTTATGAAAAGGAAGAACCTTTAAGTTTCTGCCATGGGCTAGAAATTGGAATAAGTCTCTTATTCTCTACATTAGCAACCTCAGGAGTAATCACAAAGTAAAGTCATCCTAAAAGTTTTCAAGTATTGGCAGTGTGTTGTAATTATTCCTTACTATGCAACTCTACAAGGGAAGTGATTGAACAAATGCATAATTGAAAGATACAAAGTCGCAGGAACTTCTGGTATCTCCAAGCAGGAGTACAATTCACAAATAAAACCACTTCTTTCCAGTTACTGAAACTCTTCCTTTGGGAGTGTAGCCACGTTTTCCACACATAGCTGATCTGGGTATAGTGCTTCTTAGTGCTCTGCATAGACTTACTTGCTGATCATATTCACTGATACTCCGTTTGTCTAATTATGAGAAGCAAGTTGTAAATAAAGTTTTATTGTATCCCTAAAGGGGGGAGAAACAACTGACTGTATGAAATGAGTAATCATGAAGTGGTTTAAAAGAGAAACACAATCCCCATCAAAAATTCAAAAAGTCACGGAGGTAAAGGCCAACAGGATTCGACAATAAGATCTCAAGTTATATAAATAAGAGCAATAATGCTATTATGACTCATTTATTAAAGAATCTTTATTGCCTTCAGTTAACAAAAAAAAAAGTGAAGATGGCACCGCTTGAAATTAAGATAAAGTGATTTCTTGCCTCTGAGTTGCTGTTTGTGAATAGCTGCAATTTGAAAAGAGATCTCAATAAATCTTCACTATAACACAGACTCAAAATTCGAAGTTCTTTAGCAATGAGCAAAAGCACAATCATATTAACATAAAATATTCAACTTTTCCCAGTGAGACTGGCACTTGAGCTTTTTAATTACAAGGTCTACACCTCTATCATCCAAGGCAAGGATCAGCAAGGAACAATCAAACACGTCACAACACCACAGCCAGCTACTATAGTTTTTTCCAGTCCTCCTCTGTCACATGTGCCACTGTCAAAGCCACAACACACCACAAGGTCTGATCCTCCAACTCCTAGAGAAGGTCTCCCTGCCAACTGTAACACCATCTCACCAACCACTTCAGGGCAAACTACTACTTCTTAGTAATTTTAAGTCACTGAAAACCCACATGGCATGAAATTATAAATTACCATAACCATGCCAAAACCCAACATGGTCAAAACACAGCAGCAAAGTGTAGCTATTTCTCTGTAGATGAAAGCCAAGGGATTTGTAATGTTTTACTTCCTCTAATGCACGAAACTGAAATGCCAGCAGCATGCTCTTTGGTAGAAGCCCAAAGACCACTTAAAAGTCTCCAGTTTCAAGATGTCTTAGACTACATAACTTATTTCATTACTTTCCCCCCCTTAAAGTACAAAAGCAGCTTCAGTTTCCTTTATGATCCCCTCTGAATCTTGGAACTCCTGTGGGTAGACAAGAACAGCAAGAGTTATGAATACAGCTCGTATTTGGCATTAACTGAACATTTTTAATTTATGATTACAATTAGGGTACAAAATGCACATATACACAAATGTGTCTTACAGATCAAGCCATCTTTCCACAGTCAGCAAATGATGCAATTTATTCAGTCACCACAGTCCAGATCAGACCAGTGACACTGTAAGACATCACACAAACAATACAATAGCATGTACTGAAGAACTACTGAAAACTCATTTAACAAATAAAAGCCATCTCATAAAAAAGTCCCATGAGAGTCTTTTGCTGCAATATATCATTTGTGTTTTAGACTCAGCATTCAAAAACATTCAGCTTTTCTACAACCAAGAATTTGTGTTGGAATGACTGCATGCAGGGAAAAAAATATGGCAATCATACAAAATCCACAAAATATCCTAATTCACTGTGTTTCTTGATGAAGCTCTTAACAGCCAATTCATAGCATCCATGACTTCAATGTAGTGTTTTCCTCAGTTCACAGTCCAGTATCCTTACTTGATTCTTTGCCAGGTTAGTGCTGCATTAAGCTTGAAAGGCAGTCCTTTCTTCCCCCTAGAGGTAGGACTGAGTGTTCCTTTTATCCTTGCAAAGAACTTCAAAGAAAGTCTGCTCACTGGTCCTCATCTTCGGGCCCCAAATGCCATGACAACAAAATAACCATTCCCATCTACAAGGACAGCAATGCTAAAATGCTTCCTCTTTTGAACCTGCCCAAGTTTTAAAACTTTAACTACCTCACCATTTTTCTCATGTTCTTGTTCTAAGCCTTCCCTCTCTTTATAATGCTGTAGATTGCTTTCCACCAAGACTTTGGGTGGCAAACAGACGCGGGCTGCAAGACCCATGCAGAGCTGACTGGTTTTCTTTGATAATGGACATGTGTTTCTGTGTGGACACAGAGACAAACACGGAGGAGCTCTCTGCTCTTCACGTGACATCTCAAGAGCACACAGGTATACACTGCTCACAGTGCTGAGCAGCTATCCTGGTGCTTGGAAACCATGAAAGGGAAGCAGCAGTGAAACAACCCTCATTATGTCTGTACCTGCACCCTCCCATCAAGACTTTCTGTCCACTTGTATTTTCCAGATGCGACTGTCACAACAAAAAGTTGTGGGTGTGCCTGTCTCACCTCCATGTAACCTTGGGAAGGAGAAAAGGGAAAAGAAAAAGTAATGAAAATTACAGCATTTGTAACTCTCCACTTAAGAACAGAGAGAGGCTTTCTCCAAAACAAGCGTGAAGTGGTAATTACAAATGAAATTGAAGACTTTTGCCTGACAAAAACACAGCTAAACCTTCCTCTTTCCATAACGTAAATCTCCTTGCTCTGTTTCTCTCTCCACTTCTGATGCTATCAATCCTCAAAGATGCTTTATTTTCCCTGCAGATAAATTACTTTAATACAACAGAGAAATACTGTACAAGTATAATCACTGAAAAGCAGAGTGTTCAAAAAGCAGTTTGCTACTCTGATCCATGCATATTCTGTTTGTAGATCAGCATCTATGACCTGCAATTAGAGGCACAATGACACATTTTAGCACACAGGGTGTGTTCTCCCTTTATCACTACCCCCCCATCATACACACACGCTCGGTGTTCCTTCAACCCAAATTATGCTCCTTCTTATACTAAATTTAGAAACAGAATTCTGAATCACTAGTTCCTGTTGTGAAAGTAGCTAGAAACAGATACAGCAAAAGAAGTTTCCAAGTGAACAGCTACAGAATAATCAGTCCACCACATTAGACCCCATTGTTACCAATTGTTTTGTAAGCCCAGGAAAGAATCATATAGATTTATATGAAACTAAAGAAAGTTATTTCCTGGATGTCTAATCCTTCCTAGAATCTTATCAGCTCTTACCTGTAATTGTATAATGCACCAGTGAGTTTCAGAAATTAACTGTCCACTAAAAAAAGAGAAAAAAACCCCCGACACCCAAGCTCCCCATCCCCCCACAAATATTACTCATAAACTCATTGCTTGTGAGCCTGCTGCCGCACTTACTCCATTCTGCTCTACTTTTCCTCAACACTCCTTTAGATGAAGCTTCAAGAAAGGGAACAGAAAGATCTAAGCTGCTGCTTTGCAAGAGAAGAGCAGCACAAAGATTCCAAAACTGGTTATATGCAAGAAAGGTCAGCTCCAGAGAGAGAAGAGTTCAGACAGTATTACACACAAATTAGTCCGCCCTGCAGAGAGCAATTACTTCCTAGCATAAGCAGAGTGGAAATGCACTCATTTTTCCCAGTTCGAGTTCATGAAGAACCACATGCACGGTTAGGAAACTCTTGGTCACAACTTGTAGATTCCAGTTTCTTCAGTTGCTCTTGAAATATTTAACAAAGGAACTACATATCTCAGGCCAAGAGGCACCACCCATGTATATGCCTCTCCTGTAGTGTACACACTATATATACACACACTTTCTAGCAGAGAGGCCAGGCAATACTGAACTATGCAGCACACGTGAAGAACATTTTCATTTGCAGGTTTGTATAGTCCCGTCTATGACTGACTGACTGAAGTCAGTTTGACATCACATACCACTACTCTCAATAATTCCTGTATTTAGCACAGAGAACTCTTCCAGAAAATCTTTCAGCCCTGGGAACATTTTGGGTGGAATCCACCACTTTCCCCTATTTACTATTTGTTCTAGCACGTACAGTCTCCAACCATTACAGATGCACTTATTTCCAACTGCCTGACTGCAGCTCCCAGACATCAGTTCTGTCATGCCTGTTTCTGTTTGCGTTTTAGCCTCCAGCGTGCTCTCCCTCAGAAAGTGCTTCCCACCAATTATCATGTTCCTCCACTAATCTAACAAGAAACAACAAACTCAGCAACAGAATGAACCTTTCAGGCTCTCCTTGTGGAACATCAGTCAGCCTTCAAATATCTCCTTGTCTTAAGTGAGCTCACTCCCATATTCAACAGACCGCTTGCGATCTCAGAATTGTACACGATTCACCTTCCTTCGCCCATTGCCCCTCCTGCGCCCTAAATTATATCCCCTTGCTGCCCTGCCAAGCAGTCATGTCCAGTTGTTGACTCACTGCAACCCCAAGTAGTCTTCTCCCCAAGCTCCGATCTGTCACTACACTGAAGTACAACACCTGCAGGCCCCATGATATTTCAGATTATATAAAATTGCAGCTTTGATTGATACAGTTCACCAGGCTGTGCAAATTCCAGTGTACAAGCTGCCTTGTCCTTGTTTACCACACCGCCTAGTGTGATATGGCCTGCCAATTCTATCAGTACAGATCCTATCCTTGTCTCTACCTACTTGATGAAAAGGTTCAATGGAATCTGGCCTCACCTCAATCCTTAAAACAAGATTTCTAGAAGCATTCCTATTTGACAGTGATTCACCACAAGTGACTAACTTTTAAACATCAGTTAGTCAGTTCTTAATTCGTTTACTTTTGCAATATCACAGAGCAGTAACATGCCAGGACAGGAGTCCCCAGGGGGCACAGCTGTCTTCACTGACTACCTCTGCTGCTGTTGAGAAAGGGAACGAGAGACAGGACTTGGAAGGAGCTGGGGAGTAGCAGAGGACCACAATGGGTTGAACTGTCTCTATCCCCCTTGCATCAGATGCCTTTGAAGACATAGCTTTACTACAACTCAGAGTCCTGATTGCTTTAATTTTTCCAGTATTTTGGTGACTATTAATGTCAAGCTAGCGGGAATATGATTAAGTCAGTCTCCCACTCTTTTCTTGTCTATTCTGGCACAGCTGGTTTTAAGACCCTTAAAGTTATGAAAAACTGTCTGCATGCCTACAGACTTTTCATCAAGGTCTTTAAAACAACGAAGTCACAGTGCTGCTGATTTACATATGGGCATCCCTAGAAGAAATCTTGATTTATTAAATCAGACTTAATTCTCCGGTGGAATTGCACTGATGCTATCACATTCTACATTTTTCCAAATATGGAAGAGTATAAACAAATATTTCTACTTCTTTGCATGGCCTACTACTTTATTTCCTGTGTCTAGTAACTAGAATTATTTCTAATGTGGTTGAGCTGTAGAAAATATTCAGTTAATTCTCTAACTTACTTCTCTAACTTCTAATTTGCATTCTCACACATCCATTTTCTCCTTAATTACTGTTTTTTCTTTGAAATTTCTTGATGTGTCCCGAAACCAGAGGGCTGTTAGTATACATGTCTTCTTTCTTTAAACCAGAATTTCAGCTTTTGGATTATTTAGTATCTTCTTACAGGGATCTGTTTTCCATTCGCTTTTTTTCCCTACAACGACATCAAGTTCTCTGTGATGACAGATATGCTCTTTTGAAGCATTAAGTATAATTTCTTTGGGGCTGTTCTCTGTTTGTCTATCCTTTATATAAATGGGTCACACTCGATGGTCCCATGGCAACCATCAGCTTCTAGCTGTGTGATACCAAAGTCCACAGTAGCTTTTCAGCTGAAGACCTGAAACAAGAATTGACCTGCAGTGGACTAAATTTCCATGGCACTGAACATCTTTCCATGATGTTCAGCTCTCTGGAGGCAACGAAAACAAAACTAAACAGAGTGTACAATGGGAAACAAACCTCTACATTTGCTGATCAGACACTTCAGACATCTCAAAAAACACCTCAAAATATAGTCCTTGACTGTAAAGATGAGGTATTTAGCAAGTAACCAACTTGGGAAGTCAACCAGACTGGACAACATAAAAATTCAGACTCCTATCGTCAGCCTGACCCTCACTCTGGTTAACAACTTCTACAAAACCCAGTCAACTGCTGCTTGTTAGATGAACAAGGCAAAATTAACTGAACTCAGTCAGATCCCAGTGGAACACTGCCACAGAAACTGCACTGCTCCTCAGCCAAGAAAGGCAGTGCAAACCACATGCACTCAGAGTGTAGATACAATATCCCCCATCTGCCCAAGGTGAAGACATCTGTGCTCTACCTGGATTCTGTCGATCCTGTCAAATAAACCTTAGTACAGAATCAGTCCTTACTCTCTAGGAGCAAGTCTTTCACAAGGCAATAAAACAAAGTATTCAGCAAGAAAACAACAACATTTCACTTTATACTTGCCTCAAAAGTGAGAAAAACATTCAGAACCTTCCATTTTCACGACCTTATTTAAATAATACACTAACTATCCACACACAGTTATCTGTTATGTGTTCTAGAAGCATGGCAGTAGCAGTCTCCTGATGGAATTCTGCAGTTCAACATACATGATGGACCCTTCCACCTAATCTCACATGGCTGCTGAAACACATACTTGCATGAATTTAGTTAAATTAGAAATTCCTTCCTATGTTTCACAAGTCTAAATTCAGTAACTGAAAAGGCAATAATCTGTATTCTTGCTGTACATCAGCCACTGCAACTTATTTTGCATATCTGAAAATGACTGAGGAAAAATACCTACAGTAGTTCAGTTCAGTTTTAAACAAAAAATTTTAATTCTTTTTATTAAAATAGGAAGAAAAGTAAAGAAGGAAGGACAAAAACCTGTCGCAATACATTAAAATGCAAAATTGGGAGCTCTGCCCATATCTTCTCCAACAAATTCTCCCTGAATTAGGCAGTAAATATTCAAAACTGCCAGACTCCACAGACAGTTCAGTCTGAAGTGCACAATCCCTGTGCCTGATTCCTCTGTCCCTTCCTTTCAGGCTTGAGGTAAACATAACTATGCACGTTGCCAAAAGCCTTGGATAACAGAACATTCAGCCTTTTTCTATTACCCAGATTTTGCTAGGGGTCCCTGCTTCATACACACGTCTGAAAAAAAACTCTGTATGGGATGGGAAGAATTGCAGTTTGCAGTGAAAGTCCAAGATTTGCTCAGAAGGCTTGTACTCCTCCAACTTCCTTCACCCTCCTTCCATCAACTCAGAAAATCTCAGAAGAAATCAGCAGCTTTACCCACTGAAGTGCATTCCATTCACTATAAAAGATTAAATTTGTGAGCTAGAAGTTTCTACTGAAATTTTCTGTCATTACACAGTTAGTGACAGCTTTAAGGATGCCATCAGCAGCATTTCAAAGGTCTATTCCAAAGACTAAAGTCAGTTCACATCCTCTCTTAATTTCTGCTTAGGGTTAGCAGAGTCAGAAGGTTGAAAAATGAATTCAGATAAAAGTACAATGATGTACTTTAAAATACAAGTGCTATTCCTGATTAGTAATACATCTGCATCCACATAAACCCTCCCAAATCCTTAAGAACAGCCTTCCTATACAATATAATCCACTTTGAGGCTTTGTCTGCATAAGGCACTTTGGACTAATTCTTAAGACAAAAACCATGCAAATTAAAGAACTGATTTGATTAAACTGCTTGAGACCTTCGTTGGATGCTTATCTTCAGAATCAGAGTGACTCTCAATTATTTTCTGTCAAAGACATAGGACAGTTGAAGCAATTCACTTTAAATTCACACCTTCCGCTGACTTGAATAATTTCTTAATGGCATGTGAAGACAAGCACTTAACTCCAGAATGACACACAGAACTTAATTGGGAGTAACTGTCCAAAATATCTCCCTTGGGAGACAGGCCCAGACAATACAACACATCAGGACACTGGTTCAACACCAAACCATTCTAAGAAGAATGCAAGAAGCCACACAATCAGAAAAACTTGAATCGTGGTAAATGGAATTCCTGAAGGTGCATTTGCTAGGTTTTAGAGAAGCATTTCTAGCAGGCACCTAGCCTTGGCTTGAAAAGCCTTTTATTCTGACACAATTATCTACAATTCCTCTCCAGCCCTTCCCTCCTCATCCCTACCCTTTTTCTCCACAAGCTGCATTCCCCAGCTCTTCCAAATCCCAGCCTGCTGCCCTAATAGCTGACACAAGGCATAATCTAAGACAAAATGTGACTGCCCCTTCTTGACAAATTTTAACCATCACCTGCCTACAATGCAAAACAACTTGGAACAGAAAGTGCAGGTGCAGAACCAGCAGAGAAGTGCTTTGACTTTGGAGGCTCCCTCCCCCACAGCTAGGCTCTCATTGTTTTTTCCTGGGGATTCATCTTCAGATCAGAGCCACAGCCTGCTGCAGATATAGATCAGCTTTGCTCATCCCACCGTTCTGTCACTGGCAAAAATAGCTCTGGAGGGAGAGGAGGAGGTTTTCAGCTGTTTTCTTCTCTACTTCTTTCTCTCCTCCCTTGTAATGAAGGAGAAGCCATTTTCTCGTATTCATGGCTTGATCTCAGAGTAACTGTTTTCTTACTCTATAGAGCAGTAAATCCCCACATGTGCCCGTGAAAGAAATTTAATAGTAGCCACAATGTTACAGCAGCATCCTCAGAAACATGATCACCAGGATTTTCATGGAAGAGCTGCAAGTAGCTGGCTGGCATATTACTTGTTTCCTTAGCAAAGGCAGCCCAGAGAAGTGGCTGGAGCCAAAGGAGAGGTCTCCATAGATGCCTCTCCTAGGCACCACTGATACTCTTACAGGGTTCAAAAGAACCACAGGAGAGGGAGATTTTCCTAGACAGGGTGAAAAAATAGATGGAGAAAAAACATGTAATATACTATTCTTTAATTTTCTCAAAAACAGTAACTTTATTCTTCTCGAAACATTGATTGACATTTGATCCTGTTATGAACAATTCTGAGGCCTCCCCCACAGAGCATCTAAGCTGCATCACATTAAAGCTGTTCCTTTCTCCTTGCCTCTAGCATATTCCTAACGTGTAAACAACTCTGCTGTGTACACAAGCAAAGGCACAGCTAGCTAGTGAAAGCTGCAGTACTAAGGGCACCATAGGAACCCATCCAACCCTAATAACCCATTAATTTCACAGGGCACTATATTTATTAACTAGAAGCCAACTGCTATTAATGCAAATGTACATGTGAAAAATTATCCCAGTGGAAAAGATGAAGGAACATTACAGATTTATTTTTCACAGACTGTCATGTTTCACAAGCTTTGTTACCCCCATAACCCAAACATACAAGAAACACCAGCCTGAACGGTGGAAGAGTTGTGACATACTAGGAGAAAGGCAGACTAGGAGAAGTGTCAGGAAATCCAGCAGCCTTACGGTCTGAGGATTTCAGCTGATGTGACACCACATGATAAGTAATGCTCTTGTGGCCAAGCCTCAAAACCCATAGGGACTAATTCTAGTTCAGCTAAATAAAAAGAAAAGAAACCCCAATCTTACTTTTCACCTTTTGAACAGCGAGGTAATTAACAGAGGATACCTTACAAAACAGAGGTAATGCACCAGGATTGCTCAGCCACATACTTTGTGCGTGTTAACTCCCACTTAACAGGCTCTGGACCAAGACACTCAAGGCGAGCTGCCCTGGTGAGCCTGGCTCCTGAGGGCAAGTTCCAGCAGCCAGAGTCACCCGCTCTGCCATGGAATCCTCTTACAGCACCATTGCTGAACTCACAAATCTCTTTCCAAAGGCAAATCTGATAAGGTCTGGAGGAAACACTGATCCATCTCTGACCCCCATCTCATCCATCCAGCGGTTCTGCAGTGATCCCAGAGAAAAAGCTAATGTAACTGCAACTACTTCTCTTTAGGGACTTCTCTGCCTTAGGATGTTTCCAGTGGCAGGAATCCAGAGCAAACTGGCTCTCAAGTCATGAACTAAAACCAGCTGCACTGCCAGGCTCCAACATCAGGACCTAGAGCAGGCCAGGGTGCCCAGGGTGCCCATTCCATTTTCACCTTCAGTTAGAACAAAACCTGGTGATTTCTTGCTGTCCTTCGGATTTCTGCTGTCCACACCTACTTTGTAAACTGGAGCAAATCAGTCATGTCCCCAACACCCACTAGCTTCCTTTGGCTTCTTTCTCACATTCAAAAATGTCGAACTATGAATTGCAGACCCTGCTTCTTCCTTTCAAAATGCAAAGTATCACCATAGTCACACACACACACTTCTCCCCTCCCACTTCTTGTCAAATTCCACTGCCCAATACTGACACCAGAGCAAGTTTTATACACTTCAAGCTGCGAAATCATCTACTTCTTCCCAGCACCACTCAAGAGCAAACTGCTTTCCTGTCCTCCTCTCTCTACAAACCAGCAGGTAAACACCCACTCACTCCTGCGCATGACGTTTACCAAAGGAGGTTTTGCTGGAGTAAAACAACCTTTCAAGAAGGTCTAGTTTTATAAATCAGATTACATATTCTTCTCTGCAGCTGAAGTTTCATCTCCACATTTCCTATTTTCAGTGCTTTTACCACAAATTAAAGAGGCAGTGGGAGGGAGAGTTTTCTCCTTCCATATTCTGTGCCCAGGCAAATGGTGGTTTTATCATAAAGGTCAAAAAACAACCTCTTTTTACAAAACCTCCAATGCTATCCTTGCAAAGGCTAAAATCCCTACTCATAGTAACTCTGCAGTATGCAATAACTATTATTCAGCCTTTATAAAGCAGGGCAACTAAATCTTCGCTTTTGACTACAGTAAAATAATGTTCACAGTTAAAGGAGGCCAAAGTATTTCATTATCTGCAGGCTGGAAATTTTAGAGCCATCTTCAAAGGCTGAGGCTTTGCAAAAGCGCAAGGGGTCAGCTGCCGCACCTTACATATCTGACAACATGCAATGTCACAAACACCAATGCCAGAAGGTTGTAGTTACATCTTAGTACCAAATATCTGGCAGCCTTTTTCTTTTTACAGAAGCCTGATCAGAATACTACAGCCAAGCCATAGTCCAGAATTTAGTGATTAAGGGGATCATTACACTGAAAATGTGAAGCATTTCAGGTTTAATTTACGAATGACAGCAACAGCAGAAGGTAAGATTATTACACATTTTCATTCACCCTTCACTCTTATAAATAAGTAAAAATGAAAGTTTGGAGCGTCATTTTTTGTATACTGTCAGCAAACAAATGCCTTGATGTATGTTTGCTCACCATGGACCGGATATTCAAGATTCAGTACCTAAATTGCCCAGGATTGCACATAGTGCGCTTTTAATTAACCAAAACGACGAAACACACGTTATTACTTCTTGTAATAGCAGAGTCACAAGATCTATCTTGTATCGAAGATCTGCCACACACAGGAGCACTCAAGAGGGTATCAATTTACCTTAAACGATTCCAAAAGGTTGCTGAAGCTTCCGTGCCTTTCATGGATTGGTTTTGATTGACCCTGCATCTTTAACCTACTGCTGTTGAACCCTCCCTCAAATAGACAGAATTTATGCTAATTTTACTGGCATCAAAGGGCCCATTTTGAGACATCCTTTCAGGGTCACACTGCAGTCAGCAGCATTCTTCACTTTTACCACTATCCCAGAATAAAGGCAGAAAACATCCTGGACCCAGGGTTTCCCATTAGACACCCAACTCAAATGCAAACCTGTAGAAATACAAATCCTTGACTTCTACTGAAGAAAAGCAAAGAACCTGTATGTGAGAATTCCTGAAAATCAGGAATGCCATTACCCATGAAGCACCTGGTATACCACTGCACCTCAAAAGGTCATAAAGCAAGTAAAACCCTAGCACACCAAATGGGACCAACTGGCTCCTTCAAAGTGCTGTAGTCTCATCAGAACACTTGAATCAAATTTGACATTTATATCTCTATAAATAATGTGTGAGCAAAAGCAAAGACAAAGCAACATTTGCAGTTCAGGGAAAGACATCAAAACAAACACATCCCTAGTACTTAAATGTTAAACTGCATGTGGGAATCTGATGATCTTTTGAATGGCTGAAAGCTAGGACACAGGAAAGGGCATCTTGTTTTTAAATTAATTATTAATCAATCTTTTCAGCCATCAAATCCCTGCAATGACTCATCCACTTGCTTTACCAAAGTCTAAACTGTTGTGGGAAGACTGCAATTCCACTGGAACATTACCCTCCTGAGTGCAATACTTAACCCTATATATATGAGAAAGGATTTTAGTTAGATTCATTCCTCTCCCACAAGACCATCAAGTCCCACTATAACTGGGAAGAAAAATTACGAAAAAAAAGAAAAAAAAAAAAAAAAAGGAAGAAAAAAAACAACAACCACACAACCAAAACAAACCCAAAGTAAAGAAAAAGAAAAGAAGAGAAAAGTCAAAATAGTATTTCGAATTTTACATTGAGAGAAACAAGAGAAGATAAAGTCCATCTCAGTTATTCACTGCAAAGCCAGTATTCTTCCAGTGACAGTGTACACTGTAAATAGTAAGAGGATTCAAATAATCAGATACACTCAATTATCATGTCATTGAACTATACAATTCTTCTACACTCACTTAGACAGTTTCTACTGTCTGTGAAGGAATTTAGAGAACTGTAGATTGATAGAAGCTACTTTTTAAGTTTGAAAAATTATGAACTTGATCCTACACCCCGTATCCGTGCAAATCTCTTTTCAAAGTTTGACTGCTCTACAAAATAAACTGAGCTGCAAGACTGGAGCTCAGTTGGTGATACCTATGTACAGAGCTTGCTCTTTTCCCCGTGCTAAAATTATATCAGAACATTACAACACATTTGCATATCTCCCACACATGTAACTTTTTGCCAGCAGTAACAAGACGACATCAAGGCTCAGAAACCATAACAGAAGAGAGACAGCACAAGAGGGTGGAGTTTCCTGCAGGAACACCCAGGCTGAAGTCCAGCAGCTCCCAGGGAAGGTGCTGCCCTTCCATCTCCCGATGCCTTCGGACCAGGCTCCCACTTGCCACTGTCAAATGTGCAACTCCACCCAGGAAACAAAAAGCTTCCTATTGTTTCTCCCCTCCTCGCAGCCTTCTGGCTACCACCAGGAAAACCAGTATCACTTCAACGTTTTTCCATCCTTCCCTTTTACTACGCTCAGCCTCGGAGCTACCACAAAATACAAGGAATAGCAAAAAAAAGTCTCTTCTGGGTTCTCTCCCTCAATCTCTCCTGTATGGTTTTTCTGGAAATATTTCTAGTAGCAGCCCAGAGTGCTGCTGTTGATTTTAATCATGCAGAAGTAATATGAAATTCACATGACTACTGTCAGTTTTCCAGCCACACAAGTTTCGCAAAAAAATCAATTAAAACAATCTGATCTTTCAACTTTTACCTAGGAAAGTGATAAAAAAAATTACAAAGGTCGCAGAACTTTGGGAAAAGTTTGATTTACACATTGGTGCACAGTTATGTTCAGAAAAGCTTTTCATTATGAAATAAAAAACATGACAGCACTGAAGATTTCTGACACTTTACTTCCTCTGAAGATGCCAGCGTGGAAAAAAAATAATCTAACTGAGCCAAGTAAAAGCAAGTAATAAAAAGTCACAGGAAAATATCTGAATTGCCATGAATAAAGTGTTATTCAAGGTATGCTACACACTAGAAATTCTAAATGCTCAAGTTATAGGGAGCCATGGCCTTCCTTCTGTATCATTCCTTCTGTATCTTTCCAGCAGCCCATTTCTACCAGTCCCACCCTACCACGACATCCCAATAGCAAAGCTCAGTTAAAATGCAAGTAGAATGAAACAATTAATCTGAAACTCAAGAAAGTCAAATATTGTGCAGGAAAATTTGAGAACAGGCCCCTACAAGTGTGAGAGTGTAACAATAACAGACCAAATACAATTCCCCCCAAATCATTAATACTTGTTTGTCAATGACCAGGTTAGCTGCAGGGGAAGTGCCTTTGTAACATAACATGATTAAGACTCAACTAGAAAAAAAAGTGGAATAATCAAAAATTCTTTTGTTGGTATCAAATTAGGCCAAGTACACATCACATACATGGGGATAACATCTACTCCAGGAAGCAGGCTTTTTAACACCAGCACACTTAAGATCGAAATTACCACGGACGGTGGAATGGAAAAATGCAGAACCGCATAAAAGGAAGGCAAACCCTGCTTACGAAATAGCAGTGAGTCAGCCCCTGAGGACCGGTCTATGATTGCTGTGAGAACAAGATGCACATTCCTTATGTGCACTCCAATTGCACAGAATGAAAACAAGCCCATCCCCTAAATACGCCGTTAATACAGTAGATGACATTGCAGAAAAGGTGTCAAGAAACGTCAGTAACGCAGTTTAACCTATACAAAGTCCAGAAAACTTTTTCAGCCAGCGCTGATCCACAGAGCCTTTAAACCATATACACATCTACTCATGTCCAGGGCATTCAATAAGCAAGAAACACTCATATCCGTGGCCTCAGATCAGTAACAGCTTATCCTGGGGACATCTCTAACTCTAAAAGGTCCTTGAGATATTAAAGAATCTCTTTCTAAAATGCCATGACCCTTTACCTTGTCTAGTTGCATCATCTGTAATCAGACTATCTAGAAAACCAAGAATAAATACCAAGGCCTTTTGTGACAAGCTGTGAAACTATTAACAAGCCATTTAATACCGTAAGGAACAATACATAAGTACTTCACACATTTATTTAGAGAACACAATTACATTTTCCCTCGTTCAAAAATCAAAGATAAATGGTGGATTTTCATCATCTGTCTCCCTCTTAGCAAGTGCCCTTGGCTACAAGTAGCTCTCTCCTTGACCACATTATAGCTCATTTTGTTAGTGCTGTTTAGGGATATCTGGGGGCTTTCTGGTCTTCTGCTCTTTTTGCTGTTTTCAGATGTTTTGGTGAATGGGGCTTTTCCTGGTATATTGATTACTTCTGTGAAAAAAAAAAAATACTTTCAAAGAATTAATGCGGCACACATGCAGGGAAAAAAAAAGTCCAACAAGTCAGCCCTATCAATATTGCTTTGTTGACAGCTACTAAAACAAGGTGCTGACCACTGAATATCACACCAGCACACAATGAATGGAACCACCCTGTCCAACTTCTCGGAAAAAACAGAAACCTGGACATCAGCTCATTTCAGGGAAAGGATTAAAGGTTGTTTTTTCAGGTGTCCTTATACACCGAATCTCTCTGCCAGACATTGCAGTTTATCATTGCTAAACACTTACACTTCAGAAGTACCTAGAGACCTCAAGCAGGCCAGGACCTCAGCATACAAAGTACAAAATTGATGCATAATACTTGACAGCCCTTGCCTCATCATATTTTTCAATTTGAAGTGTTTGTCTTCCCACTGGCACAACTATTTGAACAACCCAGACAAGGAAAAGAAACTCAATGTCACTGCAAAAAACCCACCCAAGTTCCACCACCAATGAAAGTGCTATTCAACATACCAGGAGAACAGAAGTAGCTCTGCCCCTCATTAGGATATTACATATAAAGATCTAGGTGAAAGTTAAATCAAAGCAGGTTTGGGGCTTTTGAGGTTGGCATACCTTGAACTATTCTAATAAAGACAGAAGAGGCTGTTGCTTTGTTTAACGTTTATGGATACCCATAATTCCCAATAATTCCCAATTTCCATTTTCCCATCTCGTACAACTTAGACATATCCTTTCAGCAAAGGGAAGGGTTTCTCAGTTGCTGCCTTCAGATTGAACCCTGGCTGAGACAGAGCAGGGGTGCAAAAGCAAATGAGAAGAAAATTTAGATTAACTGCAGGGAGTGGAACTCGTGTGCTAAACCTCACATTTGCAACCCCTGAATTAGTTCCATTAAAGGTGAAAAGATATGCAATAGATCTGAATTGAAAAAAATGGTAAGAGTTCTTGGCAGCCTGATTATTTTAACAAGTTGACAGCCAGTTATTTCAGATTGTCTAAGTTTAAATACACATACCAGGACTGCACAGTCCCGAGGAGTCGGCCAAGACACTCCTGCAAGATTAGCTGTGCCTTATGTTCCATGTTCTCCCTTCTGATACCTCCCAGCTCCATCACAACTGACCTCTGTCTTCACAAATACTCACCCAAATCCTCCAGAGGTTACCTGCAGCTCCCCATCCCACTGCCTGAGCTGAAAAGGAAAAACTGGTATTGCTGTGAACTTGACTGCAAGTTACTACTAATCAGTGACAGCCCAAGGGCTAGAGAGCACAGAGACTCAGGAAAAAACAGCCATTAGTCACCAGCCAGAAGGTGGTGACTTGAGAGATGATTGTCTGGTTCTATCACAGCCCACCACTTCTCGCATCTGAAGAAAAACCCATGCAGCACCCTTGTTTCCAGTTCTTCCCATCTCACCCATGCCACAGGAATGTCTGCTGCTCCCAGCCTTCGGCTGCACTACCAGCATCTCAGCCCAGTGTCATGGCAGGCAGCAAGTCACCAAAACACACAACCTGCCAAAAAGGCAAAGCATGTGGGACTGACAGATCCAGTTGCAAACTGGACAGCTGGATGCCAGAGCACAGCTCTGGTATGAACAACAGTCTGGCGGGGTTTTGCGGGGGAAATAGTGGAGTGGAGTTTGAGCTCTGCCTCTATAGCCTTAAACTACAATGTTTCCTCCATAGTAAAGACTGGAAAAAACAAACCAAACCCAAACCTGGGCAGTGCTCGTCTTAACTACCACAGAACTTCAAAACAGCACATGGTGGGCCCTGGGAGAAGGGGCTGTATGGCATTCTCCTTTCTTAAAAATTACTTTTCATGGAATTGATTTTCCCCCAATCTTTCAAATATCAGTAATGTTAACAATCATTGCATTTCTTAAATAATTACTTGAACTGCCCATGAAAATTGTTTTGCAGTCTGCCTGGAAAAGTGTTTTACCTCAAAAGGAAGCAGATTCAGTTTATAAACAGAAAAAAAAAATCACTTTTTTTGTCCAGCTCCTGCAGAATATAAGAGTTAATGGAATGGAAAAGAGACTGATGTTTTATTGATCAAAACAATTCTAATTACACATAGAAGACTTTTACACATTTCCAGTAATACACTGAGCAAAACCTACTTCATGAAATGCAGTCAGATAAGCAGAAAGTTTGGAAACTCATTGCTCAGCAACAAAGGCCAAATTTTTTATATATCCAGAGGCAGTGGAATGTTATAATTGCAAGCATATTCTAGCACTTGAAATAATAAATAAAACTAGAGGCACATTATTTATGTAAATTTAAAATTTTTCTAAAAGAGGCCCATAAAAAGCTGTGGACAGAGTAACACAATATAACAGCTAAACCACAGAAGCACTAAAATAATTGAGCAACAAAAAGCTGTTTGTTCATTTTTTTCCCTTGCAAATCTCTCTCTCTTCCCCCATCTTTACTATCTGAGGTGCAAGACAATAATGTCACCAACATCTTATGGTATGTCCTTCTTACCATCATGTGCAAATACAGCACTACAAGACAAGTTGGGCCTATCTACACAAGGAAAACCTGGTGTTGGAAAGGTCAACTTTTCCCCAGTATAATCTCTCCTGTGGTTTCTCAATTGCTGGAAGTGTTTCACCTCTCCTGAAACCAAATCAGGTATGCAACAGGACAGTCAGATCTTACTCTTTGATGCTGCACCTCACTACACCGATTCAGTGCTCCATGTTCACTCAGCCTCCAAGAGAATGAGAACTGTGATGGTGCTGTCTTCTTCAAAACAGCATCACCTACCAAAGACAACAGACGAAGCTTGAGGGAGCAACATACTGACAATCACTCCCCATCTATCCAAAAGGCACCTCCCAAGATTCCAGTCAAGAACTGAGAGCAGGTAGGTATTTCAAAGCAACATCATAATATGTCAAAACACATAGCTAAGAATACTGCAGCCCACTGAATTCGATACCCATCCAGTACAAAACAGGTCTGTGAACAAAAAACCATAGAGTAAGACATTACTCCAGGGAAGGCTGAAAGAAAGCAGCACTGCATTTTGACCTTGCTCAGATTTTTCTCTGCTATAGCAAGCTGGCGACAGGCCCCGGCAGTGCCATCTCCTTCCTCCCCTGCGGCCAGCCTGGGTTCAGGCTCCAGCAGGACAAGCTGGAAGCAGCTCAGCTCAGTGACCCGTGGCTGTGGGGACTGGCTTTTGCTATCAGTAATGGACAAGTCTCCTGTCTAGGCAAAAAAATACAAGAGCAAAAACAGTGAAAAAACCACCAAAGTGGGGCTGTTTTCCAGCTATTTTCCAGTTATTTTTTGGTTTTTGTCTCTAATGATAACATTGAAAATTCTGCTGGAAGGACAGGAAGAAAGAAAAGGTAAAGCAACACAAAAATTGTAACACTGGAGCCAGATACACAAAAGTTCTTTTCATTGCAAAGAATTACTCAAAATGACATCTGTAGCTGCATAAGGAAAACACTGCTTCTGCCTTGAGGTAGCCCTTGTAATAACACTGCTGCAAGCAAAAAAGAGTTAATCATTTTGCAGGGAATTTCAATCAATTTAATTTATTTGTCAGTTAAGAAGCTTCTAATTACTACTTCTGGTATTGAAACATACGCAAGGGAAATAGCCCTTGCTCTGCAACCCCCTCACCATACCTGCTCCTGGCAGTGGGGCAGCAGGACCAGCAGTCATTCTGGTTTCCCGCCAAAGGTCAGCACTGCTGCTTATTACGTGCATATAGTAAACAAATAGCTTATACAGACAAGTTGTTCTTAAAACAAATCAAAAGCACATCAAGTGAAATGTGATCTAAAATAAGCCAGCAATGTTTCAGAATATCACTATTTCCCCTGGCACTTCAGGATGCTGCAGCTGCAGAAATTCCTCTAAAACAATTCAAGACTTAAAGCTTATGCTCCCACAAAAAGTGGTTTCCAGACAGAAACATATTATAAATATACACACACACTCCATCACAGTAACCAGACCAGAACACTTGCACAGGAAAGTCCCTAGCCACACTTTAACATTTTGTTCATTGAACTGCATCAGCCAATATTTTTTTCTTGCTTCCCAACTATGCCAGCAAAAATCTTACTGCAAAAGCCCTTCTAGTCATTGCAAAATTTTTCTGCTTGCATAAACCATTCCTTTCACAGGACATGGATAAGCAGTACTAGCAAAAAAATTCCTCTCATGCGAGTAGAGGAACCTGAGAAGGAAGTGGTGAGACCAGGTAACAAAAGTGGGCAAGCAGGAAGGGTGAAAGCAAAGGAGAGCATTGCATCAGTCTAGCTTATGTGTACAGAAAAAGGCAGGAAGCAGTAACTGCCCTCACACCACGTTTGTGCCAGAAGAAACTAAACTGCTAAGTCACAACACTGCTGCAAGAAGTAACAGCACAAAAACACTGCATGCAGGTCAGACTGACCAACTTGACTGGGATAGACCTGGCATTTTGTTTCCCATTTGGATTTTTGTGTCATATTTTGTGTAATGCATAACCTTGAGAAACAAACATCACCTAGAAACTCAAGCATAAGCCATTCCATTTACATCAAGCAGACACTAACCCTATTCTCCCCAAGAGTTCCAGTGTCAGCTGTGTTAACTGTGTCACTACTGATAGGATACTTAGCACAATTTCTTCGCTAAAACCTACCTCAGAACTCCAAGCCATCTGTAAAAGCCTCTTATAAGCAAAACCATTCACATTTTCCCCATCCAGGAGTAAACAACATCTCCACTTTTCCTAATGAGCATCCTTATAATACAGACCCATCCTGGCTATGTGAAAAATACTCAAAACTAAGAATAGAGGAGTGTGGGTTAGAAAACAGGAAAATTTAAGACAGATTCAGTACACTTCTAAAGACTTGCCTGTCTGTGTTTCTATTCAAATATAAATCTTCTCCATACTCCCTCTGCTTTTTATTTTTTTAAACCCCAGATCTGCTGCAGGTTTTCCAGCCTGCCACATCACATCAACACAGAAACCAGTAAGGCCTGGCCGCAGAATTTAGGTCAGCTCGTCTGTGGAGTACATAAGGTCTTCCACACAGCCATGAATTTCCTAGTAATGCTTCAATAATCCCTCTTCATCCTGCTACACAGCTATTTCACTAGGAACTGCTAGCTTTCCTCTAACTCCCCAACAAAGACTCTCCACAGGAGGGATGTTTGCAGGCGAATGAGCCACTATCTCTTCCTTGGGAAGCAGGAAGCTGATTTTTGAATCAGATAAATGCTGATTCTTATTTCCCAAGACAAAAAAAAAGGAAGTGAAGTATTCACAATGAAGGCTAGGAAAAGAGTCTATCTTTTAACCACGCCAGGAAAGATATAATCAGAGCTGGAAATTACCTCCAGGACATCAGGAATACTTTTCTTAACAGACTTTAAACAAACCCTCACTGCTTTCACCTGGGTCAATAAATAAAAAATAACAAAAATGTGACTAATAAATTCAGACAGTCAAAGCAACAGAGGCTGGTATTTCTGGACAGAAAGCATCACTTGAAGTGAAAAAACACTGTGCCTCTTCAAAGAATACTCCCTCTAATGCTGAATGGCATGCCACTGCCATCACAAGCATTGTACAGGCCCACATAAGTAGTAGCCCTGTTCTTAAAGGTATGGTACATAAAAATAGGCAAAGCCTTTTCAAAACATGGTCCTCAGAGCAGGAGTTCCACATAAACTGGAAGGTACAGTTACATAAGACAAAAGCCACAAATTGAATACACTAAATCAAAACCTTAAACTTCTCCGTCTTCATATAAGATGAACCTAACTACATCTTCTCAAATGCGACAATCTGAAAGATGTGAATGTGAGAATAAATACCAGCTTCCAGGAATGGTTATGGACATCTCAGCAAATAAAAATGCAGCAAGCAAGTTGACAGTTGGTTTTGTCTTAAAACCCATCATTCTGCTACCCCTCTGTGCTCAAC
The DNA here is from genome assembly GCA_013397315.1 of Donacobius atricapilla. Lineage (NCBI taxonomy): Eukaryota > Metazoa > Chordata > Aves > Passeriformes > Mimidae > Donacobius > Donacobius atricapilla. The sequence continues at coordinate 428,817 of WBMY01003225.1, read as the reverse complement.
AGTTCACACATAACATACTGCTCATCAAAAGCTAGCACTGAAGTCTCCCTACTAGAACAAAGAATAAAGCTGAGGAAAAAACCTTTCCTCAAGACATCAAACTGCTCTTCAACATTCAAACATTTGCTAAAAGTATTCCTACAACTTACATGAAGCCCATTCTTTACAACTTACATGAAGCCTGAAAATGGTATTTGCAGACACGTACTGAGCTGTACTGCACAATAGATGCGCAAATCAAAGACCCCAGAAAACACACTGCATTTATGTTCACCTCAGATCTGTTACAGAACTCAGACATACAACATGCACCCATTCCAGGCTCTCCTTACATCTATTGCATCACACATGTTAACAAGACCTTCTAAAGAATGAAACTTTTTATAACTAATGATCATCCATAACTTAGCTCTGCATCAGACAACTTCTCCCACTACTGGCTCAGTACCTGATCAGGCTGTGCTTCTCCGCCCTCCTCCTCTGGCTTCAGCTGGGCTGAGTGCTGGCTCCTGAAGGCTCCAGCAGCAGGAATACCAAGCCAGACTCTGACGATCACTTTCTCATTTTGACAAGCGCCACAGACTCCTCCTATACAAAAACAAACTGCTGTGAATCAAACTGGCCAAATAAAATGGTCATGGTAGCGGGGGTCAGAGGAATGCCGCTCTGCAACACAGAAGACAAAGGTTACTCATCCTTTTGCTGACAGTGCTTCATCTCTGGGGAAGACTGAGCACATTCTTGTTTTAATAACTTTGGAACTACTCTAAATGAGTTGTCCTATTCTCAAAGAGCATAGATTCTAAATGAGCAATTTGTAATTTCCCACATATTTTCTTAAACACATTGGCTCATCCTAACTTAACCAAGAGCACTATATTTCTACATCATCACCTCCCTACACCACCACAAAAGCCAGACCAGACCCCAGTGATGTGGTAGCTGCACAGTGCACATGCTCCACACAAACACTTGATGACACTTCAACCACTGCATTACAGCCATATGCCAGGCAAGCAGACCACCTTGAATCAAATGAGCTGCATGGAAAAATCCCAGGAAAACATCTCTATCCTCTGGGATGAACAAAATAGAGAAGAAGTGGGATTGTCCCCCTCCTTCTTCAGCCCAAAACTTCCACCAGCTAAGACCTAACACAGCTGCCTTCAACTCTGGAGACCCAGAGGCTCCAGGGCTGAGCAGAGCACACAGATGGAAAGCAACAACTCAGCAAAAAGAACAGTCAGACTGCAGCAGGTAATTCATGAATATTTATTTTAGTTTGTTGCTTCTTAAGTATGCCTTGTTATAAATCAAGTATTTTACAGTAATTGCCTCCAATCAACAAACACGGGGAAAGCTGCTACATAAACCATATCCAAAAGGAGTGCCTTACAACAGGCAGGATTCCACAGGGCTCTCAGTACGCAGCTGGCTGGCTGCCACTGCCTTGCTGTCCTTGCTGCACCCCAAGCAGCACTGCCGTGTGCCCAAGGTGTTCCTAGCACTACCAACCACAGCACACTGTGCCAGGGTGCCAACACCAGTGCAGCAGGCGCTCACTGCAAGGGTAGCAAGCCCCAGGTACACAGTACAGGTACAGCCCTCCAGAGCAGAGGATGCTCCACAGCCAAGGACAACGAGCTGCATTCCCTGCATTAGCCCCCAGCCCATTGCCTGCACCCCAGCAGTGCCTGCAGCAGAGCTGTCCTGCCCTAAGGGTCTGCACCCAGCACCAAGAGCAGAGCACTCACCCAACTGAGCTGCTCCCCAACCACTGCAGAAAAAAATGCAAACCAATCCCCCCCACCTCTAATTTTTTTCTGAGGCTTTTTCAGCAGCAGCACCCACTGGCACTCAGAAGCATACAGGAACAAGCCCTCTATCAGGCTTTCCACTGAGATAATTTTAAAGGTCAGCAGGAACCTGCTGTTCCTAGGTTTCTTCTTGGCAGTGGAGACCCAGGATAAGGAGATGGGGAAAGCACTGTCAAATCCTCAAATAAAATATGCCTCATGGACTTTTCTTCTTGAGAGGGCCTGGAGCGGTCAAGTGGTCTCAGGAGAAGAAGCAAATCTTTTTATGAAGGACTGGAGTTTTCAGAGACTCTAGGTTTTTAAATACGTGGAGGAAAAAACCCGTGACTAGATACTTTCCAAAGGTCTACAACAAGTAGGCTTCAGAACAGACCTTTGAATCATACTTGAGGTCAAACAGAAAATGCTCATAGCCACGGGGTCATTCACCTTGGCTGCTTCTGTAACCCTTTTTCTCACAAGGCCAGAGAGCCATGCAAGAAGGGCCTAAACAGAGCTCACCATGCCCTCCAATCCCTCCTCAGCACCCCCGCCAAAGGCAACAAACCATTTACGAAAACAGCAGGCAAAGGCAGTTCCCACCTTCAAAGAAGGAGGACTGTGTTTTTTGAGAATGTATCAGCATTTAAGGAAAGGGGCCAGGAGAGGCTGAACAGCACCACCACCACACTTGGTAAGGTATGGAAGAACAGGAGAGCTTCTCTTAAAGAGCTGAATCACAACCTGAAAGACTGCTGAGGTGCATCATCACTACCCTCCCCTTCCCAGAACAGGCTGAGCACATGAATTGGCTCACACCTGGAGGAGATGTAATGGCTAACAAGTGAAAAAACACTTAAATTTTGCGTTAAAACAAACAAAAGAAAACAAAAGACAAACCAAAAAAAACAATCTAAAGGCAGAAAAAGCAGAAATACTTATATAAATCATAGCAATGCATAAGTAAATGTTTGGGCAATGCCAAGACCAGTGAAGGATTCTTCCCCACAGCTCTTACCACAAAAATTCTCATGGATTTTTTTTCCAAATCCCATTTGACAAATTCGCACTTTATGCTAACTTCCTTCACCTCCCTCTCCCACTTTTGAAGTGACAACCTCAATTTATTAAAACAAAGCAACATCTTTTTCACAGAAACATCTGCTTTGATACAAGGATACACACCCACTGGTATAGTCAGTATGTGGGATTGTGGCTATGAAGCAGATTAAATAAGAAGCACATGCACCACTTCTCTTTTAACCTCGTCCCCTCTGGCACTCATTCACTTCAGTATTTTTCTTTCAGGGCCCTACAGCATAGGAAAAGACACCACATTTACATTGAGGTGTTGGCATCAGCCAGTGCCAATTTCATCTGAATCACAGCCAGGCACTCGGCACTTCAGGCATAACACCTGCAACCTCCAAATGCCATGTCCCCGATAACAGCAGCCTACATGTGGTGGCCTCCATTTGTACAGTCACTTGATCAAACATCTTTTCCATTAAGGAAAACAATACTTTTAATGCTTTTAACAAGGAAATAATAATTGTTAACAGAGTGAAAAAAAAACCCCACAACCCAAACAATGCACTTAGAACAATTCTTTATGAATTCTGTAAAGAAAGGAAAAGGAGGGAAGTCACAGTATTTTGGGGAAGAAGTAGAGATTTTGGAAAAAAAACCCCAACAACCTCAGGTAATTAAATAAGTAAGTAGTTCTAGCCATTAGAGGTTTAATTTCAGCACAACTGAATAATTCTCAGTTCTGCATGTATCTCCAAGTACCCAGACAACAGCAGACACCACATAATCTCTTCTCTTAATCTGCCATCTTCCTGCCTTGCTGCTGCATAAGAAAAACAACAAACCAACACACAGGAAGTGTCATGTCATCAAGAGAGAAGAAAAATCCCAGCACAGATACCTACTGCAGAAATACTGTCAAAAGTAGCATGTAACCTAACCAGATAAGTACCAGATTTTGTTGCTATCTCTGAATAAGTTTTGCAATTAACTGAAGCTGATTTGTGGCCACCCTGCTATTTAACATTCCTGCTCTCTCCATGGTGTGTGCCTGGGAAAGGCATTTTGCTCAAAGCTGAGGGTGGGCTGGAAGGCAGGACTTCCCCTTTCAACAGCAGTGCAAGCTCAAATTTGCTCCAGCTGGTCTTGAAACCACACTCCCCTTGGAAAGCACCTTAGGCATTGCTCCTGCTACATGGGAGCCAACAGGATCCCACTGCCACTCCCTGCAGAGTTCATTGTCCATTCTAAGGCCTCGCTGCAGCTTTTCACATGACACCCAACACCCAGTTTAATTCAGGAGCTCCCTGTAATTCCTCCCTTCTCTTGGTGGCCACCCACCCCCTCCTGCCGCATCCATGAGCCAGAGGCTGTGCAAACTCCTCCCCACTTCCTCTCTTCTGCTGCAGACAGCAGGAATATAGCAAAGACATCAACAAATCAAACCTTGCTGGTCAAGCAGACAAAACCTGTCACTGCTACAGCTAAGTCATTGTTTGACCCACAGGCAGTGTGAGAGGGGGCTGCTGCTGGTAGCTCTGGTATTACACTCTTTAGCAGATAGCAAACCAGATATAAGGTTTTACAAGTTCAAACAGCAAACAGGTAAATATCAGACACTGAAGAAGTCTTAACATGGATGAGGTGACAGAAATCAGCACCTACGAGAGTGTGGAGGGCCATCATCCTCTGTTCATGCACAACAGAAACAGCAGAGAAGGGGCACTCTGCCCCTCGTACTGAGCAGATGCACGCTGGTTGTTTCCAGGCTGCTCTTGGGCCACTGTGCACATGGACACACTACAGTCTTAAATACAAATGAGGCACGTGCAAACCATCAGTCAAAACCACGCTTTTACTAATTCAACCTGTAAGCTTCAGGTACCCATTACATTTCATGCAATGAATTTTTTCAAGTACTTTGCTTTCAGGCTGACTCCAAGCAGGGAAAACTTGGCCATCCCACTGTGAGCATGAAAGCCTTGTTTCTAGAATGAGGCACCCTCAAAAAACAGAATTCATACACCTTCCACTTGCAGAACAGTATACGTCATCTCATGCTTTCTAATTTTGTATTATATTTACTGACATTTCTTTGCCTCACCATTACCATTTTCTTTTGTATTTTTGCATGTTTCTCATGCTTTTATTCTCAGGCTTTACTATCTTTGTTCTTCTGTAACTCTGGCCTCAGTGGTTTCTTTCTTTAAAATGTTTGGATTTAACAGATCAATGCTAATAAGGACACTCTCAAATTCACCTTCCACTATAAGTACATACATCCTAAATTAACTTTCACTAAAAATAAACACAGCATAAATACAAGTTTTAAACACTGGAAAACTTGTCCAAACCTGTGCATTTTTCACTTTTCTGAATGATTATTAGCACGATTTTGTTTCTCTCAGTCCACTCCTTTTTACAAGAACACTTTTCTTCTATTACTCTTCTGTTAGACACTTTCCTACTCACTTTTCATCGGGACACCAGCCCTGGTTAAACTCACAATTTCTGCAACACCTACAAGCCTCTATGTAGCTGCATTCCTCCACTTCCTTGTTTCCAGAGCAAATAATTTGTTGCCAGAAGGATAAAAAAAGGAGAGAAGCAAAACTGTCAAGCCAGTTTTCCCTTTCTCTCTGCTATCAAGGCCAACAGGGCAAAACTGTGAAGAAATTTAGTATAGGTTATAAACCAGCAAACATTGCTTAAAAAAAACTCAAGTGCATGAAAAGTTTCATTTCCCTTTTGTCAGTTCCTCTGCTAAACTACACAGGTTAGGCTTTGTTTCTTAATTAAATTTGTCAGAAAGTAAGTACATAAAAGTTTCTGGATGTCAGCCATTGAGAGGAACCCTGTATGTGGACTTCTCAGTCTGTATTTTTAAACACCAGTCAGATTAATCATGAAGTCTGGCTCCTCCATGCATCCTTGATGAAGGCAATTGCTAATGCACGTGAAACGTATGTGCAACCATAGTGGTGCCTGGAAACAAAGCAAGCCAGTGCACTACCTCTAACACTGCTCCCTCAAGTTCTAATGCAGAGACTGTCAGACCAAAGCAATTCCCATCCTCCCTTTCCATGATCTGTACACAAACCATCATTTACAAATATGTAATAAGGACTTTTTTTCTCCCGTTATTCACCAATATTTGCATTGATTTATACAGAACAATCCAAACTACATCAGCTTGACACCGTGTTCCTCTGTGCAGGACTGCAAAGGCAACAAAATGTCTATTACATAACACTTCTGTATAAAATATTAATTTTCACAGAGAAAGCTCTTGAACCGAAAGGTTGTTTTCAATGCTTAACAAATCAGTGTTGTATAAGCTTGGTTATTTAATCAATGTATTTGAGGCAGATAACAAACCATACATTTTATTGACATGACATGAAAAAAATCAACTTTTTATGTGCACACATGAAAATTTATCCATCCCTAGCACACACAGATTCAGCAAGCCCGCACTGGGGTAATTGCAGTCATCAGCATTTTTTATACAGGTTCTCACACCAGCTGAAAGCTTGTAAGCTTCCTTTCCTTCCTATCCTGCAATGGATGAAGAACAGGTAAATATTCAAACATCATATTCATATACGTATCCCATACACTTGTTCTGTCCTTAAAGCTATAATCTCAGGTTGGAAAATGACTGCAGCAAGAGTAAAGTGCTTCAACATTTTTTCCATACAAAAAAAAAATCCCCATTTTTAACAGGCATGTTGGTATCTGTACCATTGGCCAGACTTGAAAACACTAGAGGTGTGGCAGCCCTGGCTTCTGCAGGGCCCAAGGGCAATCAGGAATACCTTTTATAAAGAAAATTTTATCAATGCTGACTTGTAAAGAATGAAGTCCAAGAGAGGAAAAAAAGACAAACCTGTATCTTGGCTGTGACTCTGTAGCCATTAGGTTGCATGAGGACAGGTAGGAGGCTGCCTCACTGCTTCAACATGTCTCTAAAGAGCCCACATTTGGGGTTTTTCCTTTCTCTGTGTATCTTTACATAATGAATGCACATGGAGGGGGGCTCATCTTGAGCATCACTGTCTCCAGCAGATGGTCTCATCATAATTACCAGCTCCATGTGAGTGTCAAAGGTAAGACATCTAAGACGCAACAGACACTTCAGTCTGCCTCATCCATGGTCTAACCATGCAGGGAAAGCCATCAGGAGATACAACTCAGATAGAAACATCCCGAGGAAATTAACAGAGGGATTTTGAAACTCCAGTTTGAGAACTGTGCAATTTTTTTTTTCAAATTTATATGCACAGCAAACACTTTGAAGAGCTATCTGATAGGAAAATGTAACAACAGCATTTAATTATCTGTAGTGCCCACCCCTTAGCTCTGAGAAATCTTCCACTACAATTTTCTGGTCTTCAAAGAAGACCATAATAAGATGGAACACGTGAGATGCCTAACTTTTGACAAGAAGACCATATACAGAGGGTTGTATTTTTTTTTAACACTAACAAGGAGCAAGGCAGATCACAAGAATCAGACTATTCCTTCTTCTACTGATCCCACAACACAAAAAGCAAGACCATGATGAATAAACACAAATACTACCTTCACTCACTGCTGGATGCTACGCGCTTTCAGCCTGGTTATTTCTTTCTGCTTCTTAATCAGAGTTATTGTCAATAAAAAAGGGCCTCCAAAAAGAAAAAAATATCTGAGAAACAACTATCCTTCCTCCTCCCTAAGGGTGGCTGTATTTTACCCCACGATTGCTTCTCAAGTCTTTATTGTCGCAATTACTTCAGTCTCGGAACAAATCAATTCTGAGGAAAGAGCTCAAGTGAAAAGAAGGAAAATTAGGTTTGAGTCTACATGAACAATACCGTTTTGTATCCTGATATATACTTGAAGAGGGAGAAGAAGAAAAACTAAGGTATTTCTTTTATAACAGTTCTAACAAACAAGTCCTTGGTGCAGCCATCCTCACTTCCCATACTACTGCGTGCCTCCAAGTGTTGGGCAAAAGTCGCATTTTGCTGGCTTGATTTCAAGAAAACAAGTTTTCTCCTTCCAAGGATACTTCCCCGAACATTCTGGCAGCTGCTACATGAATGTCTTCTAACTTCTCTTCCTACCCATCTCCTGAAGGGGGACAAGAACCTGTTCATGCTACTGCTGAAGAGAATATAGAAATAAATGAAAAGCACTTCAACTCTTTTAATTAAATAAATTTGTGGTAAGAGAGAGATTGAAGCAGTGTCAGTTAAAATTAATCATGTGGAAATTAGTATTACTGACAGTATTAGGTGCCAACTTGACTCGTGACGCACTTTTCTTTTTAACATGCCAAAACCAAGATGATTCTCAAGAAGTTAAACCCTAGAAATCCTGGCTTTGTTCTTTCCTAAATTTGTTTGTAACCTCTGAGGGGAGAAATTATTTGGCAAGCAATTGCTAGTTATTCTTTGTTATACGGTTAAAAGAAAATTGTACTCACTTTGCTCCAACCAAAAGATCTTGAGCCAAACCCATCCCCAATGCAAGCAAGTCTAACTTAAAAACATGTAGCTCAAAGCGTTCTCAAGGTTAGAGGCTCGGGATAGCCTTGAAACACTAATTACCATTGCTTCCACAAAACATAATGCTGGAAAACTGCATTTCACAAACACCTCTCTTCGTATTTCAGCCCTGAGTGGACCACAGCAGCTCATCATCACAGCCAAGAACAAACATTTCTAAGATGAAACAGCACTAGTGCAACCCCAGAGAGCCTCATGCATGCATGTTGATTCGTGAAATTATACATACGTGGAAAATTAGTCATGGACACAAGTCTTTGCATGGTGAAGTCCACAGACTTATCACTGCTTGTTAAAAAAAAAAAAAGTTTAAAATGTCAGTTATGCAAAAGCTCATACAAGTCTTTATCTAAATATAAGGTTTCTGGGGAAAAATATTTCCATTTTTCTTAACACATCAGTAGCTTTTTCTGTTGGTTAGGATATAATCTTCCCACCACCAAGAGACAATAAACAAATAAATAGAAAGGAAAGGGAAAAAAAAGGAGAGACAATAAATAAATCAAGAAATAAAACAGAAAGGAAAGAAAAATAAAAAGGAGAACTGTGCAGCCCTATTTCAATGCTAGCAAGAAATGGAAGAATTTAAATACCAGAAACTGAACTGACAGGTTTTGTTCTTTCCAACTAATATTACTGTGCTATTATATGTAATACCTGAGTATAACAAATATTGCTAATTGTAATTGTGTTTTACGATATTTAGGAATCTACAGCAACTTCGTGAATTAGAAGATAAAGACCGCATTTTTGAAAGGAAATGAAAACCTTCAGAGTTCATTATTTTGTGAAATACTTACCCTGGAACTCCCGGGTTTTTTTTGGCACCCAGTTGAGAAACTTGTTTACTGAGTTCCCTCATGTTCCCCCACTTGTGACTCAAGCTACTTCTGAATAGAACAGCCTTCAGCAGCCGCACAGAGATTAGGTGCTTTAAGCCTCAGGACGCTAACTCAGTGATCACAGTGTACATGCACCTGTACCCAAAGTCCCTTCTCTTAGAGGTGTGGGAGAAAGCAAAGGGAGACCCTGGGAGGAGATGCTGAGTCAGCACTCTATCTGCACAGCAGCCCAAGCCTACCCTCGAGTACACCACAAAAGCAGGACCTGACACAGCCACTGGTGCCATCAGAGAACAACACACAGCAGCTTAGAAACCCAGCCTGTGTACAGGGCCTGATTCGAAATCCACTTGCTGCCACTGCCTTTAACAGACTTTGAATGGGACCTCAATACACAGAAGAAATGGGAAGACCTAGAGAATTTAAAATAACTAACTTCAACCCAGGAAGCTTCAGTACAGTCCCTTCTTATAAAATTGCACCAAGCCACAACACATGAAGCTGCAAGTGGTCTTGATCACAGGGATGCACATACCCTTTTCTCCACCAGCCTTTATTCTCTTATCCTCCTGTCACTGGCAAGACTTATTGCAAGCCCAGCACAAACAGCATTAGCTTTTTTCCTCTCTATCCAGGCATGCAGTCAAGAAAACTGTCCATAAACAGGAGGCAGAGCTGTGATATCTCTGTACCACCACCACCACTGTATTGCTACATAAGAGAAGGAGGCAACAGGCACAAAGGGCTAAAAAAGAACTGGAAAACAAGAACTACATTTCAGGTGTACAGCTATGCGTTAGTACAATGTTCACTAGTTAATCTTTCCAGGGCAAGCACCCAAGAGCTTTCACTCTCTCTGCATTGTTATTATAGAGGTTGGCTCCTATTAATAATTACCTTCCTCTGACTGCAGCACACGGTCTTTCTTCATTGCTGGTACGGCTGCTCAGAATTCTTTCTCCAGATCTCAACACACTGGACAGACTACCATGCTGTCAAGGATGTCAGGACTGGTAGAGAACTATTGTGTATACCTGGATCTTACAAAACAAATGACAGCTTAACACTGCTCCCTTCCCAGCATAACCGCACATCGCCATTGTAAACTTTTAATCTTTTCTGTTGAAGTAAGCACAATTACAAATAAAAGCATCTGTTTAATATTCCCTGCTATTACGTGCAAGAAAACAGGCACAGCAAACAGGTAAGTGTTTTTGACACCAGGCAAGATACAGGCAAAATACCAAGTGAGTTTACTATAAAGGCAATACCTGCCTAGAGACACATGAGAAAACTGGAAAAAATATAGCCACAGAAGCATAGTCCTAGCTCAGGACCCCATAAATCAGTTTCAACTAACAATAAATGTTTATAGGGCATTTGTAAGGCACAAAGAATGACTAGGATCCTGGCCCCAAGTAAGGCTTGGTGAATTAACCTAAGATAGCAATCAAGAGCAAATAACACAACGCTAACCTTACCCTAAGTTTCAAGAAAGATGGTTTCCTTTGCCTCACGGAAGAGGTGAGGGAAAAAACAAAAACAAAACACCACCACCAAAAACAACGAACAAGACAGAAATAAACAAACAACCAACCCACAGAAAACAAAAGCAGAGAAAGGGACTTAGCTACCCCATCTGTCATGAGAGTGCTTTTTTGATAGCTCAGAGCCATAGGTTTAAAATCTCAGCCCCGTTCATGCAAATTTCTCACACCCTAAAGCCCTCTCTCCCAAACAAGCAAGCATTGTCAATCCCCACCTTCAGTTTTAGAAGCAGAAAATACTATCCTTTCCTATCACAGTGACAGACATAATGCTGAAAAAATCCCAAATACTTCCCTGTAGTGCCTGGGGATTTTTTAAAGCTCTAACTGGCAAAGCTTACGAGTAGCAGGTACCCCAAAGTGCTCTCTACACCAGCAGCTAAGTCAAGTAAAACATCACTTTCAGCACCACCATTACAGGAAGTACTGCTAAGACTTATCCACCAAACAACACCATTACCACTACCGTCCTCCATTTTCAAGTCTGAGTAACCTATCTCATGGCTCTCACACACTGGGAACGTCCAGAGGAGAAAGTGCCACACGGGCTGCAGGCGTGCTGAAAAGGCAGAGCCTGAAAACCCCCAGTGACCGCAGACCAGCTCTCCTAAAGGATGCTGGGCAAGTCACAAGCCTTCTGCGCCTGAATTCGTGTTTGTTTAAGAGCAGTGGCAGCACTTGTGACAGGGGGAAATGGAGGTTGCAAGACAAGAGCTGCTGTGCCAAGCTCAGGGATCCTATAGGAGCGGGAGTCGGTATTGCCACGTACTGGGGAGCAGAGGGAAGGGAGGAGACGCGCCTCGAAAAAACAGAGATGGTTATCTGACAGGGGCTGGGTCTGCCCTGAAGATGTGCTTTATTGACCAGCTTGTGCCCCTTTAATCTGCGTGTGCTGCAACACGGAGCACAGCTGACCCCACACAAAAGCCGTACAGCTGGCGGCCCCCAGAGGAGCCGGATCCAACCCCACTGGCCTCGAAAGCGGCTCGCAGCTCCAGGCGCATTCCCCCGCACCACGCCGCGCTCCCAGCCCCGCCGCCGGGCCGGCCCCGCTCTCGCCGCTGCCCGCCGCCCATGCGGGCACGTCCTGCGCGGATGCGCATCCCGCGGCAGAGCAGCGCGACC
>WBMY01003225.1:363139-416776 GCA_013397315.1 Donacobius atricapilla | reverse complement strand
GCTGCGCCCGCGGGCGCGGCGGGAGCCGAGCGCGGTGCGGCAAAGCGCGCGCGGCGCTCTTGGTGCGCAGGTAAATGGGACGTGGTGCGTGAACCGAATAAAACAGCGACAAGTTGGAGTTGCGTGGCTTAATTATTAAAATGTTGATTTATTTGTCTGTCCTGAGCCCTTGAGGGAACCAGAAAGTCGAAGGCAGCTTTTCAGCTTTTGCTTGGGCGGGGGGCGGGGGACGGCGCCGCTGGGATCGCGGGCACGGATTCCCTTCACGGCGGCTCCCGAGGCTGAATACAGGACGCTGAGGAACAAGCCGAACTGACCCTGATCCTCACCCCGAAATCCACTGGAATTTTTTTTTCCTCCTTTCACTGAAAAGCCACTGATATCCATAAACCTGTCTTAAACACGGAGCCTACACGTGACCAGACCTGCGGGTCTTTTTAACTTGATGTAATCTATTACCTTTGAAAGTACATTTGTCTTGATTAAGAATGGAATTCTAAAAAAAATATGAGCTCATCTTTTCCATGTTTTATTTCCTCCTCGTATTTGCAAGAACTGGAGGAAATGGAAAGTGATCTTTTGGTGCTCGTTCAGAAAAGCTTTATGGCCCTTTAAAGATTGAGAATTTCCCCTTTTTATTTTTAAACGCATTTTTAATCAGACCTTCTGGTCTAAATGACTGTATGATGTATCTAAGGTTACAAATGCAAGCACTTCTCAGCCACAATTCACTTCTGAGACCAGAAAAAATCAGGCCAGCTTGTCCTGCTCTCAGTTGTTCGGCACTATTTTCATACCAGAGTTTTCATCTGATGGGGAATTTTAGCAGAGCTCAGATTTAGTCTAATGAGCTGTCAATTATTTTAAGCTTTGATTTTTAATACCTTCATTTGGCCTTTTAGTTATTTTCTTCCCTGAGATCATCATCACTTGTGTTATTTTTGGCCAGCATTTTAGTCCTCACTGTTTTCTCAATAAGGTGATTTTATTACCTATTTACTTATTTCTGCTCTGACCCAGTGGCCAAGGCACATAGGCATGTAACACTGGGGCTTCACAGTGAGGGAGGGTTAATAGAGATAAAAGCAGTCCAATCTGGTAAACATCAAGGCAAGTGAAAACAGATAATAACAAGACCTGCTGGCCGGGAAATCCTGACTCGAAGGCAGCTGGCAGAGAAATTCAAGCGGAAGAAAAAAGGATTTTTTTCAGATGCCAGAGCTGGTCAGAGCTGGCTGAATCCACATTCACATAAGCAATCAAGATACTTTGCCAAGCTGAGGCACACCAGCAAAACAAACAAATGGCTCTGGGGACCTGAGACAGAAGACACCTGGAACTGGGCAGATCCGGATCCAATTAAGATTCCCTTTCCGACAGGGCATACACAAGTGTGAAGGATTTGCCTCCTACAGAACATATGCTAGGTTGTTTGTTTGGTTTTTATTTTGGTTTGGTTTGGGGTTTTTTCCCCTTGTTTTGGTATGTATTTAAAGGTAACACAAATGGGTTTTAATTTAAAGCTCTCTACACCCTCTTTCAAGGTTCTCTAGTAAAGACCTCTCCCCCTGTTTCAGGTTTGGTCTTCCCCAGGCTCAAGTCTGAGTAGTTTTGGGCAGCACTTTTTACATTGCTGTTTTTGACCTAGGACATGCTGAGGTGGGACAGAAAAGAGAGGAGGGGAATTATAAATCTAAAAGAGCTCAGTTTGGGGCAAATGAAAATCCCAACTGTTCTGTTACCCTGCTGTATTCTACAGGCAGAAGTACAGGTCAGCCAACTCCACGTTACTCCGTGTGATAGAAAAGATGCCAGAAAACAAGAGGCTATAGGGGGGGGAAATTGCTCTTCTCCACATGCACAGTTTTGACATTGGCCCTTTCAATTATATAAACTAATATTGTTATTTTGATTTGTGGCTCAGAGAACTGAATTAGTGATTACATTAACAAGCAATAGCAATGCAGCCAAATGCCTCACAGGATAAACCAATCCTGTTTGGTTTTACAACAGCATTATAGTTTCAATTTTTCAAATTCCATAACCTTGCGTAGCCAAGTATGTCATATTTTTCAACCTTATTGTTATCCTCATTCTCATATCACTAAAATTTTTTAGAAAGTATTAGCCCTCCAACAGAGTTATGGTTTTGGCCAGGTTGAAAGCTGACCATTTATTCTGGGATTATTTCCGGTACTTTCCTTCTTTCACCCAAACAGCCATACTGTGCATCTCATACATACCTGCATGATATTGTCCAACAGGTGTCCAAGTTCAGTCCAAGGGAGCCAGGTGCAAAAGAAACACCAGCAGAAGGTGAACATAACAAAGAGATGGTGTTAAAAATAGAGTGTGTCAGTGGTTCCTCAGAAAACAGTGAAAAAATTCCACACTGAGAAATATTTCAGTCCTGGCTTTGAGTGGGCTGACAAATTTTTCCCCAAACAAATTTAAGATGAAGGGGAATTTTGATATTGTGGATTAGACAAGATAACCTTTAAAGGTGCCTTCCAACCCAAACTACTCTATGATTCTATGTTTAAGAAGTAGATGAGGTAGTAGTTACTTAGGAAGAAGTGCAGACAGCTACATAAAAGAGAGAGACAGGCAGAGAATTGGCTTTCGCCTCTCCAGAAACAGGGCAATTTGGCTTCATGGATTGGGCAAAGCATGAAGGGGAAGACTCCAGTTTAAATAAGGAGGAGGATGCATATGAGTCACTTCTTTCGGCTACTGGCCACCTGTTTTCAAGAAAGAGTGTTTCTAAGTGCTGAACAGCTCAGCCTGTGGTGTTCACCCAGGACCCATGGGCAGGAAGATGGGGCTGGGGATGCAGTCAGACCTGTGAGCCCCGATCTGCCATTGCCACCCCCCGTGCCCAGTAGTGCCCCCCGTGCCATGTGCCCCCCCTGCCATTGCGGCAGTGAGGCTGACTTGCCAGGCAAAATCGGGCGATATGTTGGCAGCTGGTTTGTTGTCCTGCAAGCAGATGCTGGCAAGGGCCTGCTCTGCAAATACCCACAGCTGGCCGTGGAGAGCCTGTTGCATGGAGAGCCAGCCATGGGGTGTGGGGCTCAAGGGCTCTGCTCTTCCAGAGAGGAGAGGAAAGGAGAACTCCAGGGGCTGTGATCCTGTGCTACCAGACTGCTGCAGCTCAGTCTGCCCCATGACCAGGACAAATTGCCAAAGCTTTCAGAAAGTCTAATCAAATTATCAGACAATACTCCTTTAAATACATTTTTACTGACAATCTCAAAAATATTGAAGAAAAAAACCGTGTTTTTCCAATATGAAAAGCACTGCAAAACCCTGTCCCAACTAGGTTCATTTGTAATTCCATCAAGGCTTTTTTTAATTCCTGCAAACCAACTTTCTTTGCCGTTATATAACTCCATTATAAAAAATTATCCAGACCCATGTTACCACTTTTTCTGAAGATACTTTGCTATTATGCTTGTCTTCAAATACCTGGCACAACAGCCTCTGCATTAAAAACACAGTGACTCTTGGAAGGCTTGCAAGCCAGGCTATTCTGGCTGGGATTCTTCCAACTTCTGGACTTCCTGGATGGGAAAAAATCACTGCTTACCTTGTCTTTGTGCTGAAAAAATGAGTGAATGACTGTTTTAGATAAACAGCAGTTTCTACTTACATCCAGAACACAATGTGCTCACTAGTTCTTTTATTTCATTTGTGATCATATGTCAGCCACCCAATGTGCAGTTCCATTTCTAAAAATTTGGGGGATGCAGCCTCATTCTTAGCAAGCACCTTTGCATTTTGAAACAAGAGTAGCAGCCATGATGGTGTGCATTGCAAACAGTGTGTTATCACACTGCTGCTCAGCAAAGTTTTTCAAGTGATGGCAGGAACACATGCTGGCTGCTTCTGATTACACAGAAGACCTAGTTTTCATGAGTTCTCAAATTTCATCCAGTGGATATACAAACATGTGGCCAAACTGTTTCATTCTGTACTTATCAATAAAGGACTATAAAGTCACAAAACACACAGCATCATATGAGGTGGGAGGCATGGCAGGAAGTCCATTAATGAGCTGCAGGCAAACCTGCCCATCACCCTGGCAGCTTGCCAGGGCAGGACTTTATTTTAGCAGAAGCAAGACTATGGTTGTGCATTGCTTGGCCAGCCCAAGAAAGAGCCTATGTCAGTCAAATGTAGAGGCTGGTAACATGGATCTGTATACTCTTGAGTACCTTCAGATCTTTAGAACCGGTGGGCTGGGAGGGGGCTTAGTCTGTGCCAGTCCACTTAATCTACTTAGCTCTTCCTGTTTTCTTAATTTTGCACTTTACTGCTTCTGATCTCTGCCTCCTGCTCGCCACCATTTCCACAAATAATAAATGCTAAACATGGAGGCTGAATTGGAAACAAAAATTACGAACCTGTCATAATCAGAAGTAGCAGGATAAAACCAAAAGAAGCTTTCAGATGTCACACTTTGTCTAGCCCTGCTCCCTGGAACAATTTCCCTGCTTTCTCTGGGACATTTCAGTCTGTTATTTCTTTCTTCAAGTCATGCCTGAAAGCCCTTTATTCCCCTTCCAATCTCAATTGGCTTTCTCAGTGAAATGGCTGTTGCTCCTTGTACAAATGGAGTAACACAGAACTTGAGTGCCCTACCTGGATTTAGGACAATGGTGGCCTTTAAAGAAATGGCAAACCAGTTATCTTCAGAGTGCTGAGCTGTATCTGTGCTAGCACTTAACCTTTACTTGCCAATCACACAGGTACAATAGTTAGACCTTGCTGATTTTGTTATGTAAGTTTCTTTAAAATAGCCTAGCCACAAGGGTGTAATGAGGTGCACAGCTGGGCAAAGCTTTCTGAGCAGCAGGAGGAAAAAGAAAGAACATATGTGGCACCAAAATGCTCTGAGCATGCAAATGACTGATCTCCAGTCATTCAAATGGCCAAAGATTAAGGACATACCCAACTAGATCAGAAAAAAAACCCCAGAAAANCAACAACAAAAACCACAACAAAAAACCTAACCACCAAAAAACTACCAAAGTTGAGGAATACCAGGCAAAAACATCAGGGAGAAAAAAGGGATAAGGGAGTAATATTTATACCTTACATGTTGCATTTTCTCTCTGCCTTCCTATTTTACCATGGAGCAAAGAAACCACCAGTCATTCTGTAGAAGGAGACTATAGAATTCTTATTTTAAAATGGAGATCCTTAATTAGGGACCCAGAGGTACTTAGAGCTCTTTTCCCACTGCAAGAACTGCAAAAGGGCTGGGGGTTTTTTGTGCCTGGGAGCCTACAGAACCCAGATTTGCCAACACAGCACTAAAATAAGTTGACTTTTCTTGAAAAGGGTTATATTAATCTTCTTACTTTAAATGCAGCATTTTCTGCTTTTTATGTGTACATATTATAGATCAAACAAAATCAATTGCTTCATTCCATCAATTCTAGCCAAGGGAAAACATAGCAACAACAATTCACCTCTGAAATCCTCTTCCCAATACCTTTTCAAATACAATGACAGTAAACCAAAGTGTCCCAGTCACTAAAGCTTCTACAGTTAGAGATCCACTGCCAGCCTAGCATCACATTATCCACTGTAACATTACAGACCTTAAAGATTCCAGGTATTCCTGTGATGCCTATGCACAGCCACCATGGCATTCAGCATGCTAAATTTAAAACCTGCTTCATCTCCTGTTCAAAAGACTGATACAAAGGGGGAATGTTGCACACACGTGCAATGAAAGGGAAGTTTAACCTAATGTCCAAATAATTTGTTTTCTCTGCATTTAACTTGAATATAAATTAATTGGAGAAAGCATTGGTAATATTTTTATGTATTTGAGGGCATAAGAGCAGCAAATTCCCTGCCAACACTGTATAGCCACCACAAAACATATACCTCCCCCAGCCTCAAACACCTTCCACTTATTACCATTTAGAAATAGGTAGAGGGAGAAGGAAGGTCTGATCACGCCTTAACCTAAAATAACGTTTTGCTTTGTCAGGTTAATTATACGTTCTGACATCAGAAACTGAAATTAGTAAGCAATTTTCCCTTGGGTTGCCCAGAGACTGTAGAATGAATCATGCCTGCTCTTGTGCTGCACCCGGGACCACGGAGAACAACGGATGGAAAGACCAACATATTTATTTCCTTGCTCTGATCTCTGTGGCTAGAGAGTCATAGCCACGATCTGGCTTTGTGGGGCTGTGATGTGGCTGGCTGGTATTGCTGTCATCCCAAGTGTGGCAGAAATGGCCATCAGCTTCCAATGGGTGCATTTCCACTGCCACAAAGGCATATTCACTGCTTTCCTTTGATCCTAGTGTGAACCCATGGCACCAGAGTTTCTCAAAATCTCACTGAAACTTTCTGAAATTATTTTGGCATGTCAACAGTGCTCAACACAGGGCATTGTCCTCGGAAAAAAATACAGCCAGACATTTTAGCACTTAAATACACAGAAAACACTCTCCAAGTAACTAAGATACCCTCCTCCTCCTTACAACTATTTAGCACAAGATACCCTGAAATTAGCCTAAGTCTTAAATCTTAGAGCACCCAGACACATCTTTTGCTTGTCTCGTTCTGGTTTTTTTAATACCTAAAGTTCTCCTGGCATTTTGTTTCCATGGTGGCTGCTTTCAAATTACTCCCGCTTTCAGGTCCCTTTTCCGCTCATCCATTCACGCTGTTAAAAGCTCCCTACATGCAGGGCAGCCCTGAAGTTGCCTCTGTCCACCCCTGCCCGCCTCCCTCCTTCCCGGGGCTCTCCTGCCGAGCTTCTCCTGCTCCTCTTCCTCTCCCGGAGCTCCCTCTGCTGTTGGATGCAGCTGCGAGCCCGCGGGAAGCCCGAGCGCTGCTGCGGGGGGCGGATGGACCCCCGGCGGGGCAGGATGGATCCCCGGCGGGGCAGGATGGACCTCCGGAGAGGCAGGATGAAAGCAGCAGCCTTGCTGGATACCCTGCAGGGTTGTTCTTTCTGTCCGAGTGGCAGAGCAATAGGAAAATTTGCCTTTATATTCTGTCTCCAGCTGTTTAACATAGGACATGAGCGCAATGGTGTGGAGTAGCTGCAGACCCAAACTGCTGATTAATTACACGAGATACTATAGGAAAGAAAGGGAAAACTCTGCCAAAATTAATGAGTGAAAAATAAGGCCCCAGCCTGTGAAGCCATGTGCTTTTTCTGCCTGCTGTAGGCAGACTGGCCTCATACTATGACAGCCCTGCTGGGGGGGCCCTACACACTGGAGGTCTGTGCCAGCTGCAGCAGGCCGTGCTGAGCCAGGACATGGGAGATTTAAGCCCCCAGCCCCATGGCACATGGGCATGAGGAGGGGGGATGCTCACTCTCCCATCGCTCCCTGCAGAGCTGTCCCCTCGCCACGTGGCACACAGGCGCCTCACTGCTGGCAAGATGCTCAGCAGCTCTCACTCTGCAGAGCTTTGGGATTCCTGCGATTGGAGAAAGAGAGCACAAGACACCCATTTAGCAGCAGTGAGGGGGCCGGGCCTCGAAACCTGCCAGTAACTTGTGCTGGTTTCTGTAGGGGCAGAGCCCAGCTGCCCTGGTGCCCAGGGATGGTGCATAGCTCCTCTTCCACCCTGAGGAGTGACACGGAAATGCACCGAGCTGCCCCTGCTAACGCTGCCACGTTGGCACACTTGTTGCATTTGCCTTCGTATGTTGCCATAGGAACTACAGCCCCAGCATCGGCTCCTGCTGCTCCCTGCCATGCTGCCTCTGCACCCCACTGGGCTCAGCCCACTTCTGCTCCTCTGCCAGCCTGATCATTCCTCCCCCTCACTCACGAACTCCCTGCCTCACCTCTTTTTTTTGGGTGACAATTAGATTACTGCTGTAGCAGTTAATTATTGCATTAGTTATAATTTGCCTATTCATTTGTCTTTCCCCTTCCCTCCCACCTTGGAATAATTCCATCTCTCCATCCTTTTCACCTTCACACTACCTCTGCTGTCTGACTCCCATCCGTTTTTCTCTTGCACTCCTCAGCCACACAAAGCTTTGCTGCACTACTCTACCCTTTCCTTCCCCCTTTATCTCCCTACTACTCACATCTTCTGTGCTCTCTCCTAAGATCTCTTGCTCCATCCTCTCTCCCAGTCCTCCTACAGTTTCCTTCACTTTAGAGCCCCTGCCTACCCCCTCAGGTTACTGCTTCACACTGGTCTTCTCTTTTTTCTACCCCTTTGCAGGGGTACTGCCAGCTTCTCCCAGTTATGAGCCAGGCTTGTTCCTCTCCCATACTCTCCCTGGCTCTTATACAGTCAACAGCATTACCCATTCTTTGCTCCTGTTTATCCAAATACCCCAGAAACTGTATCTTCTGCCACCTTCTTTAGCCTCACTCAATCCTTCACACGTCCAAATCGTCACTTTTCTCCAGGGTCCTTTATCAAGACCTCCAAGGTAAGCACCTTATCATTTCCCTGTGTCCCTAAATCCCACCCTTATGTACCTTTCTTCTTCCTTGTCCTCTGAATGGGAGAATCCAGCCAGCACCACAGCTAACTCTACCCGCAGCCAAACAACCCTGATCCATACCTTTATTCCAGTGCTTGCACCATTAAGTTTCACAGTCTCTCATTCCTCCATCTCTATCCCCATCCATCTGGTTGTTTTGCTGCTTCTGATGCCATTAATTGAAAATTCCCTTTCAAGCTGTATTCTACCCTGTCTTATGAAATTGCTTTTCTTCTCTGCTGTCTTCTTTCTTTCCACAAAGACCCTTGGATCAGGACCCCAGTGTCCTCCTTCTATTCCCACCCCAGGCACATTATTCATCCTTCCTTCCTTGCCCTCATCTGTTCCCTGCCCTCTCCACATGGGAGTCTCCAGCAACCCTATCTACACCTTCCTCCCATATAAAGGACACAAATGTCTGCTGGGTGACCTTCTGGAGACCTCCTCATCTGCCCGGAGGGCTTCAGCTAACATCTACAGCTCTGCTGGTCCCCACTCCTGCTGGGTGTCTCTCTACCTTGCATCTCAGCCAACCTCTATCCTTTCCTAGATGAACTGAGTGCTGCTAATACCACCTCCTCTGATTCTTTTACTTTTCCTTACAAGTCCCTTGCATTTGCACACTCTGTTTTCCTACCAGAAACATCACTCTTTCTTGCTCTATTTCTTTTGCTTCCATTTCTCCAGCCTCATTTCATCACTACAAAACCACCAGTGGTCATGAAATCATAACATTTAAATAGTTGCTGCAGGACATGCAGGAGGTGTGCATATGAGAGAGCACACGAGGATGCTCTAAAGACAAGGAATTTTCCACTTATATTTTCATACATAGTTTAGACCATCTGTGGAAAGCTGTTAAATGACTAGTTGAACATATTATAAAATTGTGTTATTTTACTTAAAACACTAATTTAGCAGACTCAGATCTGAAAACTCAGCAAAACGTGAACAGTTTTCTTGTGCTTCCCAATTTTGCTCATCTTTTAACTACAAGGTCTCATAGTTTAATGTGACCCAGAATCTTCCCCTACCATTTGCGACTTGAACTCACATTTGGCTGCTAGCTTGACATGTGTTACATTTTTCTGTAGTGTCAGGTCCACATGTGCTTGTTAATGCAACTTGGAGTAATTTGCATCTGTGTTCTCAAGTAAGGAAAAGTAAGCAACACTTCATTATTTTGTACTGACACCTCTGGACCCTGAGATCAGTACATTACCAAGTCTTTTTTGGCTTGTTTGCAGTGTTCTTTTGGGTGCCTTTTGCACACTGTGTTGTCTGTCCTGCTATCTATATATTTGGACTCAAATTTCTGGCTTTGAACACTCCCTGTCCATTTGAACAGCATCCTGGATACACTTGAAGTTAGCTTTGCGACCATCTCTTTCCTGCTTCCCAGTATATGAGAAAACTTCCTACATCTGTCTAGTTTCCAAATGCCATTTTGTTGCAATTCTGGCCTGGAGGAGACTGGCAGCTCCATGTTCCTGGTTTTCCCTATATGAAATTTCTATACTTTAGTTCCAAACTTCTGGAAAAAGAGACTGTATGTGCTGTTCACCCTCAAATGCCGTTTTTTTTTTCCTTGTCCAGAGCAGCTTGTCTTACCAGTGCTTACTGCAGAATTTCTTCTTCACATCTGAATACCAGTTGTTGAACGCGTCCTTAAACACTTCTTGCACACCCTCTATGTGTGTACCTTTTCCCGTGTGCTACCAGTAAGTTCTTCTGTCTTTCCACTTCAAAACCAGCCATTCATGTCTTTCCTGTATGAGTTCCACTGCAAAACAAATTCAGGTTAGTGCAATAGAGGGTGAGGAATGGGTGCCCAAACTTTCAAGTTACACAACCCTGGGCTTGATGCTGCTGTGGCATGAGTTCTACTGGTACTCACATACATTGTCCCCGTGATCTGCAGTTGCTTCTGTTGCTAACCCCTTTGCTTGGATGGCTAATCAGTAAATCTGAATGTTTATAAAATGACAATTAAATGTTACTAAACTCACAGTAAATCCACTGAAAACAGCCTAACTTTTCCAGTTTATGCCCACTTACTATGCCACTTTTTCTAGGTTTCCTGCAGTGACAGTGGTCCATCACAATACCTCCAAGAGACACAACCTTCACATACATCAAGTTCCACCACGTTAATTGTGGTGGGAGTAACGGGCTCCAGCAGGCGATGTTTTCAACTCTGAGCTTGTTTGCAGAACCAGAAATAAGTCTCCAGGGGTTTAAGACAGTCCCACAGCCTCATGCCTAACCCCAGGGAATCCACATTTCCCCCTTCTTTTATAACTAGGTTTTGTTTCACACATAGACCTCTTGATAACAAGCAGCACTTGCACAGAGCAGTGGCAGCTTGTGAGTGTACCAGCCTGTTTCTGGTACAAGAGGGAAGAGCCTGAAATGCACCTAAAAAAGAACTCCAGGAAGGATTGGACAGTTAGTGGCTTGACATTAAAATGTACTCCACATCAGGACTACTCAGATGGGAAGCACGGTCTAATTTTGGAAGTCTGGAAATTGGGATTGGGAATAGAAAACGGGGAATGACTAGGGGAGATGCTGTGACTAATACCCTCCTCCAGGGGGAGGAGTGTGCTGGAAAAGGACAGGCAATTGAAGCGTGTCAGGGCAGATAAGCCCTTCGAAGCACAGGTTCTATTCCTATTATATTCCCCATTAAATTTTCCATCATAAATCCAATATTTCTATGTGCACTGCCCGGCTCTTTGTGGAAACATCAGACATCAGACAAAAGTTTCCTTCTATTGTCTTTGTATCTCCCAAAGACCTTTGGTTTGTGTTTCTTTTCCAGCAAATAAGCAGCAAAAGCAGTTGACAGATCAAGATCAGTGATGATGGTAGGAATGAGCTGACCATGTTAGTGGTTGCTGTTTTTGCTTCTTTGAACAACGAACAACCAGTTTTCCCAGAGCTGCATGAACAGGAAGGAAGAGCTGATCTCCGCTTAAAGCATGTAATGAATAGAGATGAAGTCCCAACTTGAGAAACTGGGGCTGGGGGCAGCTGAAGATCCCTTAAATTAAGACCTATCTCACTCTTTTTGTGTTACTAACTCCTGTATGAATTTCCTAAATCTAGGTGAGCAGAATGTGTCTCAGAAATAGTGGCTGGTTTGCTTGGTTTGCCAGGGGGAAGGACAAGGTGAGCTCCACACTGCTGGTGTCCAGGCTGTTGGAGACACAAGCTAAGGAGGGTGCTCTCCTCCCCTTTTGCTTGCCTGCACACAGCAGGTAGGCTGTGTCCTTTACCTCCTCCTTTTGGGTTTGGAAAGAACAGGAGGACCAGAGGGGAGATGGTCTTTCCACTCAACTCAATTAGCAGAGCCACCACATACAGCAAAAATTCCCAAATTATTGAGCTCACATTAGTGTACGACCCTTATATTTTCCTTTCCCCAAGCTGGATCATTTGGAAAAGAGGCAAGTCACTATACCCATGGAGAAGCTTGTTGTGTTCTCTGTAGCAAATCCATGGCTGGATTGGAGTTTGTAGTTTGTCTCAAAGCTAATACAAAATCTGCCTTTGAAGTGCAGAAGGTATTAAAGTGGAGTGGTACATGCACCTCTGCCAGATCTCACCTAGTTTGGACACCACAGAGGTGTCTTTGCTCAATGTGGTACAAGAATTTTTAGAACATAGAAAAGCAAGAATGGTTAGACATACACAGTTGCTGGATCTCCACTTTGCTCTTTCAAGATTTTTCCCCAGTCCATTCACTTGAGTTCTGTGGATGTTTGCTTACTGTTCCAATTCAAGTGTGTATAGGCTTGAAAAATACTGATGCAGGTCCTTGAAAACACTGAATGCAACCGATGGAGAGGACTGAACTCTCCCACCTGGACAGACAACTGTGTGTTGACACCTGCAGACCAAAGCTTATGAATTCAATTTCTGTCTCTAGGAATTTGAAGGCAGGATGCAGCATTTTACTGCATCTCTGGTAAATCAGCGCACAGCTTCACAAAGGACATGGGCAGCAGCCAGAAGGGCTTGCAGACATGACATAGGACCCTGACAGACCTCTCTTCTGCTGGAATAACAACTCCAGGTAAAGCAGGATATTGTCAACAGCAAGACTTTCACGACCTCTGTGGAATTCAAGCAAACCTTGACTTGCCCTGAAAACATCCCATGACACTGTTTATGAACTGCACTTGCAGAAGTTCTATCTTTAAGAAACACAATGAGACTTTTATTACAAACCTGGAAAATTGCATGCTTTGAAAGAATAGCTTCTTTTAGGTCAATAAAGCTTATTTTATTTCACTTGGGGTAGCTGTATGCAAAAGACTCACAGAAAACTGCATGGGTACACAATCCAGATAGATCACATGGAAAGCACTGAAGGGAAATACAGGCCTCCTTTTTTTTCCCATCATTGTGTTTGGAATATGTTTCCAATTGGACTTGTCACAAAACAATCAAAGACACTTGTCTACAGAGGCAAACTGAAGATGCCCTATCAGACCACATTATAGGGTGCTGCACAGTATTGAATCCTTAGTCACAACAGAAAAAAACATCCACATGGCTGTAGGCCACAATGCACTGAATTTCCATATGTCTTAACAGAAAAGGGAGCACAGATCTTCAAAGAAAATGAAATCTGTCTTTGGAGGATTCCTACTAACACATTTTTTCCCCCTCTTACATCCTTACCCAGCATCCCACCTTCCCTTGCATGAAGTGGGGAAGAAGGGAGGCCACCCAGCACCCAAGAGGCAAAGAGCTCATTAGCCAGAGACCCTTGGCTCTTCCCAGACTTCCAGCAAGCTCCAGTTCCTGCACCGCATCTTTCATCATCCATCACCTGTGTTAGTAGGCTGCTCTCTATGTTTGAGGGCAAACAAAGCTTTGTTCATATCGTTTTGAGTGTGCCACATTTAGTATTCCCAGTCTTGGTCTGCTTGCCAGAATGTCTGCTGGTTTTAACAGTTCTGAAAAGGAAGACAAAAGCAAAATTATTGAACAACACAGTCATGGCCTCATGGTAACACGAGCTGGGCCTGGCCACCACCACAAGGAGCATCCTGGGCTAAGTGGGTTCAGGACCTGCCATGGAAGCACTGGCTATGAATAACTTATCTGGAAGATGAGAGAGAACTAGTAACAGACTTTCCGTCATGCTCCAAAATTCATCAGAGATGACTGAAGCCTGTTACTGCTATCTTCCAGTACTTGTTATAAAATGACTGCTATATCTAACACTAAGAAACACTCTTTTTTTCATGAGGTCACTCTTGCAGCATGAGTGGAATAAGTAAAAACTGCAAAGGAAAAATGTTTCCTTTTTATTACTGCAAAGATACTTTGAAGATGATCAGGCTAGGGAAGTAAACTCTCCTCAAGTTCTCTGACCTGAATGAGGGCTCCATGCAGGCCACGCCAGTGAAGGCTGCACAGCCGTCTGCTGAGCCTCTGGGAAGGCGCCTCTGCAGAAATGTCTCTTTGCTTAACGGGCCAGGCGCTCAGGAGGGCAGAACTCCCCGCTGGAAGGGTTCGCAATCCCGCCGAAATCCCATCACAGGGCGGTGGGTCGAGGGCGCTAAACGACCCCGAAACGCCGGCAAATGGCGTGCAGACCTCGGCGCTGCCCGGCCCCTACAGCAGGTGCCACTGCGGGCCGCTGCCGGGCCCCGCACACCCTGGGCTCCGCACAGCCCTGCNCTCCCGGCGCCGCCGGCCGGAGCGCAGCTCCCTTACACATCATCCCCTTGGCACTGCGCTCCGGGACCGGCACTGCTGCTCGCAAGGATTCATGACGACGCTCTGGAAAAAGCCAATATTCTCCTGTTTCCATGACCAGTAAGAGAGGTAGCCACGGGAGGAAGTGGGGTATGTTGTTAAAACTGAGTCTGTTTACACCCACACCAGGAATGAACTTCAGAATGCTGACAGTATTTTAACTCCTGTTTCCTTTCTTGTTGACATTTTTGGTCAGGAGAGCATTACACACTGGAATATTTTGAAAGACTAGCAGAAAGAGAATGAAAAGCAAAGGCACAGGGGGGAAACCTCACTAAAACAAAACCAAAACCCACAAATAACAAACAACAAAATTAGGGATGAAAGAAGTTGCAAGGACTTCTCAGCTCATGGAATTCCTTCCCTCATGGGAGGTCTTCCAACTGGACCTACCCTGTTTAGACCCTTGGCTTCAATCACCTGGTGGGGTTGGATAACCAGCAGAATCAAAGAAGTGACACTGTGCTGTGCCCCTACCTGCCAAGGCTAATGAAAATGGCTTGTGCCAGGCATCTGAACCCACAAACATGAGATTCCTTCTCCCACAAACATACTTTTCTAGTTGATCATTTTCCTTTCAAGGAGAGGAAGAAAATGCTCTCTCAGGGCCCCAGTGCAGTTCTCAGACCCAGCACCCAGTTCTCTGCTTGCTTCACTGCTGCAATAGCTGTGGCTTTAATGTGGATTATCAGCAGTCACAACTCTAGCAAAATGCTTGAAATTTTGGAGATTATTTTCAACTTCTTGGTATGTCTCCAAGGCCAGGATGGAAGCCAAAGTGGAAGACAGGAAAGGCCTGCAGGAAATGGAGGAGGTACTAGCAGTAGGGCAGATAAGCAGTTGCCCACCCACCTCCTTAGACACCCCAAGGTACCTCAGACTGCACAGGGCTTCCAGACACACTGTAGAGCCTCAGGAGACCAGTCCATGCAGAAGCAGCTGCCAGAGTGCAGAGGGTCATGTTAGGATATACTGGAGACCTTCAGTCTTAGAGATGGGAATAGATGACTAGAGATGGTGAATTCAGAGATCCATCAGGAAGGAAAAGAAGAAATGTATGAGCAAGTGTTGTGATTCTCTAGATTCTCTCCTTTCTCTATTTAGAATGTCTGTACTTGCAAAGTGACAAATAAAAACTGGGTGCTACTCCACGCTATCAAAGATTTGCTGTGACTGAGCAGAGCAGCATTACCCCTCTAGTGCTGTGTGAGGGATCTCTGACAGCACTCACCGGCTTAGCCAGAGCATTTCATGATGAAGTGAGGCCTACCTATATCCTTACTGTCTTGCCAACAGAACTCTCTGCTGCTGGCCAGGTTTCTGCAAGTGCATTATTCTGCCTGTGCTGTCACCTACCTCAGCTATGTCTGTCATTCTCCTGATGACAGCTAGTGGATCCCTCAGTACTTCTGACATCTTCCTTGGGGTCACAAATGCTCACACTTCAGTGTCTTATGATGCTTTCTGTAAAGGGAACAGCACAAGCAGCCTCCTCTGGACACACATAACCAAGAGCCCCCTTCACCTTTCCCCAGCACCACTGCCTGCTTCTCTAGCACCCAGCCTGGGGAAAGGAGCTCTCCCCATCAATTCCCATTTGTGCATTGGCAGGCGTGAAAGGGACCATGCTGAGCAAGGAAGGGGCAGGAAGGTGCTGAGCAGGCTGCAGTTTGCAAGGACAATCTGCCCTCAGCACATGACAGGGTAACAGGAATTACTTCCCTGCCAGAAATGAGGGTATTAGAAAGAAGCTTGCAAGTTAAGCCACAGAGGGACTGGTGGCAGCATGGCTACATGAAAGAGCTTTGCTCTGAACATCACAAGAGATCTGGCCTCAGGGTTCTGCTTTAACCAGCTGACTCTGATATGTATCAAATCCAGATAATAATAACCAGGTTTAACTTGCTCTTTATGCCTATAAACACAAACTAGACAAATCTGTCCAGTCACTCTAGTGCAAGGGCATCCATGTGAGGGCTTACATCAGTAGAGTTCTGATGGTGTGCTGCAGCCTATGCCTTCCAGTCATTCAGATTCCTTGTTTCAAGGCCTTTCTGGGCATCATAAACACACACTCTCCAGAGGAGGAAGGGTTTTCCTTTGTAGAACTCTATTCAGATCTCCACACATTGTTGCTAGGAATCTATGTATCTCCCTATATTAATGGCTTCATGTCAAACTACTTCCTTTTTAGCAGCAAAGAAAATCAATAGAAGATGCCCATATGATATGATTACATGTAAAAATGACACATAATTATTGAATGACCCTCTTCTCATTTACTGAGGCTGCACACAGCTGTCCATAGAGTTAGGACACAGCTGATCTTAAGGTCTTCCAATCCAAATCATTCCATGATTTCCAGAGCAGTGTCACTGTCTCCACTGGCCTTGGCCACATGTTGAGGTTTGCCTACTGGCTCTGCTTCTGTATATTGTCCAGCTGAGAAACTTTATGCTGGTTCAACTGAATTATTTTCCCAGTGTTTTGGAAACCTCAGCTATTGTCCAGCATGACCTCAAAGTTGCTTTCTCAGACAATGCCATTCTTTTTCTCCTTCCAGAAAGCTTTGGTGTTGTATGAAGGATCTCCAATTTCTCTTCAGTCTCTAATGTCAGTTTCTACTCAGGTTTTTTTGTTGTTGTTGTTGTTGTTTTGGGTTTGTTTTTCTTCTGGCTGCTCAATTAAGACTCCAAGCCTTCCTGCAATTCAGTGATCTGAGAATCCAGGTCACTGTTTCCATCAGAACTGTTTCCTCCTCTTTCTTTGCTGAGGTGCTCACAGCTCTTCCTTCCTGGGCAGACCGCTGTGCTCCCAGGCTGTGCCTGCAGATGCAGTACCTCCCTCCTGCTCTGGGCACCCTGTCTCCAGCTCCTGTCATGGTTTTCCTCCCTGAATTACAGACAAGAGTCTTGACCTGAGGTTCAGTCATACAATCCTTGCTGGAAAGTTTTGCTGTCTGCAGTTCATGAGACTGTATTTTTTGTGGCCCTCTAGGTCACTGGGGCCTTAGGCTGTCTGGGAGGTGGGAGCCATGTGGGCTCCCTGGGGCAGCAGAGCAGGACCCAGAAAGCAAGACCTGTCCCATCATCCCAGCCGGGGAGCAGGGCAGGCCAGGAGGCACCAGGCGAAGCCTTAGTCCCTGTCATCAGTCACTTTCTTGGGAATGGGATGGGGCCAGGACATCAGTCCACAGCTGGGCAGTCACTGTGACTTTAAGTGGAGGCTTTGTAGACCAGTGGGACCACCCCCTATCCCCTATCCTGTATCCTCCCCATGGGAGGAAGTCTTCAGCAATCTCAACACCCTTCCTGGATCCCTGAAGTAACAGCAGCTGCTGCCACTGCAGGCAGGGCCACATCCAGGCTTGTCCCCTGCTGGTCCCAGCTTGCTGGCCTGGAGCAAGGTCTGACTGTCCAGGATGGGCAGAGCCTGCTTCTGCCAAGAGCCCCGTGCCTGTTGCCAGCCTGGCTGTACTCTGCCAGTGTCATGACATCCTCAGCCCTGCTTGCCCTCCTGCCTGTGGCTCCATAGCTGCTTGCAAGGCGCACGTGTTTCATTGCATAGAAATGCAGTTCCGCAGCTGTGACAGCCCATCCTTTCTCCAGGTACCCTGGGCGCATGGCGTGGAGGAAGCACTGCGGAAGGGCTGTGCCAAACCCACAGCTTCTGGGTGCTTTGTCAGTCCCTAATATACTGCTCCTCAGGGTCATGCCCTCCACCCCATGACAGCTTTGGGTATTTCCAGTAGTCCTCACATTGGTAGTGCTCATGGAGGGCTGTGCAAGCTCCTGCCTCTGTGAGCACAAGAGCAGTGTCCCACTGCAGCATCTCTGCTGCACCAGTGCAGCTGCTGGCTGCCACAGGTGAACCTCCACATCTTTAACCTCTCCACTTTTCCAAGGAAATGAAGCACTTAACCTCCTGCAATTAATCTATTGACTGTTGTGTGATAAAAGCCAGTTCCCAGAGAAGTCTGTCCCTTATGCCTCTCCACTCTAAAATTCCCATTAATAGTTACTCAGTCTGTCATTCAGGTTTGTGGAGGGTTTTGGGGTTTTTTTTGTTTTACCTACAAGATGTTTCTGTGTCTTTCTTGCTTCTCTCTGCTTTTAACGTGATAGCACACACGGACTGCACTGTGAACAAGTGAAACTGCATGTTCAAACTTCTATGAAAACCACTGACAGGCTCTGTATTTTATTATCTGAAGGTATTCATAATTCAACAGGAAGCTTTGAAAGTGCATACATATGTACATACATTCTCCTTTTTCTTTGGTTTAATGTTTTGCCTGCTTTTCAGAGAAAGTAGCTGCTCATCACATATCTGTACCATTATAATTTTTCAAGAACTGGAAACCTGAAATTATTTGCATTTGTTTTCTTTTTTTTCTACTCACCTGTTTTCCAAGTTACATTCCAAGGGTCTGTTTTAAATTCCTTCTACTATTTACTATTGTTTAAAGACTCATGGACATTTGTTCTGCTCCTGCTGTGCTATCTGTATTCCTATATCGATGACTGGAATCCAAATATCCCTCTCTCTGGATAGTCCAAAGTCACTCTAAGATGGGCCTGACCTCAGTTCTGTAATCACACTCAAAGCATTTGACCTAATTTTACAGCTGTAGATAACTGCACAGGGCTGGCAATGCTGGCAATCCCTTTGCTGTACCATTAGCAAACCCAGTACAAGGGGTGAATGGAAAGGTGAATATGGTGGCAGAGGTCTAAAAACCTCTGTAGCTTCCTGTACTCTGGTTTCCAGTGCAAGACAGAGCAATTGGTATGCTCTGGGATTGCCTGGGATACTTGGGTCAATTAAACAGCCTCTGGCTGAGCCCCAGTCCTCTGTGCTTACCACTGCTCCCAGACACTTGTCCCAAACCTGCAGGGAGTGGAGGGAATGGCAGGGCTGTGCTGGACCATGCTGACACCACAGAAATGTCCTGTGAGCTATGGGGATGGTGGCTTTACACCCCAGCTCTGGAGGCCAGCTGGTTTCCAAGAGCTGTAATCCTCATGCCACCATGGCTTCCAGGCCAGGGACTTCAGTTTCAGTACATCATCAGTCAGGAAGACTTGCTCAGGAAAGAAGTTTTCCCATGCTTAGTCTCCAGTGCCTCACCTCCTGGCAAGCCTGTCACACAGGACTAGAGTTCATCATGCTGGATGGACTTCACCAGCTGAGCTGGGCAAGCGCCCCAGGAAAAGGACTAGAAAAAAAAAAAAACAGAAGAGATTTCATTTTGTGGACAAGGACACAGGCTTATCTCCACAGTGCCTTCAGAACATTAGTCCATCCTTTTTTTTTAATTTCCTAAGAAAGAAAAACAAACGCAACACACCAAGAAAAACTTAGCTGTTGCTATTATAATCAGCAAGATAAAAAGAACAATTCATAGTGGTCTTACAGCACAGAGCTACTGTAAGAATTGCTGATCTAGGGCTAATTTCAGCCAAGTAATTTAAGGAGTCTCTCTACCTCATGCTGACAGTATTTTGTACAGTGGTTCTGGGCATTGGAACCACATCCTGATAGCCTGTGGGAACCTGTTTTTCCCATGTTGTCCAAATGCAAACTCTGGTTGAAGAGAGCGGCATTTCTCACAGTTGAAACGCTCTCCCCATTATGGCCAGAGCTGCAGCACCGAACCTGTAACCTTCAAGTGGCTTTCTGTGCGCTGGTTGTTGTCTCTTGTGCTGTGCCTAGCATCCCTCTGTGGCATTTTCCCAGTCCTTCTCCTGGCTCCAGCAGTCCCAGCTGATTGAACCAGCGACCAGCAAGAGGCAGGAAGTCTGTGTGAGCACAGTTCTCTTAGAAAACTGCCCTAAACACTGGGGTGAGAGAAGTTCAGTCTTATAAAAATAAATGTGGCTCCCCAGTGCTAGGGAATATTTACGTCACTTGACTCAAAACCAAAACAACCCCCCCACCCAAAAAAAAAAAAAAAAAAAAGGCAGTGGGAACCCTCAGCTGTAAGACATGTGCAATGTCCCCAACTACACAGTGCCCCAGGGCTGGGGTGGACTTTTAGAAACTGGGGGGGTATCACAGGTCTTCTAGGGGAAGTGTTTCTGTTTTAATCCTGACATTAACCACTGAAATCTGTAATTAGTCAGAGTGCTTTTTTGGATCTGTCTCTATATCTGTAGTAAGGCTGCTCAAAGTGTGTAATTACTCAGATCCAACCGTCCCACAGGTGCCAAGTGAAGGACAGCCATGGCAAGCTCCTCACAGCCATATTCCTGCTCCACAGGACAGGCAGGTGGGGAATGTAAGCCTCAGGAGCTCCCAGGGATTTGGGCCATTGCTGGCACCATGCCCTGAGTGATGGCGGCAGCTCCCATGGCACTGTGAGCAAGGGTGATGTACTTAGCCACTGCACTACTGAGGATTTTGCCCGCTGAATTGTCCTGCCTGTGCCTGCTCTGCAAGGTGCCTTACTGTGTTCTGAGTACATCTACAGCCTTGAGAGGAGCAGGAAAAATGCCACTTCACTGATATTTTTCTCTGACTCCTTTCCATTTTCTTGGATCCTCTCTCTGTTTTCAAACTCACATGTGCTGAAGCAATTTGCAGTCATGTCTAGGTATTACATTGCCACTAAGTCCTTTAATTTATAGATTTCTTCTCCCATGGATTTCCTGCAGATGCTGCTGTCTTGCCAGTTAATTTCTCACGTGTTTCCTTTCAAACCTGAATTGAATTAGTGAGCATACATAATGAGGCACAGTAGGGAAAAAAAAGGCAGATAAAAGCTGACACAGACCAGATGCCTCCTCCAACCGCTGCTGCACCAATAGAAAGTGTGGGTAAATGCCAGGTGAATGAGAAAAAATGAGGATATAGACAAATAACTTGCAAGGATTTGATCATCAGCTACTTATATAGCTGTATAGGTGTTTTGAAATTCCCTGCCCTCCAAGCATCAGTGTTTCTTTGAATTTCCCAAGTATTGTGCAGTTCAAGGGAGACTTTGAGAAGGAGCTCATTTACGTTAGAAAAATGTTGAATACTGTGGGAACTAATGGTTGAAAGAGTTCAGCTGAAAAGACCATCCTAAGGGAGCACAGTACATGAACAACAACAGAAAAAAATGACCAAAACCCCAGACACACAGTCAGTCTCCCTTCACCTCCTCAGCAGGATACCCTGCCCATCCTTGAGAGTGCTCAGTCTCAGTTACAAGCACCTTTACTAGTCAGTGCCTACCAGCACACACACACAGAGCACTCAATGCCCAGGAGACATCAACTCTCCCCATCAGCAGCACCACAAGCTTGTAATGATATCCTCCATTTTCTGCTCTAGCTTCCTATAGAAAGACAAAGCCCTTACACTGAAGGTAGCCAGCAGCAGGGACTCAGGAGTAACGCAGAGAAAGGGGGAATGGGGGGTGGGATCCACAGGTGGGGAAAGAGAGTGTGCAGCAGCAGGAATACAGAACACATTACTCTAAAATAGGATGGGCATCCAGAGCTTATCCAGAGATCACATCTACATCCTCCACAAAAACACTCACCAGGCACAAAGGGTCCTGTTTGTATGGACTGCATTCGCCACGCAGGGCAGAGAGCTTGGTACCCAGCTCCAGGGAAGCACAGCACTGATCCTAGGCCAGTGTCTTACACCTGCCAATTTGGCTTTCTGATTTAACCTGCACCAACACAGGTGGTCCTACAGCCCTCTGCAGCAAGCACCACCATGACCCTCAGCACCTTTAGTGCAAAGGTACTCATTCTTTATAAGCCTTATTATAAAGTATACGTGAAGGAAAATATGTGCACAACTCACAAGCATGATAGAAACACAGCTCTTTAAATCCTTCCCACTCTTTTTCTTGCTTCTAAGGCTCAAGGTCCTGCATATATTTAAAATATACACAAATAAATAAATGCACATGTTTATTTATTTATTTATTTATGACACATCCCAGGTGTCATATTCCCTGAGCTGAGACCTGCAGCAAGCGCTCAGGTGGGCACAGCTGCCTTGGCATTGTCATTGTGCTGCCTGGAAAGGAAGCCAGGGCTGCCAAAGCCAGGCAGGTAATGGCAGCCATCCCACTGCCCACCTGCTGCCTCCAAACCAAACCCCTGTCCTGCAGTGCCAGGCCACAGCCTTCCTGGACCTCTCAGATACCCTCAACCACACTATTTTTTTAATTTATTTTTAATTAGGGAAGAACTTGGAAAATAAATGTAAAGAGGAACATACCACCCACACATTCTCTGCATCCTCCTCTTCCCAGCCCTGTTCAAAAGCACTGTGAAATGCTTTGTAGGCTTCTGTGAGTATAGATATTCATCAAAAAATGTCACCTTCACCAAGCAGTTTCACCTTGTTTCAGGGCTTCCTCAGAGGAATTCCCACAGTGAATGGCTCCACTGGCAGCAGCTTAGCTGACTGCAGTGGAAAAGGAATCACACTTTTAAAGACCTCTCCCCTTTTTTATTTCTTTGAAACTTTGTTGAAGTGATGTGAAGTTATCTTGGAAGAACTGGGGGTATTGGCTTTCAATGCCAAGAAATAAATAATGAAATATTTATTCACAGAGTTTTAGCTTGTGAGTTTATTTTTCAACTCTCCAAATTTCCAGTTGCCCTTGATGGTGTCCCAGGGTGCACAGAGCCTACAGTTAAAGGCTTGCTGAAGAAGTGAGAACACAAAATTTTTTAACATAAATGGTTTTATCACTTCTGTTTGCCAGCTATTTTATTAAGTGTTAGGAAAATAAGCAAATAAAACTTCCCGCTGGTTTTATAAATAGATCAGGCACTTGAAGCCCTCCAGTTGTTTGCAATTTGTTTCACAAAAAGCAATCTGCCTTTCAATTCTGATGTTCTTCTGCATAGTAATGGAGAAGGAAGGTACAACCCTTTAGTCCTGATTTGTAGTTTGGTTTTTAGATCCACCTTCTTCCTTCTACATGAGTCACTTGTGGTAGCTGAGAGAGATTTCTCCCTCTCTGCACACGAAGGAGGAGTTGCATGATACGTCTCCATCAGCTTTTGGAGGAGAAACCATCCCTCTGGCTAACCCCTCCTTCAGCAGCCACCTGTTTCCCTGGTCCCCTGATGTATTATTTCATCCCTGTGCCATTCCTGGCCTCATCTGAGCTGAGATTCCTACAAACATTGTGTCCTGCAGGCTTTTCAGGAGGCTTTTCTTTCCAGCTCAATGGCAGAGGAAAGATGATGTTTTCAATCCCCTTTGACTGCAGGCTCTCTCATAGTCCCCTAGGGAGGTAAACAGTAGAGGCTGTTTATTAACAAAGGATCCAAGTGCAAAAAAGCTGCAGAAAGCAAACTGGAGTGAAGCACTCACTGAATGGCCCACAATAATCCTGCCTAAAAAACTGGTTTTGCAGAAAATAGGAGCCAAATGCAGGAAAAAGAACCGAGCAGATAAGTACTTAGAGAAAGATAGTGTTTCCTTATTTTACATGTTAGTTGCTCATTTTTATGTTACCAGCCTGGGAATACAGCACTCCCATTAAGGTGATGTGATATCAGGCTGCTTTTATGGCACAATTTTTTGCATACTCTGATTCAGTGAGAATTTGAGTTACCGCTTGTGTACCCTGCTCGTATGAGAATTTCCTGGCTAGCCAAGGTAATTCCTTCGCTTTTTAAAAACAGCAAAACCCTTCCCTTTCCCCGTTCCCTCAGGGGAGAACCTTGACCACTCAATGAGGCAGCAAGGTTAGCATGCCCCAGGAGGGTCCCTGCAGGCTCCCAGTCTGCACCACTCCAGTTTTGCCTGTGAATGTGCCCAAGCACAGAGGTGGGTGGCAGGAGACACTGGGCATTGAAGGAGTCAGAAATAAAGTGAGGCAGAGGAAGTTCAAAAATAGACAAGCTTTTCCTGTAAGTCTGAGTTATTTATTTAATTTGTTGTAGGTGGTTTGCATTTAGGAACTTTTTTTCCCCCTTCAGTCATAGGGAAACAAGGAAAGAGAAAAGCTTTGGGAAACAGGCAAGGGAACTAAAAATATTTTAGAGCAAATGCAGAGTGGAAAGAGAGGGATTTAAGTGCACCAATATCAAGGATAAAACCTTCTCCTAGGTACCCATCAGATTTTAATTCTGAAGAAATAACAGAAACCAAGACAGCTGGAAGACTTCCTTCCTCTTCTACCCAGGCTTTCAGCACTGCCATTTTCAGCTGGGTCCCTGTAGCCCTTCCTGGTGCACACCCCAGGGCTGGGGTTGCTGTGATACCCACAGCCAGGCGGGGACACCCTAAGGGCCAGGACCTGGGCTCCATGGCCCCACAAAACCACATAGCCCTGTTGCCTTGGAACTCATTCCGTGCTGTGCTCTGCCTTCCCTGACCCCACCAGCTGCTGCCCTCCTACTCCATGGGATCCAGCCACAACCCCTCAGCTCCATGGGGCAGTGAACAGATGGACACAGACAGGATTTCAGCAGCAGAGGCTGAGGGGAGAGGAAGCAAGTCCGAAGGCAAGCAAACCAAACTCACATATTGCTGACAAAGGGTGCATCTACACTGCCAAGGGCTCCTGCAGTGCAGTGTCACCTCCTGGCTTTACTTACTTTAGTGATCAGGAGCTCCACTCAGCTATAAACCCCTGGGAGAAACACAGCACAATCACTATCTGCTGTATATATAACTGTCACCAGGATCAAACCAGTATCTATTTCACCTGGAAAGTGGAAAACCCCCTTACCAACACTGCTGGCTACATACACCCCTGCATTACTCACATGGAACTGCCAGAACGATTTTCAGGGAAGTCTGATGAGATGCACAGCAATAACAGGTTACTTCATCAGTGGATTCCACCTGAGGATCTCAGAGTATTTTACATCACCTCTTGTCAGCTTGACAAACTCCTTTAAATGCTCCCCCCATGCCAAAGGTTGGGATGGAGATGCCAGAGAATCAGAGTAGCTGTTTTAGGGCAGCAAGTGAGATGCTGGGTACCAGGCTCTAACTTCCATACATAGCTTGAGCCCTGGCAGGAACATTCTGGGATAGCCCTTCCAGCATGGGTGCCCCCACTTGGGGCCAGACAGAGCCCCTGTCCTCGGGCAATAGCTGGCATCATGCTCAGTGTGTGCTTAGCAAATTAAACTAGCAAAGGAAAGAGAGAAGTTTCCCCAAGCCTGTCTCCAGCAGCATCTCTAGTGAATTCTTCTTTTTTCACCACAGAAAAGGGGCATAATCCAGAGAGGGATCAAAAAAGATGGGATCAAAACCTACTGAGAGAACTGCAGGACTCATAGAAGCATGACATTAATGGAATTCACTTTAAAGGCTCCTAAACTGGAAACGTTTCTCATATAATGAGAGCTGTTTTCATACGGGATGCCCTTGGAGGCTTGAAGTGACAGTAAATGTGTACTTACAGAGTGTTATGGGCCTTCTATGCTGTAGAGAGAAAGGGTGTGAAAAATGGAAATACATTTGGCATAGAGGCAGCTTTGGGCCATTTGTTTGTACTCTGTCTGAATTCCTTGCTGGCCTTGTTTCTAAATCATCATTATCAGAGATCTCCAACATGTGAGTGATCTTCAGTGGAAAAATGTCAAGGCAGGCAATGTGTAAGGAAAACACTCTCATACATTAGGCAGATCTCTCGGGCATAACTCTTCTAAACAAGTACTAGATGAAACTACAGCTCAAATGGATGGATTTAGATGCAGTTTCCAGCCTTCCGGCTACTTTTTAAACCTTTCTTGGATAGTTGGTTAAATGAGATTTAGATAAGGCTAAGGCTCAAATGTATTGCTGTCAAGGGAAAACATCCACACACACATTATAAATTATTGACTTGGGGAGACATTGCTCACTTTTGTTTGGATAGTGTCTCAGTATATATCAAAATCCTGGCAAAAATTTTTCAGCTGGCCTCTGCTCTACAGAGGGTTACACTCTGCTACTGGGATCAAGTACCCTTGAACACCCAGGGATAGTGGTATCTGCTGTAAGTCATTTAGGTTGGGAACTTCTCACCTCCTTTTAGCTGCTTGGGATTGAGCATCACACAGTCGTTACTGTTCACCTTCCAACTCCAGCCAAAGGATGCAGACAGGAACTGAAGGAGGAGAAAGCAGCCTATGCCACATGAGGGATCTGAGGCAGAGTTACCCAACTGTACCACTGAACATCCTATCCCTGAAACCTACTGATTAGTTCAGCCAGTGACTATTCCTTTTCCTCTAATCCCTGTTTAAAATATCATGGGCCAAATACTGAGACAGACAGGACCTCTTCCTGCCAGGACTGAGCACACCTGCAGCATGGAGAGGAGAGCTATCAGTGACACTGGGAACGCCTCAATTGGCCTCACCTGCCCTCTGCCACACACCCTCATTGCTGCTGTTTTAGAGCTTGTTGCCCTCTCTGGTGAGATGACGCACAGGGATTCTTGGTGCCCTGTGCTCCAGCCTTGGGGTCCAAGGAGAACATGGGGAAGACCAGTTTTGGGAAACTCACCACTTCAGTCATCTACTGGAAAAAAAATCAATTTTTTTTGAAAAAAAAAAATAAATATTTTGCAACACCTGGGACACAGACAATAAGGCCTAGAATCTGCAAGTTTTAAGCAGATACATTTTTCATCTTTAGTTGGTAACTTCCCCCAAAGAGTCTGACTTACTTCTTGCCCCCTTATGAATGAGGACTCTTGAAGCTTACCTAAGGGGAATTGGAGCAATGAAGCTGAGGGAAAAAAAAAAGATGTTTAAGTAATCAAAGGTTTTTTTATTTTTAATGAAAGCCCTGAGTGTCCTACTGGCAACCCTGGTGCTGGTGGTGTGTGTGCTGCAGTCACCCCATCCCACCCCGCTGTCTGGGGTCAGTGGGGTCAGAGGGTGGCTGCGGGCCTGCAGGGCTGACTGGCCCTGATGTGGGCCCTCAGTGTGGGCTGGAACACCGCAGAAAAGGAGGCTTGTGCCCATGGCAGCTGCTCCCCGCATTGCCATGCCAACACATCTGTTTCCTCCATTTCCCCATTCCTGCCAAGGGAGAGCCCCAGCCCTTTTGGCATCGACACAAGCCCAGGAAAAATCCAAGTCCCAACAAAACGCCTTTTCACTGGTCCCTCTCTCCCCAGGCCACAGCCCTCTCTTTAATGACTGTAAAAGCCTTTACTCTGTCATGGACAGAACATTCTCTTGCAAAGAGTTTGCCTTGCTGCTGCAGCCCTGTTTTTGGAAAAAGCACCGTAACCCCTGAGCCCTTGGAGCAAAAGGGCCAGCAGAACCCCAGCATCCCTCCCCACCCTGGGTATCATCACACCCCACAAGATGCAGCAGCCCCCTGCTTCACCACATGACTTTTTTCAGGCATTCAAGGTTCTATTTGTCCCCCTCAGATGCTTGATAAGCACTAAATTTTCAGGTCCTTTTCACATTTCCCACCAAAATATCTTTTGCTTTGCAAGATTTATGACAAACCTCCACTCGCAGCAGGTAGAAGCTCAAGCTTCTCTTGATGCACAAGTTGGACTCACCAAGTCCCACCCTCATTTCTCTGAAGAAAACAACTGCAAATACTTGGGTGCTCAAAGGATAGTGTGGGTTATGGTGCTAAGGAAGGAGTCCCAGAGCTCTGGAGGAGCTGTGAACAGCATAGGTACTGTGGCAGAGCTGGATCATTGATGCTCAAGGTGCCTGGATGCTGGTGCCAGCAGGGAGGAGCCCCTTGTGCAGCTGGTTTCTGATAATGGATGTTATCAGCAGTTTGGAAGCGGTACCTCTCCACTTTGACAACCTCTGCCGTAATACTTGCTGGCAAAGGCAAAGCATGTGCTCAGCAGTTCCTTCGGTGGTTTATCCCATGCCAAGCTCCTGGGAGGGGCTGCTTGGGCAGGAGGAACCAGCCCTGTCTGCTTGGCCAATCCAGCCCAGAACTGGCAGGACCACTTGGTTGGTCCTCTACTGTGCCAGGCCTCACAAAGCCATTTCCATCAGCTCAGAAAGTTATTTTTCTTGTCTATTTTACTGATTCGTGCCCATGATAAGCTCTCTGGTTTGAAAAAAATGTCCAGGCCCATGGCTTTGTAGAAACTTTCAGCTCATTGAAGCCGCAGGGGTAAAACCCCCCAAAGGTTAGGCCGTGTTTCCAAGGAGCATTGTAGCCACCATCTAGAAGCACATGTGTGATGGGATTCACTGACCATGTCCTACCCCATGCAAAGTACACGTGTGGGTTTGGACGTGCAGCTGGTGATGGTGAGAAGTGTGGCCAGTGTTTCCAAAATGACACAGGTGGCACACTAAGACTTTGCAGTGAGGATGTAGCAATAGATTTCCTATATTTAAAGACAGCAATAAATTCTGTCCCTTTGAGGCTGTCAGTCCTCAGTGCATCCAGCACAGAGATGCTGCAGTCAAGTAGGCAAATAAACTGCCTTATGGGTAGCATCACCTTCAAAAAAC
Source organism: Donacobius atricapilla (assembly GCA_013397315.1). NCBI lineage: Eukaryota > Metazoa > Chordata > Aves > Passeriformes > Mimidae > Donacobius > Donacobius atricapilla. Next base: position 388,090 of record WBMY01003225.1, on the reverse strand, counting down.
AGGTGAGAAGTGCTCTGCTACCTGCAGCTGTCTTGCATCCAACCACAGTAAGGATGCCCTTCTCACTCTCCACCCTTGCATTGCAGAGGATCATGTGCCTTAGGAGAGGGACAAGTGGGTAAATGAGGTCATAAGTCTCCCAAGAACTAGTCCTGCCTTTATTTGCTCCTCCACTTCAGTTTCCCAAAACTACTCTTTGCTGAGGGTATGACTTTGCTCTGTGGCTTTGTTTGAACTTGTTCTGAACTCATCTAGCTCCTAGCTGTAGCCAATAACTTGATCCTAAGGGTAACCTTATGACTGTACTGAGTTTTGTACAACTTAAACTACTTTCTTCTCTCTGCTCACAGCAAGGAAACAGGATGCCCGAGCTTTGCCAAAATATTTTACTAAATAAATAGAACTGCAGGCAGTCTCCACAAGCCAGTCCAACAGTGCCACATGACCCCAGCTGGCAAGAGAAAAGGGTTACATTTAAATTCAATTTCAATTCAGAAAAACATCAACACTTATTTACCACAGTTCATAAAATTCATGTGACAAAATTCATCTGACAGACAGTTTAGTAGCCCTCTTACTCCAACAATGTAAAACCACAACAAATCAAGTCAGCCTATGCTCTGGCATTGGTACCAGGCCAGCAGCAACACATGCACTACAAAGCAACTCCTTGCTGAAATCTCTGGGTGCTCTGGGGCTCTTGGTGCATCTGGAAGTCCTGAATTCCCTTGCCACCTCTGTCAGGTTCCTGGGGGACCTTACAGTTGTCTGAAGTAGCTCAGGTCTGCCTTTTGTGTCAAAACTGCAGCACTGTAAAGGGACACGTTCACTCATGTCCCATTTGGCCCACTGAGAGAGCTTTGGAAGGAAGCACCATCTTGCCATTACCATTCTTGATGTCCATGCCACTGCCACCTTGTCACAAGAAGGACTCCCCTGGATGTAGTCCCCATACTCACTGCTTTAGATGCATCTTCATGAGCTTGGCAGCAGGGGAGAGGACGGACTGATAAAATCATCCTTGACAGTAGAATGGTTCAAGCTTGCCTGCAATGCAGGTGTTTTACTCCACACTCTGGGACCACACACCTTGCCAGTGCTGCCCATGGTGGTACCTGGGAATCTGGCCCTCACCAAAAGCCATCAAACCCCACTGCACATGATTAATTCACTCCTGATGGTATTGTATTTTTGAAAACAACGTCCCTGCCAGCACAAGCTCCTTCCAATGTCTGCAAGGAGCCAGAGGACTAGAGTGAGGTCCTCATGCTGGTCTGGGCTTCTTTATATGGAAGCTCTGGGGTCATTGCCATCCATTGCATGTCTGTCAACCTCATGTTCCCCCGTGACACACCAGAGTTCTCAATCCCAGTGGGAATGGGGCAGGTCCAGCGCAGATTTATCCCTCAGGTCCTCTGCACCCACTGTTACAGATGAGCATGATGATGGGCAGCCCCTGAGGTGGGAAACCAGGAGCTGAACCTGGGGGGCCAGGAACCGTGGGTGGAGGTGGAGCTGCAGAGAACTGCTGTGCTGAGCTGCCCTGCCGGTGGGACACTGCCTGCCTGCCCCTTCCCTGCCAGCCCCAGCAGGGAAGATGCTGAGGGGCTCATCCTCACCCTCTTGTCAGACCCGCTCCTGTATCCATACTCCTGCAGTGCTCCAAGCCTTTGCCGGTGTGCCATTGCTCCCAGGCACCTGCTCATCATGGGGATGGAGGCAGCAGCGGGGAGACCTGCACCCTGGGTAGGAGGGGTATTTCTGAGGCAATCACGGAGGAAAAATAAGAAAAACAGAAACTGGTTTTCATCTGATTCTTCAGGGCTTCATGTACAACCCAAAGGAGAAAAAAGGGAGACATGCAACTTTTTTACCACAGCCTACAGAGCATTACTCAAATGTAATATATGAAGATGTACAAACAAACTGTCATAGCTACAGGGAATTCCCAGTAGCTACTTGGCATGAAGTAAAGGACATGCTGGCCCTAGCACTGCTGCTTGCTGGCAAGGAAAGGACATAGCTGCTGGTGGGGTTGTGCCCTGGCAGTCCCCTGGGCACAGTACCTGCTCCAGTTTAATCCCACTCCCAAGCAAACACATTCAGGAAAGCACAAGAAGAGGTTTTCAGGGCTCAGCTACCTCAGGCCATCAGAACATCAACTACCAGCACACTCAATATAACAGCAGCTGACATTGCCACAGGGATCCCCTTGGTGGTTACACCTGTGCCACGGTCCCCATCCCTCTGGATGTAGTCCTGAGGTGGTATCTCTGGGGGGCTGGTGGGAAGGAGCAGTGCTGTGAGGAGTGGACCAGCCCAGGACACTGGACCCAGCCCTCCACACTGGCAAAAGGAACAGCATGGAGGTAAAAGCAGGCACTGGCAGGGAGTCTCCTTCGACTCTTTTGTGAGCCCCAACCATGCCCCAGGGGCAGCATGTCCCCACGCCCGCTCCCTGCCAGGGCTTATCCAAAGGCAAAGCTGACTCAGGCCGCTGTGTTTACCACTCTCCTCCCTCCACTGGGACCACAAGCACCCAAGAGAAGCAATTTCTGCTCCATCTTGGCAGGACAGTGCTGTCTTGATATGAAACACCAAAACTGAAACACATTATTCCTTACAACTTAAAGAAACAGAAACGAGGAAAACATCCTATACCAAATGCAGGCAGCCCAGTTGCCCTTGGAGCAATCTCCAAATCTCTTTTTTGAGATTTGGATTTATAGGGGAGTATGTCAGATGCAAGGGCTAAGAGCACCATTTCCCTGGCAGTGCAGGCACATGACAGGGGGAAGGAAGGAGCCCTCACACCCCTGGCTGCAGACTGGCAGGGCTCCCAGAATAACCCCCATGCCCTGGCAGTGCACAGAAACCAGAACAGGGGGTTGCTCCAGCAGGAATGGCTTTTTTCCTGGCCATTTTGATGGCTGTTGGAGTCAGGCAATAGAAGGAGGTGCACAAGAAGGGAGATCATGCAGCTGTAAATCCTGTCAAGTATAACGATGTTTTTTTAAGCATATTTTCTTGATTTCCCTCCCAAGGGACCAAACCCAAACGATGGTTATGTTTGATCTTTAGGTAACCCAGAAACAAAGTGTTTCCCAAACAAATAATCACATTGTAGTCTGACACTGGTCATTATTACAAAAAAGCATTTTATTTCTGTTTTTTCTGGGTGTACTATATTGCAGTGTAACACTATGCAGGTCTATTATCATATTAAGATTCTTGCTACAGAATTAAGTTTGTCCATTTGGTCAAATTTCCAAGTTTTTTCTTGGCATTCCTACAGAACTCGTTACCACTTAAGCACATGAATTATTGACATGCCAGAAAAGTGATATAAGACTTGGAGCAGGCGCTTTCCAATCAGAATTTGCAAAAGTTGTTGGGCTGGCTGGATGCACAAGGTCAGCACAAATATCCATTCTAATTTTGACAAAGGGGGAGATGCACATCTCCAGATTTTGATCACAAAGTAGATTTGCTTGTCAGGCTCAATGTACTATGAAGGTTGTCTTCTTACTTTTGATGCAATTTTTGTCGTCTCTAGTTCTGTTACTAACGAAGATTTTATTATTTTTCAGCAATAATGAAAAAATGCCTTGCTTAAATTCTGGAACTGTCATACTTGTTAGGCACCTGATTAATATAAGTAGTTATATAAACTCTTTGTATATATACATACCATGCTAAAGTATTGTCCACAAAATATCCATCCATTCTAAGTCAAATACTATTGGTCACAGAAAAGTCTAGTACGAATTGCATGTGAATACACATATGAGCAGTACATGATTCACTGAGTAAATATGGCACTTTTACATATTTTCCTGGATGTTACAGAGAATCAGGAAACAATCTTCCCTCAGCTGACTCATTTCTATGTTACTATAATATGGGTTTGGAAAATACACCCCAGAATAGACAGTAAGAAGTTTAGAAAAGTCAACAGTGCAGCTACCTGAGTTTGTTTCATTAAGAAATTAACAGTAATGTGATATTTTATCATCCACTGTGAGCCTGAGGGTTGTCTACTCACAAAAGCCAAGCTGCCTAACCCTGCTATACATAAAACAGCACAGTTCTCCAAGCACATGGCTCGGCAAGATGATGAATTGACCTAGCATCTCCAAAGGGACTTGCCCCGCCTTCTCCTTTTACAGACCCCAGCTGCAGAGTCCTGTCCCCTTGTTACTCCATCCTCGTGTCCATCCAATCCTTTAGAGAGCTGGTCCAGCAGAAAATTAGTCCCTTTTTTAGACTGGCATCGTTTTCTGCTGGCTTTAAAAGTTGATGTGTCCTGTGGAGGGATCAGACCAGCACCAGACCTATAGAGGTACATGAGAAGCAGCTGGAACTTGTTGGCAGGAACAGGGAGCATGGGAGGAGGAGGGAGTTGCCCCTTTTTGGTGACAGTGAGCTGTCAGACTGATTAAGCTGTCTCAGCTCACCAAACCCTTGGAGAAGATACAGTTATTAGCGTGAAAGTGCTTAGACCGGTATAGTTTATTCCTAGCAAAGTGAATAAAGATATGCCAGCACAAGGCACTTTATATTCATGTAACTGTGTCCACATGAGGGGTTGCACTGGTATAAATACAATCAGTAACAAACAAAACCCCACATCCCCTAGGCGATGTATTTACAAAAATGGCATAGAACACATCTCCAACCTTCAGTTATGAGGTGTGCATAACTTCCATTCACCCAGACCACAAACTACACATGAAACAACATTAGACACAAAATAAATTAGGGATTTAAAATGCTACATCTAGTAATATAAAGACTTTTTAAAAAACTTTAAATGTAATCCCGTATTTAAAATCTAAGTAAGAGAACTATACAGCTCCACCAATTACCTGGACATTTCAAACAGTTTACATTCATCGGGGACAACAGCACTTTGGTTTACATAATTAGGTTAATATGAGCAATGAAATGTTTCTCTTCATCACATTACATCAAAGTGAAATACATTTAGAATATATATACTGCCAAGCTGTTCCAGTAAGTGCATTCCACACACAAGTAAGGGTAGCTCTTGCAATAGCTACATCAATTATAGGTCTTCAACAACACTAAATCAAACCCCTTTACAAAAGCTTGATTTGATTCCTTCATGCCTGACCCATTTTTGATTAATCATATGGATCTTCTCCAGAACATAGCCAAGCGCAAAAAATAAGTCTGACCTGGTACTAAGGCAAGCCCACACGCCAAATCGCATAGCACACCCTGGATTAATGAGGGTCTTCCCACTGCAGTTTGTCTCCCCACCTTTATAAGTCATACTCTTAAACCAACTGTACACTTTTGCACCAAATTCAAGAACTCAGATTAACTGTAGCTCAAAACACACAATGACAGTTAGAAAACATTTAAGAGCAACCAATCAGAAAACTGTCAAATATTTTACATAAATTTAAACAATCAGCAATTCATCCTCTGCAATTCATGAACAGCATTGCCTCCTAGAGAAATAAGGACTTATTCTTAGATATTCTTGTGAAGCATTTATCGAGTGTCTGCATCTGACTCAAGTATGTGTTGTTGGATACAATGAAGAGATCTCCTCTCAGCAAAATATTTTACTCCTTTTGATTAGCTTATATTAGCTTGTGAGCAGCACATCCCTTTAAAACCTGACTAAAATAAATCAAATGGCTGGATTAAGTAAACATCTGACCATGGCTTCAGAGGATAGAGTTCCCAACCTGATGCACAATCATCAGAGATTACATTATTTTAAAAAGCAAACTTCCAACAGTAGGATTTCCAATTTAATTCCTCTCTGGGAGATGAAAACATAGCCTTCATCACTGCCCTCGGGTATGCTGGGTATGCTGAGACTTGCGAGAAATTACTGTATTCATTTAATCTCATTTTTATAAATCTGCAAATGTTCCTGTGCTGAGCTCGGTTTTATGCTACCCAAGGTAAATCAAGGAGCATATTAGAGGCTATTTCCTTGTCAGGAACTTTACAAACCAAGTATGACTGCACTTTTTCTGGATCCCATTCCTAGAAGGTGCCAAGCAATTTGGTGGGGAAGTGGGCTGAGGGGGCAGAGGGCACTTTCTCTCTTGCAGCACTAGTGTTTAAGGGAGGATGGGGTTTTTCAAGACGGCATTTCATCTTGTTGAGTTGACATTTCCAATACACTGAGTTCATTGCACCCCTTCCACTCCAGTTAGTAGGAAATGGGCAGCCCTTTGCACTGTTAGGAAGACCTTCAACATGAGTCACTTTGGTCCCGATTCCACTGTGAACTGTGACCTCACTCTTCCTGCACCCGAGAGGAAATAGCAGGGAGTGCCTCCTGCTCAGTGCAGTGTGTGAATGGGCAGCCAGACTGAATCGCCAATAGGCCCCGAAGGAGTTCTGCATGCTCCCTCTCACCTTTTCTACTTGCTTTGACCATCTGAGAAAACCCTGTTGTAAGCAGAAAGATTGTCAGCCTAGATTTGATCTTGTTAGATGTTGAACACCTTCTACTGCCACTGAAGAAAAGAGGAAACAAAGGCATTCAACACCTGCAGCACCACCTGTTGAAGACCATGTCCTAAGGGATTAACAATAACTAGGAAAACAATACAATAATCCATTACAAACTATGCAACCCAAAGTATACATCTTAAACACAGTTTCCCTGGTGGGATTAGAAAATGGAAAGAAAAACCAGCAGACAAAATCATTTACTTTTACCAGTAAAAATTAAGTTACAGATGCCCTTGTTCTTAGGGCAAAACAAACTTAAAAATATCTTAAAACAGTGAAAAAATATGAGAAAATTTTATTTAAAAATATATGTACTCCTTACTCCAAATCTGTTTGTACAGAAAGGATTTGTAAAAGAAAAAATAATGACAAATTAAATGCATATTTGGAGCATTCTCTAGAGCATTTTGGTAGAAGTGTTATTTCTGTAAAACTGAGCAAGGAGTTATTCAGCTTTCATTTGCTCCCTGACATCAGAAGGCAAAGTTTCAAACAAGTTGTCCTCTACAGTGAAACCAGTCCTTTTCAGAGCTCTACATTCACCGAGCTCAGGTGGGAGGATTTCAAAGTGATTGCCTTTAATATCCAAGTAGGAGAGCAGTGTCAAATTACCAATTTTAGGTGAAAGGATTGACAAATTATTTTTCCCAATTTTCAACGTCTTAAGTTTTTTGCAAAAGTATAGTTCATCTGGCACACTCTCCACTTTGTTGCAGGTAATGGAAAAGTATTGTAAACTCTGCAGAACTCCTATTTCAGGTGGGATAAAGCGAATGTCATTGTAAGACAAATCCAAATATCTGATTTTGTTGCATAGGAACAGGTGGGACGGAAGAACCTCTATTTTGTTATGGCTGAAGGAAAGCCGCTCTAGACTAGTGAGTTTCTTTATATGCTCTGGGATGTAGGTTATACTGTTATACCACAGCTTTAGAATTGTCAGTTTTCGCAGATGTTGAAAACTTACTATTTCTTCAATTGATTTGAGGTTGTTTTCCTTTAGATCCAATTCCTGAAGACTGAGAAGGCTGAAGACTGCATGAGGGATGCGCTCTAAATCACAATGAACCAATTCCAGCTGTGTCAGGTTGACCATCTTCTTCAGGTTGTTGAGCATCACTAACTTAGTGCCATCATTATGAATACACAACTTTTGCAGGTGACTTGAAACATCAACTGCAGATTGTGGGATTTTGGACAAATTACTTTTTATGTGAAGAACTTTTAGGCTTTTAAGCTCCCGAAAAGACTCCAGTGTAATGTTTTTAGAAATATCGTGACTTAAGGAGCCAATTAAATAGAGCTCTTCCAAATTTCTGAGGCCATACATCCAATGTGGAAGCTCTCTGATGTCATCAAACTTGACACTCAAGATCTTGAGATTCTCCTTCAGAAAAGCCAAGGCAGCACTGTGGATCTTCACAGAGCACTGGTGCAATGAGAGCTCCTGCAGATTGTCCAACTGCGCAATGGTTGCTGGTATCATTACATTATTAATTATTTCAAGTTTTAAAGACTGAAGCTCAGTAATTTCAAACACTGTGTCTGGTAGTCCAGAAAGCATGAAAAGCTGTAGCTCCAAATGGCTGTGGGAGTTTGTCTGTAGCCTCTGTCGCAGTTTATCTGCAGTCCACTCATTGTTTAAGTTCAGCTGTTTCAGCTTATTTTCACTGACTTCAGACAGGAAGACAGCAAAGCGCTTGGAGTAGAGAGGATCATACTGATCGATCATATGAAGCATAAAAGCAAAGTCATTCTTGACATCTGGGATATCATCGATTCCCGTCTCTTGCCGAACATACTCAAAAGAATATTCTTTCAGTGAACGGTAGAACAACCAGTACAGTGTATAAAGGCATGTCAGGCCATAGATGCTTACAAAGCACAGGTAGCAGTAAGAAAGTTTAGAGAACAGATGTGCCATTGTGTGATTACAGCAAAAATTCTTGTATCCTGTCATGTCTTCAATATCAACATTACAGACTACTGTAAAATTAACTTCTGAGACAAGTGCAGTGTTGTAAGCAATAATAATAAGGAATTTAATTACCTTAAGTACAGTTTGGCGAACGTACATGACATAGAGTATATCACCCTCCTCAACATGCAGTCTAAATTTCTTCACCTTTTCAAACAGTGCTTTGGCCTGTTCACCTTCTTTTTTATCTAATGCCCCAGGTGTTCCCTTATCCACAACTAACTTCTCAGGGATTGATTTTAAAGACTGTGTCTTGACCAAAGTGCCTTCAGCGCTTGGCTGAGTAGTATTAGATTTGTTAATGTTGTTCTTCCTGTTATCCTTCTCTTCAGAGTCTTCCCCTGACACTTCAGATAAAGCTCTTGTTGTCCAGGGAGAATCAAAACATTTCCCAAGTATTGAAATGAAGTGTTCAATTTTGGAGCTTGATCCAGGGAATTTGAACCAAAAGTTACTACACAGCATGAAGACCAGTGTGTGTATAAGGACAAGGTAAGGGAAGTACTTGGCATACCAGTGCAGAGCCCGTTCATAGCACACCTGATTTATAAAGCTGTACTGCTGGAGGTCCAAATCAGTCTTGAGTCCTTTCATTTCAACCGTAGCTGGAGGGGTGGATGGCTTTGGTGGTGGAAGGGGGGTGGTATCTGGTATTGTGTTAAACACATTTGAACTATTAGATTGGTTCTGGCAAGGCTGGACGCGCTTTGGAAGGCATATTATCTTGTCTTGCATGACCTGGAACACATAAAAGATATCTTTTGAACTGATGTACAAACAATGGTGGCAGCACCAATGAGTAGCTGTCCTTGGAGTACCTCCAGCTGCCAGGCATTCCTCCACACAGCCTGCTACTTGGCCCCACAGGCTCTGCTATAATTATTCTCAACGAGACACTTGTTCTATATGCCAAGAACTAGGCCACCTCTTTCTATCTATGGTTAGCTTTCCATAATTTGAATAAGAGGGCATTGAGACAATCCAGAAAAAGAAGAAATGTGGGGAATGCTTCCAGAAAAGACCAGGGATCTCCTGCTGTGCTCTGCTCTCCTCAGAGACAGACTGGTACTGCCAGGTGTATTCACCCTGGTTACAGGATGTTTAGAGATAGCTTAGGCTTGACAGCAGCACAACTGCATTCATGTGGCTGTACTCTCCCACTGTGATGCCTTATCACACCAAAAATGGCTGACAAAGGGCTAATATGAGCATATCTATGCTGGGCCATTATTAATCTTCAGTCTTAATGAAGACATGTAAGGACAGTTCCTTGATGGCATTTGTCTGTACATGGACATAAATTTTATTTAGTTTCTTACACATATACATAGAGTACTCACAGAATCATAGAATGATCTGGGTTGGAAGGGACTTTAAAGATCATCTACTTCCAACACCCTGCCATGGGCAGGGACACCTGCCACTAACAAGGTTGCTCAGAGCCCCATCCAACCTGGCCTCAGACACTTTCAGGGATGGGGCATCCACAATTTCTCCGGGAACTTCAACCTGTTTCACTGCCTCAGCATCCTTCCAGTGAAAATTTCTTCCTAATATCTAATCTAAACCTACCATCTTTCAGCTTAAAGCCCTTACTCCTTGTCCTATCACTACATGCCCTTGTCCAAAGTCCCTCTCTATGGGGGGCTTCTGTAGGATGGACTACACACCTGGGGGAAAAAATCTAGCTCTGTTCTTGAATCTGTCTGTAAAAAAAACCAAACAAGTTTTCTTAATCCGGGATGGTCATCCATGTTGACAAATTGAGGTCAGAGTGCCTTTAAGGACCAATCACCTTTGGTTTAATTTGGGATAACAGTTCTGAGTTCAATGCAAGGCTCCCTGCAGGTCTTAATTTAAAATGCTAATTCATGTGATAAACCAAGGAACTCTCTTACTTGTCCTGAATGACTAACTGGGATTAGCCCAAACTAAGAATGTGTGTGTAGTGTAGACGTACTCTTTGACATCATGGTTGTTGAAAGCACTAAATATGAGGTATGCAACGAGAGCTACCAAAATCAGATGATCCTTGATGATCCACCCTGGTGTAGGGAGATGCTCAGATAAGATCACAAGTGTTCTGAACAGTATCAGTGCCATAACTGTTGACAAATCAAAAACTTCTATAGTTAATCTATGTCTGTAAACTACTTGTTACTGTGATATACACCCTTAGTTACGTCTGGATTTATGTATCTCACAATAAGTTGGAATAAAAACAATTTGTCCATTATTTCAGTATTTCCATAGATTATTTTCCAGTGTGCTTCCTCCAAACAAGCAGGTAAACTTAAAACAGATAACAGCTATAACAGATGATTTACTTTGTGTGGTTAAGCAAACATCTACTAATGCAAAATCCAGTTTTGTATAGTTTTTTAAACATGAGTGTTGTATCAACTGAAAATACTTGAAAATGGAGAACACAGGCAAAACTACAACTACTAAAGTTGATTTCATGTGAAATTTGAGACATAGTATATCTAAATCCTAGGCCATGGAAGGGAGCAAATTCCTCTGAAATAAGAGCACTGTCAATGTGTCCCTTTAGCTCCATTTCAAAGTCATGCCAAGAAATGTGAGATCCATGTTTGAACATCTACTGTAACTTTGTATTTTTGTAGAGTCATCCCAAACAGTATTTTTCATTTCTTTTCTGCTTTTGGCTCTTCAGCAAAATGTAACTAACAATGACTGACAGTAATGTCAATTGTTTATGTGTAAGCATCGTCAGAGACATTTTGGAACGGAAGCGACATAATATTACCTGTGGGTGTTGTTAATAAAATCAGCACGTTAATTTCAAATCACTTTAAAGCATAAAGACAGAAATAATATTAACATTTGCCAAATAAAGAAAAACAGGAGCTACAAAATTCCATTTTTTAAACTTTCAAATAGCAAAATGTAACAAATACAAAATGAAGTTGATAATCTGTTTCATTATGCCAAACTGAGGTGCAAACAGTGATCCAGACACCAGCCAAACCAACGGCTCTATCTTAGTTGGCACAGTTCCATTGACTCTAGTGCAACTCTGCTGATTCACAACTGCTGAAAGTCTGGTCTGTGTTATTTGATGTTGCTACTTAAACAGCTTTAATCCTGAGACCAGCACATTTTTGCTTTGTTCATGCTGAGCCCAAGAGATAAAAGGAGATGGGACACCATCCTTCCAAGGCCCTTCCTTATTTGTGGTGCTCTTGCAGCAGCCCTGAGAGCCCCCGCCACGCCCGTGTCCCCTCTGAGCTACCTGTAAGGTGCACCCGAACACTCCGATCATCAGCATGGCCACCGAGAGATAGTCCGTGAACACATCCCACCAGGGCTTCAGCACGCGGAACGCCGGCTGCTGCTCGGAGAACTGCCGGAACTCGGTCACAGGAATCATCCTCCTGCAAAACAGCAAGGCCAGCTCAGTCTCCCGCAGCTCGGACCCCTCACACTGCACGAGCAAGTGAATAAACCTCTTCTGTAAATGGAACTCCCAGGATGTGGCAAAGAACTTCCCAGCTACTGACAGCCCACCCCAGAAGTGGGATGCTCGTGCTGCCACTATACAGCTCCTGGAAGGGAGGAAGGGAGAGCCTGCAATCCCATCCATGCAGGCAGGCAAACCCCTCTCTCTGTTGACTCCAGCAATCTCTGACGGGCCAGTGAGGCCGCCTGCATCCTTGAAAACCAGCCCATTCTGTAGATAGAGATGTTCAGCGTCATATACATTAGCCTTGATCTCAAAGGTCTGGCTGAAATGCTTGTCCTGCATTCAAACTTCACACACCTTTTTAGCTACCATGTTTCATTCACTTCGTTTTTATTCATAGTGGTTTCAGGAATGCTTTGGAATATTTTTGTGCATACTCACTGCAATTTTACATCTACTCTGTTTTGAATGCAAGTTCCTAAACTGCTTTAGGTAACCCAAACTACAGCCAGATCAAGGGCTTTATCTTCACCTCCGATGTGTAGGCTTACATCATCATGTCCTCTGAAAAATCAGCTAACACACATGTACAGGCAAAGCAGTTGATGTTAAAGCCTACAGCATACTGTGTAGCTGAATCCCTGAGATCAAACCAGTACAGAAACTCCTTAGTAAGTTACAGTGGAAGGATAAATTCAGATGGGAATGTAACAAAAATACTCCCAAGAGCTATTAATAAAATTTGTCCATTAACTAACATCATAAATGCTCACCACAATCAGTTCATATCACAGTAACACTGGAAGTCTATAATCCTGATTCAGCTGCACACTGGGACCCATTAATGTGGGTTTGGTGACATCCATTTCTGGGCAGGCTTAGTGATAACCACACTTTGGCTGAGAGGCTGCCCAGGAACTTATGGTATTCAGTTCATTCAGAGCCAGGGAACAGGAAGGGAATGATTCAAGCCCTAATGGCTGCAATTCATTGCCAGTGTACAGCCATCCTAAGGATTAAGAACTGACCTCTACTAACTGGCCGTGCACGTGTCGAAGGATGCTCACTTTGGCACATTCTCAGGGACAGCTCTGTCTCTGCCTGCCCATCTGACCCTCAGGAGGTACTCTAGTCCCCAAAGGCATAAGGTGAAGTCTTGTAAATGAACTAGTGGTAGTAGCTACGCTGGGACTTTGCAGCTGAGTAGAATAAAATCTTCTGTTCCTTGTCCCCCTCTCCTCCTGCAACCCTTCCATGTTGATTTAAGCACTACTTGGCCAGACAGGAGAATTGCTACCTCAGCCTTCTAAAGTCTGTCCCCAGGACAGAGGCTACAATGCGAGATGAAACCATACACACCTCTTGCTCAGCTGGCAATCCCCAAGATGAAGGCAGGCTGTCCTCCATAGCACTTTCAAATTAATAGACTGTCAGTGAAAATTATGGCAATGCAAGCCTGGCTTCACACAGCCAGGTCAGAGGCTTGGCAGCATCCTTGCCAACAGGCCTGAATTGCTGCAGTGCTGGCGGAGGAATGCAGCATTTGCTATCAAATGGCACACAGCCAGGAAGCACAATTCTGCTTTTTGTGTGCTTGTCTTGCGAACGTTAGCAGACATATCAGGGAAGATATGCAGAGACACTACAGCAGAGAAAAGCTGGGGTGGCTGCTGGGACAAACCTTTGTTGCATTTCACTTTTCTCTTATAAATACTGGTAGAAAAAGTGGATCTCATCAATTACAAGTGCCCCATGTAGCTTTAAGTACATGCCCAGCACTTCTCCAGCTAAACCTCTGCTGACAGCTCCCAGTTCCACCTGTGCTGAAGAACATCATGCACAATCTCTCTTCCATTCCCATATGCATTTCACTGCCATTGGTAAGGAATTACCCTTGTCTTTTTCATTTCCACATAAAATGCAGGTGACTGAGTAGCTGCTGGTAAGCTTTAATTTTTTCTTTTTTAAATCAAGCATTGAAAAACATAGAAAATTCTCAGAGGAATCCACTAATACAAATGGTAGCTATGCAGTTGCCATGCAACAGTCCTACTCAAAGTTTTATAACGCATTACTACTGTTGGCTCAGGTTTTGAGGCCAGCTGGCTGACTGGAATGCCATCAGTACACCCAAGAATACCTATCAACAGATTGTTTTAAAATCATAACATTTTCTTCCCACCCTGCAATAATGGCTTAGGAGTGCTTTTTCATATTCTGATGGCACAGCCTCTAGAAATCCTATTTGTAAGGTCTTTTTTCAGAAGGATAAACAATTTGAATGTCACGTAAAGACAGAATGTTGTTTGCTGCAGTGGAGATTTTTGACAAAAGGCAAGTGCTCACATGCACGGAAACATGTGGAGACCCAGGAGTTGCTGGTTAGACACCCAAGCAACTGTGGATCTGAGCCACAGCATTATGAAAGGCAGCAACACTGAATCAGGGGCTGTGCCTGACAGCAGATGGGACTAGAAACTATCTTGCAAATTACTGTGCAGGGACAGCTTTCAGACCAAAAATCCTTTGGCTGTTGTTTTTTATAAATTTCACTATGTATTTTTAGGGGTCTTTGTTGTATCATATATTTGCTTTCTTTCTCCTAAGTGGTGTGTGGGGGAATTTAGATGAAGGCAGATAGGTTCTGATACCACAAACACATGCTGCCCTGATCTCTTGTTCCCTTCCGAGGCTGTTGTTTGCACAGCATGACTCCTCATTAGTAGTGTGCACATACTGTTATCCTGATTAATGGGCCAAGCAGAGGGAGAGCTGCAGACAGAAAGCCCCTCTGAGCCACCCTAGAAAACCCATCTCTGGGGGTGGAAGGCTTGCAGTCCAACACCAGACATCAAAACCTGTCTGCCACTAATGTTTTCCTATACCGTTAAGGAAAAAAAACAAACATTACTGAATAATGTCAGTAAAATAAATAACAATAAAATAAATAAAATAACAGTAAAAAACCCAACAATGTATACTGACAGATGATATTTTTTAGCTTTGGGAAGACATTTGCGAGAAACTTTAAATGGCAATTGAATGTGACAAGGTAGGAAAACCATTTTCCAACACTCAGAACCCTATTGCCTTTCCTCTTGCTGTATTAAGAATCAAGGAAAATTCTGGAAAGAATTGCAGAGCAGCCTAGGCTAACCAGCTCTGCTGACATGTTCATGCAGAACAAAATGACACCAAGTCACTTTTCATTTGTCCCCTACTTCCCTCTAGCTCTTTTTCCATTCTGGCTTCTCCAGGGATGGAAAGGACATCTATCAGCAGAAACTCAGACCTCAGAAAAGACACAGCAGGTCCACCTGGCTCAGAGCAATCCTGAAAAATCCCTCCTGGCCATGTCCAAAGTCCAGCTCTTCCCCACTGCTACACCCAAAGGTGTACCACTGCCAGACTCATTTATAATCACACACAAACCAGGTCTGCACAAAATAAAATTATTCAATCAATCATCAATTTGAACAAATCAAGAGATGCTACAAAGTCACCCTGCAGTCCAAGAAGGAGCACATCATTTACTGTAGGACACCATCTCTGGGACAGCACACCATACACGGCAGTTCCTTATCTCTCCTTGTAACAAGGAGATAAAAGACAAGGAGTTCAATATTTCAGCTGATGAAAACTAAGACTGCATTACTAATTTGTGTTCACTCACATTCAAAATGTTATTTAAATGCACAGTGAATTGTAGCCGAAATGTGGCATCTGCCTTACTGTAAAATATTATTGTAACCTATTTTAGTAAATACTAGAGTTCTAGATATTGGATATTTTTTCAATTAAAATCAGAGCTTGTTCTTTTTTTTCTCTTGCATATTTAATAATCCTCAGACCCTAGAGAAAATAAAATGGTACATGAGATAAATCATCTGATATTCAGCTACCAGGAGGAGATAAAAAAGGAGCCTGGATTAAAAAATCAGTTGTACTGGCTGTTAAGCAGTGTCACAGAACAGAGCTGTGGGTTTGCCAGATTAAATAAAAATAATAATAATTAAAAAATCAAACAGGAAAAAGAAACAGTAGCAAAAAATCCCAAAACAAACAAAAGAAAAAAAAAACCACAGAAACACTGGAGGGGAGAGAAATTAGTAGTGATTCTTACTTTAAAATTTCAAAATTTCTAAGAAATGTAGAAAACTTGGTGAGTGAAAATGGATATGTCATAATAAGATTAAATACTTGAATCCAGGTACATCCATCCATCTACTCCATCGGAAAACCCAACTACAGGAATCAGCTAATGCATAGGAGATTAGGGGCAAAATACAACAAATTAATGTGACCTAAAAGAGCTAAGCAGAATAAATAGATCCAAGTCAGAGACAAAAGTATTGAAACCAAATTAGACTTAATAAATCAACAGATTGAATGAAAGGCTGATGGTGAAACGCCGCACCGCGGAGCAAAGCAGCCTCTCAGCAGTTGGTTTGTATCAGAGGGAATAAAGGAAAGCAGTGAGGACAGTCTGGAAGCGACGATGGCTCTTGGCAGCGCGGCTAAAGAGCAAAGCGAGGCACCGGGCAAGCCGCGTGATGCCCACCGCAGAACGCAGGGAATCAATCCATGCCCTCCTGCCCACGAGCTCCAGAGGCGGCTCGGGCGGGCAGCACGGGCGCTGGCAGCGCCCCAGCGTGCCCTGCTGGCACTGCCCTCCGCCCCAGCACGGCCACAAGGCTGCCCTCGGCTGAGTGCCCCGCAGGTGGGCACCGGGAGCTGCTCGGCACGGCTCCGTGCCCTTCCAGGCGCCGTGCCCTGCCTGGCAGCGGCGCAAGGGAGCCCAGCCAGAGCCAGGACACACCGTGCCAGACGGGCACACACAGGCGGGCACGGGAGGTGACCGCCCCCTCAGCAAGCTGCATTCATCTTGTGTCTTGAGAGACTCTTCACAAAGCAGAAACATTAATGCTCAGAGAACTGCCCCTCTGGTACAACCCTGAACAAAGCTGCTTTGGGCATGCAGCACCTTCCAGGCCCCTGGCTCTTGCTAGGTGACGGCTGCTATTTTTAAGCGGATTCTCAGAGTCACTTCATTCATTTCATGGAGCGTAACTGCGCGGACTGGCAGCAGCCCTGAGGAGAATGAAAGGGTCTCGCTGCTGGGGAGCGCTCGGCCCGCAGTGACCACCGCCCGCCGCCGCCAGCCCGCCCCACCTCAGCTCCCAAGGCACAGCCCGCAGAGACACGGCAGCGAGCAAAACAAAGGGAACAGCGGGGGGCTCTGCCTTTATCTCGCCCGGGCAGGGCTGATAGCACGTGTTCCTCACTGAGGCAGAGCCCCAGCAGCTCCCGCCACCACTGCCCACCATGCCAAAGTGACCTCCGGCCGCGCTGTCCGAGCCCCTCCCGGGCACCGCTCCGTGTCACCCGCAGCCAGCAGCCGCCCTGTGCCCTGGCCCCAGAGCCTGTCTGGGTGACCCTCATGTGACAGAAGTGCAGTCACTGCTGCTTTGTGTGCTCAGGCAGGAGACCAGGACTTGCCAGAGCTGTGTGTGCCATGCGACAGGCGTTATTCACCAGCAGTCAAGCCCTCTGCTGCTTGGTCCTTCCACTAGTGGTCACTCAATCACGTCCCGTGTTGAAGCAATCAGTGTCATCCATTGCTTGTTTTGGGGGAACAACCAAAGCTGCACACTAGAATCGGGGCACCTAGATGCCAGACAGGCAACTACCATCCAGAAACGGCTGGTTTGGCAAGGGCAGGGTACGAATTACACACCAGAAGGAAAAATGAGACAGACAGAATATAGCTGGAGGAGAAAGAAATATGATACTGACAGCTGGGAAGCACAAAAAGCTGGTGGAATTTCTTAAACTAACTAGAAAATATGTTTAATTGATTAGCCAGCTGACATTTAACCTCATTTCCCTGACATCCCATCAATCCTTCTCAGATGCAGGATCAGCATCATCACCTCCCAAGAGTGGCACAGAGTCCAATCAAGCCCCAGGTGATAGGGGAACAGCCTGATGCCCACTAGGGAAGGAGCTTTCTTCTTGGCATGAGGACCCTTGGGCTAGAGGCTGCAGGACCACATCTTCAGCCCAGCTGAGTATGACAGAAGGGTCTAAGCTCAGATGCCCTCAAGAGACAATTCAGACTGGCGCTGCTTGGTCTTTCACATCAGAGATCTACTGGAAGGAGAAAATGCTAGGCCAATTCTGCTCTCCTGGCTCTTTTAAACATACTGCATGTTAGGATAAATTATGAAATGCCTTTCGGGAATAGCACTACAAGAAGGTCTCTGGGTAGGTTCCCATACATGATTTATTGCACATTCATCTTCATTAAAGGAACAGAGCACAGCTCATATTTAACACAAACCAAACTTGTGACCTGGCAGCAGGGACTGAGCAGAGCCCAAGGGCTGTGGGCCACGTGAGCAGGGGCCGCACACCACTGGATTTTTACACAGGACAAGGCACTGCACACCCCAAACCTCACCATCCTTCACTGTAAACATTTGTTACTCTGCACAAATACCATAAAGTCACTTTTCAAGTGTTTTGTGCTGTTTGGCCTCAGCTGCCACAGGCCAGGAGGTGAAGTTAAGCTGGAGTGCTTTTCAGCAGAGGGCCTGAGGCTGCACTGAAAAGCAGAATTTTGCATTCCTATTTTTCCCGCTTTGGAACTGCACACTGAGACAGTTAAATAAGGGAAACTAAATAACAAGAACAGAAGTTTTTCAGTCAGGTTGATGGTGATGGATTCTCAAAGAGGATACTTAAACAAAATCACTAGTCTGTGCACAGCCCCAGGGCTTAGCGCAACAGTCTCCTCTAAAGAGCTGATAGACACAGCCTGGCATGAAAATGGCTTGGTGCTATCATGCATCATATATTCTGTCGATTATAATTTTGCTAAGTTTGTATTTTTAGGTGGGACTTGGTCCCCAGAACAATCATAAGGGAAAACCTGTGTAATTTAAAACAAAATTTGAATGAAGATCTAGCCAGCAATTTTTCAAACCATTCCAGAAACAAGCTTAGGAAAACAAATTGGATGTGAACCCTACAAAAATTGTTGTCTTTTTATTTAAAACTTTTCTGATCACCTATGCCCCAAAATTTGACCTGCCTACTTGGGAACACAGTTTTTATTGCAGTGTGAACAGCTGGCTACAGCTGACTAATTTATAAACCTTTGGAAACGGTGGGTTTGTGTCTTTTGATCTTAG
Source organism: Donacobius atricapilla (assembly GCA_013397315.1). Classification (NCBI taxonomy): domain Eukaryota; kingdom Metazoa; phylum Chordata; class Aves; order Passeriformes; family Mimidae; genus Donacobius; species Donacobius atricapilla. The sequence continues at coordinate 368,982 of WBMY01003225.1, read as the reverse complement.
CAGACGAACACATCATTTTCAGCATGTGCCCAGAAACTCCTCACAGTTCCTGGCACTGCCCATGCTGGCACCACAGATGACAGATAATGGACCTGCTTCATTTCATCACCTAACCAGGCAAGGACTAAAAGTAGATGCTGGGACAAGACACCAAGCCTGGGAAACTGAGATTAGACTAAAGAGGAAATATGATGATAAGGGCTGAATTAGTAACTCCTAATTCCCAAGAGGTTTATGTTCCATTCTTATCTGTGTATTCTCACACACATTGTACATGCAGTGAAATAACATCTGAACTACCCTGACATTCAGTTTTGGTAACTATTTTGCTACATGTTTGTACTGACCAAATTGTCCGGAATTTTGGTACGTGTAGGTGCTTGGTCAGTTCCCCACATAGCATAAGATAAAACCTCTGCTACTTCTTGTAGTTGCAGCATTTCAGGAGACCAGTTTCCCTGCCAGGTTTTATTGCCATTGGTGCTTCCTGTAATATAAAATTCAATTTAAAAATAATTTTTTAAAAGGCATAAATTTTTTGTCTGGAAAAACTACTTTGAACGCTGGCTTGTGTTGCCACTGTTTGAAACATGATGGCTCCCTTTCTGTTCATTGACTGCAATGGAGATTTTCATAGGAAGAAATACCATCACTCTGAAGTAAGAAGTACAAATTATGCTGTTTCTTAAACACAAGTCCCATATAAAGGAACGGGAATGACATTAAAAACAAACCACTCGCATCCAAACAGTTATTTTTAACAGTCTGTGAGTTTACTGTATTCTCAAACAAATTCATGTCCCTGTGGCTGAAGCTAGTGAGGAAATGTGACCTGGAGGAACAACAGAGAGTGAGTCAGGAGTCCCCCCTGGGACACAGACATGGACAGCCTGTGCACGCCACATCAACCCGCCATGCCACTACTTCTCCAGCTGCAAAACAGAAAGGTATCTATTTTCTTTAGTACCTTTGGTGAGAAATGTGAATTAATAGCACTAAAAAATCATAACATTGCATTTTTCCAGTTTTCTGCAATGCCTGAGTCCAAACTGACAGCATGTCATAACTCCCCTGAAAAGCCACTGAAGTGAATTTGATTTCAAAGCACACATTACCAAAATGAAATGTCACAGTTGGTATTAGTTTGCCAATCTGGGGAACAGACAAAATACAATTAGCTCCCAGAAGATATCATTCCAGTACCTACAGTTTGGTGGTTCTACAAAAATGCATGTGCCCTGTGCGACAGCTGTTCAGAGTAGGGAAGGCATTTCATTTCCAGATGCATTGACTGGGGACAGCTAGGCTGTGCTACCTGAACTCCAGCAAGGTCCCAAGCAACAACTGCAAAGCTGTGTTCCATTACGTCAAACTGCCAGAACCGAGCTTCCCCAGAGCCGCAGCTCCGCAGGTCCACAGCCGTGGGCAAGGCGCCAACGGGAGATTTAGTGCTGGGGAGACCGGGAAAGGGTGTAAGTTCCAGAAACATGCTGAATACCTAGTTCACTCTTTCCTCCAAGTTCCTGAGGCCCACACTGCAAGCATCCAGTGCACATTAGGTTTCAGCTGCCCATCTGCCCAACAGCCAGGAGGGAGCATGGTGCATTCAGAGGTGGCAGCGAATCCCCCTGCTCTGCTTTTGATACCATCTACTGTGGCAGTGGAAGCTCAAAGACCTGGACCCAGAACTCAGAGGAGACAAATGGGTCATAAAGAGGAGACATAAAGGACATAAAGAGGAAGCGACTTTAATAAACTGCATTTCAAAATATATGTTGCAATTTCCACCTACATATACAGTAAGTGCTGCTTTGGCAACAAATCCCAGACAATAACCTTGTTGTTCGTTCAAACTGAGTCATAGCGCTTTTTCATGTATTACACACCAAAAAGACTTCCTATTGTCAGCAGCTCTTTGACTTCAACTTAGTTGGCCTAAAGACAAAAAAATGTTCAGAACAAGATTCTGCCAGATAAAGTCTCAGGGAAATCAATAGGAGTTCTTTCTGTACCAAGCACACGGGCCTGTGTGAAGACTTGGCTTTGCTGAGCTATTTCTCCAAATCTAAAGAAAAGTACACTCTACGCATTTCCATGTCAAAGACTACTTCAAAGGCAATACTTACCATTTTTCAGCTCTGGGAGTAACATTCTTTGTTTATCAGGGCTATCATTCAAGATGCCTGCTCTCTCTTTCCAGAGCTGCAAAATGGTTTTAATGTGAGTGAAAACCTTTAACAGCAAACCAAAGCACCAAGCAAGTAACTATCTGGTAAGTGATATTTTAGTATTCCTGAAATAAATCCAAACGACTGAGAAAATAAAATCATATCGTGTTTTAATCAAAGTTATATCAGGTTTTCCACAAACACTATTTAACATACTCAGATAATGAAGACAGAAACAATTCTGTTAAAATGTCTCAGAACAGAAAATATTACACAAATCAGTGCCATTCATCATCAAAGAAACAGGCGCCTGAGGCTAATACAAGTGCTCATACTTAAAAATGTTCAGCTGATATAATTAAAAATTAATTCCTAATTGGGACAGGAAGCACAAAAGGTCCATTCTGAGCCTAAAGCAGCTCAACCATCTGACAAGTTAGTTAAAAACATTTTTTACAGTGACTGAGCCAAAAACATTAAAGAATTCCTGTTTTCATGATTTGGGAGACTTTTTCATATAAAGAATCTTTTTTGCTCCCACTTGCATGCAACACGAAAGAGCTTTCTAAAACTTCATGATAGCCTCATAAAACGTGGATCCCAAAACACCTTGATAAACATACAGGTATTCTCAGCCTGAAGCAGCTGGTGGATTTTCTTCCCCTAAACCATCCTTTGTTACAAAAACCCCTGACAATAAAAATAAACTCATGGTCTCATCCATACTCCTGAAAGAATAAGAAAGACTAAAATGGACAAATTCAAACACGTAAATTGCATGTGATCTACACACACTCAAAGAGATACACTAGTTACTACAGAATCAGAATTCATAGTCACATAGGACGACTTTTAAAGATCATGAACTGGAAAACCAGGACTACCTTCTCTACTGGACCTTTTCAGGACAGCGTCCATCCACAGACTACTAAAGAGGGATTAGCTCTAACCTCATTCCACCAAAAAGTCTGGCGCTGCATAAAACAGGAAAAAAGGCTGTTTCCATCAAGCCTAAATTGTGCTATAAGAGCAGTTGCTGGGGGGGGGATTCGGACAACACTATAGCAGGTGTGTAAATCTTTGAAATTATGTTATCATGGTTAAATGGCTGCACAGAACAAATACTCTTTTTAGCCACATCACACTTAAAAAGGGGCTGTTCCGAGAATACTGTCTGTGAACACTGGTGAAAAACTACCTAGCCCTAAGACAGCTCATCAAACATTCACATCATCTGGAAAATGTAATCTACAACGGTCCTTGCTCAGAGCAGCAAACCCTCTGACTGCAACCTGCACTTCTGAGCTGTTGCATTCTGCTGTAAATGGCACATCTATCAGGGCCTTACACTGCTGCACGCTCAGGGCAGGGCTTGACTTGTGCTCTACTTCACCATATGCTCCAGAGCAAGCAATTAGTCCAAACTCCCACCTTCCTTTCAGTGATAAGTAAATAAAATCGGAAATGTTCTCAGCATGTTGGCAGTCTTATTGCTGGGTTGTTGAATTTAAGATTCCCATTAAGAAAAAGTCACTATGTACTATTGCCACCAAAGGGAGATGTGAGCTGGCATCTTCATTTTCAGCAGACTGTAGGTTAACCCAGGATCAGAAGTTGGTATAAAAGGCTGTATTCTGCTCACCTGGAAGTCAGTGGAAAAGTTGAAGTTTACTTTGACAGTGAAAAATGGATTTTTAATACTATGGTACAGAACCAAATGTTTTTACATGTTCTGGTTCAAATTCAGTGGAACTTTATAACTTGTCACAAAAGCAGCGTTAGCAACTTGCCCTGGAGAACGGTGTGATCCTGTGCTTCAGGGGAGGCCTCTGTTTTACTTTAAAACCAAGAAAAAACATGCACTGTATCTTAAGGCAGGATTCTCCCCAAAAAAGTGAGAAATGTGCAAAGCACAGGCATGGCATTATCCTATGTTTAAAAATCTTACCAGATCAACACCAGGATTGTAAATCAGACCTTCAAGGGAGAAGGAGACTGTACAGAAAGTCTGTACTGGAAAAATTCCGAATAAACCCTCATCCTGGTCCAAACCTATGACTCTCTGAATGATACAGCTGTAAAGTTTATGCTGGATCTGATTAGCTGCATGTGACAGGCACTAAAATGTAAAATGAATAGAGCAACAGAAAGCTCATCTAGTGTCTCATCTAGGTCGAAAGACAGCTCTAACACACTTTGCCTGTCTGGGGACGGGAAGGCAGAAGGGCGTGCCCTGTGTTATGAATAAAAGCAATGGAACAAATGACATACACCTGGCCAAGAGGTTAAATCAAACCTACTATCTTCCTAGACAGAAGAGGTCCTAGAAACAAAAACCCAACCAAAGTCACTGCACTATAGCTTGAATGTGCAACAGAGTTTTGTTGCACGAAATCCCTGGGTAAACAGCTCAAGGATGAAGAGAGTAAAGTTTCCATTATGTTGAGCACGTGAAATCCAACATCTGTTAACAGTCTTTTGACAAATCATTTTGGAAGGAGAGTGGCTTCTTTGCTTTATTAAGTAAGGTTTAAAAGTATTTAGAAGGTTTCTTTTTCCTGAGGTCACTTGTTTCATTTTCAGTGTTTTCTTTACTTTATAGCCAGCCTTCCCCTGCCCTTCACAACTCTGACAATGAGGACAGCATCTTTCCACTACGTTTCCTTAAAGAGGAAAAAACTATAAAATTAAACTCTAGCTCCTGTTATTGTGAATTGTTTGGATGGTAATAGAATTTTTTTTTTTTTACTTCCCGGAGCTCTCAAAAAGCCTTGGGTTGGGAAATGCCTTTCTGGTGGTGAATATGGCCCACTTCAACCAGTTGCAACTGAGGTCAATGGACAATCAGGGGAACTGCTCCTCCCAGCACTCTGACCCAGTTCGTTATTTTGGGTCTCCCTGTGCTGTCCCTCTGGCGCTGAGGCCACCTGAGCATTGTTTAACGCTCCAGCCTGCCCAGCCCGGATGCTGCCCCCCTCCCCTCGTGCTCACAGCTCCTTGCTGTGGGCCTCAAAAGCCAGATACCGGGGTGGGATGAGGCTGCCTCAGGAAATCAACTTGAATTGGTACAGGAACTGATTGCAAGATAGCACAAAGCACCGAGCGAGCACTTGTAAGGAGAACTTAGCAGTCTCTGATTTAATTTTTCGCTGAAATCCAGCACTAGCCTTATCCAGTACTGGGCATACAAAGCAAATAGATTTTTAGCCTTTCCATAAGAAAGCTTATTTCTAAAACTGCTTACAAGAGTAAACAATAACAAGTAAAACACACACAACATTATACTATGGCAAAACCTCTAGCAGGGCCTGTCAGTACTCAGACTGGAAGGAATCAGCAGCATGGCTGCCACAAATTTAGCCAACTCAGAAAGTAACTGGAAAAGGAAATGATTCAGAAACCACAGGTGCTCAGCATCAGGCTGCTGTGCCTTGCTGGCAGCCCTGGGACACGGGCACTTGTGAGACAGCAGGAATACAAGGCCACGTTAAAATTGGGGATCATCTCAGAACTGTGCTCAGCCCAGCTCTCCACACTGATTTGCACCACAGGAGCAAACAGGTTTTTCCAGGAGAAGAGTGAGCCCAGGGGAGTGTTACCCTCTAGACTTTCATCATACCAAAAAGAAAAGTAAAAGCAGTTCTAAGAAACCCGGGGGCGCGAGCGGGCGGGGGG
>WBMY01003225.1:324986-361990 GCA_013397315.1 Donacobius atricapilla | reverse complement strand
CAGCGGCGGGCCGGGGCAGCCGCCAGGCGCGGTCCCCCCGCGGGCGGGCGGGCGGCTTCGCGCCGCGTCGGCAGAATGACAGCACAAATTGTGATGGAAAGATCTGGACCTCAACACGCAGGGAACGTGGAACGACTATAAAGAGACCAGGCTATAAAGCGCCTGGGACTGTATTAACAATGGAAAAGTGTCTCAGAGAGTGACAATTGGAAACACAAACTTCTGGCCCAGCAATTCAAAAAGCGCAGTCAGAAAACTGCTGCTGAAAGAAACCACATGTTTAAAGGGACTTACGCCTAACATTTCCAGAAGGATTTACATCTCTGGCAGAACAAAGAGACAGGACAAATTCTGCATCAGAGGGAGGGACTTGCCCTCCAATAACTTGCCCCTAACCTTACGGGTAGTGTGTGTATCTCCCTAGGGACACTACAAGTATGTAAACAAGGAAATACAAATATATAAGCCCACTGGGGAGGAGTTAATGAAAATAAACACAACATGATGCCTCACAGCTGTTTTGCTGCAAAAATATTAACTACATTGGGATGTGAACCAAAGGTCTGCCAGGGATAGCTGTGGGGAATTCTGACTTCGTGTACTTTGTGACCGTCTGCTCCAGGGACTGCTGAGGGCAGACTCAGGTTCCTCATTTGGGAATCATGGATGTGATTTATAGCTGTGGGAGTTCGGTTCATCGTTCGCCTGAAGTGTTTGCTTAAGCGCTTCGCTGTGCAGAGCTGCTTTTCTCAGCTGAAACCTCAAGGCTTTCTGAGGCACCTCAAGAAATGAGGGACAGAGTCTGACAAGGAGCTGGAAGAGGATGTCAGCACAGCTACCTCACACTCCTTCAGAGCTGCCAGCCTGACATATTTCAGCAATATTGTACCATTACATAATTTTAAGTGTTTCCCCCCATGCCTTGTGGGACATGGCTAAGAAAGAAAACAGGACAAATGAGCAAGGTTTCCACATGGACAAAAGCGCTGGGTTTCTTTTTCTGAGCTGAAGAAATAGTTATGGTGACTCCTGTGTTCATTTTATTGGTTTCTTTCCATTACTCTTAACTCCTGGCAGCAGCTTAGAGAATCCCTCCCTGTCCTGGATGGTTTCTTCTTTCAAACTTTTGGAGGCAGTTGTTCCGTTCACCCTTTCATCATCACTTAGCTCATTTAATCTTTCCTCATAAGTAAGTCCCTCCCGTTACTTGTGATGCTGCTTTTCCCTGAACTACCTCTCAGTTGCTCGTTTATTTTACAGTGACATGGTAGCCAGTAATCCTGCCATTGTTAACGTTTCCTGTTGTGGACTTTTGGGTTATTTTTGTTCAGAGTTACTGCAGTACTTGGAGGACTGAGCTAAGCTTCCCCTGTGAAGAATAATTACAGGCAAGGTCAGTGATACTGCAGTAGAAAACATAGTCCATGGATAAATATAGCTGCTGAGTTTGGGGATGGAGGCTTAGTGCAGTTCTGTGGAAGAAGGCCCAAAAATACACATTTGATAGTAAACACACAACTGGGGTTCCAAATACCTTTACATCAGTGGAAAAATTCTGCTGCCTGCAGAAAAGTGTAATTCATTTGTGAATTCCTGCATTATTTTAAGACCATCTAGGCTGGTGAAACCTGAAGTAACTTTGGAGTATTTCTTTTACTAAAATGGTAGGCAATAGTAACTGGATTTGACCATATATATGCAAGTTTTTGACATGCCTTGATTTCACTGTTGCCTCTTTTTCTTTGACTCCAGAGGAATGTGGAGCAGATCACATAAGAAATGTCATTACTCCAAACTTAGTACATTTGCCTTTTACTGTCAATTGGCTAATTCTGTCATTCATAACTTACAGATTGTCCAAGTGTCATTGCTGCTACTGAGTGCTACCTTGCAGTACTTACGCTACGACAGAACCAGAGGCAGGGCTTGATTTGTACCCAAGTTAAAACTATCACAGATCAGCTTTCAAATTCAGTTAACACGGGGACAGATTGCACTGTCAGTGATTACATTGCAGTTATCCTCTGTTCATGGAGCCATAGGCTGATTCTCACATCTGATCCAGGTTCAAGATACCTAATCCTGAAGTCCATTCTCAGCACCAACTCCCAGGATACAGTTCCCATCTTCTACTGGTTCCTGCTCAGAGTTCTGTTTTGCTTTTTTTTTTTTCCCGCCTCTTCAATCCCTTCATGATTTGAGGATGCACCCTGAAAAAACACAAAGCCATCCCATACACTGAAGTCTGGGGTCTCAAGAGCCACACTGAAGCTGGGTCTGAGGGGATAGTGCTGCACAGAGCTTGACAAGACCATTTACCCTCAGCTTCAGGAGAGATCAGGGTGAGAAAACTGGGGTTTGAGTGCCACAGCTCTGTCTGTACTTGAAGCACACCCACAATGAAAATGCTTTTCATCATTCATCTCTCCAACAACTGTTGAAAACAGCATAATCTGCTAACACAGAAAAGCTAAATTGCTTTCAGACGAAACACTGAAAAAGTGCTTCTGTGATTTGATTCAGCTCAAATCCAAAATGCATGATGTGACAGCTCTAGTACTTCTTAGCTGCTTGAAGTTTCTGTCAGAATTTATCTTTTCCCTAGCTTGTTTTCCTCTAGTTTTACATTTTAACCCTTCTCCCCCCAGTTTCACATTTTTGAAATATGATTTTTATGTGCACCAGATGTTTAAATAACAGCAGTGCACTGGGAATACAGACTTCTAAAATAAATTGCATGGATGCTATGGGCTGAGTCTGGGAAGTTGAAGCAAAGCTTCAGAACAGGATGAAGAATACAGCCCTTTCTTAGGCCCACAGCATTTTCTAAGAACTAAAACTTGCTTTAATCAGAAGGAAAACACTGAAAGAATGTTTAATCTCATGAGCTCTTCTGTTGTTCCTAAGTGAAGAAGAGCCACATTCATCACTGGTATGATTACAATGAAAGCAAGTGCAACTACCTCAGGGAAGAATTTGGCCCAAGTAGATTTCTCTAGAGAAGCTATTGACAGCTGTCCCCACATATTGTTGAGAAAATACGGAGCTAAAGACATAGCAAAAGAAATAGAACTAGCTCCCATTTTTCTGACCTTTGGCTGAACTGGAGCTCCTGGATGTGAAGGCTGCTTTACCTCTGTAACATTTTGGATCATCATTAAGTTTTCTTCAGTAATCTGTCTGAAAACATCTTCCTTACTGAGGAGCTACACAGCCATGCCTGGTCTGGCTCTTGCAGCTCTGAGCTACTGAGCCGTGCACTTCATGGGATACAGCATCTTATCTAATTTTAGACGTGATGAAACGAGTGGGGGTAGCTCACAAGGCAGGAGGGATGGAGCCCAGCAGCTCGAGCACAGAGCAAGCACTTTATAATTACTAACTGCTACTTTCAAAATAGCAGAGGTGTTTATTACTACCAATGCACATTTATGGGTGTGATTGAATAAACAAGCTGTAGCAAGGACAAACACTTCTGGTGGAGGATATTAGGACAAGAATCAAGCAGCAGGCTTTCTGTCCTCAGGTGGCAGCTGAGGCTGTCCCAGTGCTGCCTCCCAGCCTTCCCCCTCTGCTGTTCTCTACTGAAATGCTGTAGCTGGATCAGACATACATACAGGCTTTCTTTTGCATGGGAGCCATCTCTTCAAGCACTCACAGAGGGTGTGAGTGGTGGCTTAATTCAAGTGTTTGGTTTTCTCAACAGCTTTCTGTCTCTCACCCAATTAGTCTGCTCATAACCAAACTCATGCACAGAATCTCTACATTAGTACAAAGAAGCTCTACTTTTAGGGGAGTCTCTACTTGCCAGAGCAGTGACCTCTCCTGACCAGTATCCTGGCTCCGTGCTGTACTGGACAGAGTCACTGGTTACATGACCTGCTCCTCTGGCTGACATCCTGCAAAGAGATAACAGGCTGTAGGTGGTGGTCCAACTTGCATCATGCTTTGGGCTTGGATGTTTTGAAGAGGATTCAAGTCTTCCACTGTCATTAAACCAGCTTAGAATGTCTGTGCCTAGTTGCCCACCTCTGAAAGTCCACCATGGAATTACCCACCGTTTTTTCCACTGTCTTTAAACTGTTAATTGTAGATCTTTTACTGGTAGCAAACCTGTATCAGTAAATCATTTTCTAAAAAGCACAAACAGCACATTCTTAACAAAAATATCTTTTACACATCTAAACGATAAAGTAAATGTTTGAGAAAGAAGTCTGTAATTTTTTTATGGTATTTTAAAACAGTAATCTTAAAATAAACAAGAAGAAATGTTTGTTAATCATCTGGAACTTTTAATTTCCTATTTTGCATGGGAACCTGAGTAATCAGTCATATGGTATGCTTGTTAGCTGGGAAAGGGTCAGGATTAGAATAGATTCTCAAAATTAGAAAGCACCAAAATACAGCAGCAGTCTTGGCTGCCTACACTTGAACAATGTTTTGTGTTAATTGCTGGAACAGAATAATACTGACAAAACAGCACACATCTGAATGATTCCCTGAAATTCCTCTTGATAAGCAGGAGAGGAAGTCTCAGGGGATTGGGAATGAGCTAGTCCATAACTTACCTGCACAGGTGGTTATCTGATACAGACATATCTAATAAGGAACAAACGTGTTGATGGCTTCTATATAAGCCCAGTAGCTTTAAGAGTTGTGAGATTCGTAAGACAGTAGAGGCTGGTCAGATCAAACTAATAGTATTTTTGGATTTATAGTGCTAAGCATCACTGAGCCAGTCAGCAGTGAAAGCATGTCCTGGTGCAAGTGTTCCTGCTGGGTGTGAAAGCACAGTCCATGGGCCACGCTGCAGCCGTCAGGGCAGGTACAATGGAGTGAACAGCACACCAGTCTCGTTTTGCACTGGTGGTATTCTTTCAATCAGGAGGGCGATCGATGGCAGCTCCCAGCATTTCCTGCGTCATGAGACAAGGCCCACGCAGAGGATGAATGGGTACGTGTTTTGCTGCTTATCCATGACACAGATCCAGGCCAACTCCACTTCCGCCAGCAGAAGTCGGCGTGGATCCTGAACTGTGCTTCCTGCATATTTGTCAGCCGCTTAACGTGGAATGCATCTGACCCCACTGCAATTATGTTTGCTATGTTCAGACTTGCCTCCATTTCAGCGCTCACAGATAAAAGGGATTTTTTCTGCTGTTATTTTTCAGTCATGTATTTGCTCCTCGCAGTTCACTAGGAATCAATTTGAATCCAACAACTGGAAAAACATCCCACCAAAAAAAAGCTTTGGGATAATTTACAACTTCAGCTCTGGCTACTTCCCTCTAATTCAGTGGGGGAACAGCCAAAAAGTCCATGTATTTCATCGCAGTGTTTGGGAAGACTGTTTGGAATAAGCTTTTGTGATGAGGGGGCATAAATAACAGCAATCTGTGGCCTGCACAAATTGCCAGCCCAATGTCATGCCTGTTCAGGCCTCAAACACATAGCATGCACTTGATATTTTCATTTTTACTCTCACCTTTCTTCTGTTGTCAGTGGTTTGGTCTCCCCTGGGACTACACCAAATTCAGCCAAGTCATTGACATCACATTTAAAAGTCTCTGTCATTATTTCTATAAGTGCTTTTGTATCCTCCATGTTCTGGCTGTGAGCCATTCACACAGGTAAAATATGATAAGTCTGAGGGCTCCAGTCTTCCCTTCTCACAGCTGGAGATGTTTCTGGTGGATGCAATTTGCAGACTTGTCCAAGCAGTCCAGGCTGCATTGCCAAAACTTTCTATCAATATGAACAACTATCACACTATTCTGAATTAAGGCTGCATGTATTTCCATGTACATACATAAAGCGAGCACTCATGCAGCTGAGATATGAGATAGGATTGTTTACTATAGCACAAATACAAGGGGATGAAACATCCATACAAGCTGTTTTGGTCTAGCTGTTGGTTGAAATGGATGCGGTACATTGACTCTTTGTTCAGCAAGAGGCTGATTATATACCTACACTTGAGATGTTTAAGACTCAATGCTTCAAACAACTTCCCCTATAGACTGGTTAATATTAATTTAAGAGACAGAACTGTGCATTTTTCTTTGCCTGCCTTCATCTGCTGTATTGTGGTTTTAGAGTACTGTATATGACAAACCTTCCAGGAATCTCAAACACAAATTGAAGTTCCACTGAATCACTTAAAGCAGCTGAAAAACACCATCAAGAGAGGCCACACAACTGCATGGAATGTGATGAATTTCCAGGAATAGGATTGTTTTCTGGAGATTATTGTGTAAAATACAAGTATAAAGAAGGAACAAAGGTAACGCTGACAATGTCTACAGCACTAGGCTATTTTAGTCTGTGAAAAGAAGAATGAAGAAAACAGACATGCTGTAAGACCTCTGCTAGGCTAACAGGAAGCCTAGATGTCAAGAGCAGACTCTGAAACAAAGCAGTGCAAAATTATCTCAGCATAAAATATAACCTCTCCATGATTTTATCTTATAAAACCAGATCCACTGTTAGCTTGAATGGATTCTTAATGGGGAAGTTAAGAGCTCTATGTCCGTGCTTCCATCCAGCAATAATAAAAGAATGACTAGGTAAAAGGCAATAATTATATAGAAAGAGGTGAAGTCTGCAGTTCTGAGGAGAAAGGAGAACAGTGTATTTGGGGTACACAAGCAACAGGAAATCTGACCATTCATTTTCATGAAGAAATCAATTCTGCTGACTAGGATCTACTCTGAAGCAGAGGTTATGCAGAAAACCTTCAGAAGAAAGTACCACATAGCACGTGCAAAAATTTGGCCTCTGTATATAACAAAAGCAATCCTTCTAGGAGAGCTTTTCGCTCTTTTCCTTCAGAGAGACTCTGCTCCAACATGCTGGAGGAAGCTTTATTTAAAAATAAGTGGACCCTTACAAGTACAAAATCTGGTATGGTTTCTACCCTGCAAGTGTTTGCTTCTCAGCTTTATCAAGCAGATCTCAGGTCCTGACACTGGTTATAAGTGAGTAAAGTCTGCAGTTTCTACCTAAGACATCAGCTGTCAAACTCACATGACATTGGGGTTACTGTTCAGTGTTCGTGTTTTTCTTCTTTCAGGCAGTACTTAAATATACAAAGATGCTTGGGTGAAACACAAAAACAAAGTATAGCACTTCATGAAACAGGTTTTCAAATGCTGTCATATTTCTATTACTTATTTACTTTGTGGTGCAGCAAAGAGAGAGATGCAGGAATAAAAAACAACCCACTTATGTGCATCCAAGGATAAGCAACTAGCCAGAGGCAGCTTATTGAAATTTAAAGAACAAGGATATGATACTGGAGATACTTTTCATATTCACATATTGCAAAGAACAGTCTGTATGTATACAGCTAAACTCCCTTACTGCCATCAACAAAGCAACACCAAACTGCCAGCAGTCCTGGCCTCTGTCACCCAAAGTGACAGGGAAGGGTGCAGACCAGCCCAGAGCTGTGCCATGGATGCACCACAACATGCAGGATGAATGGGGAGCGTGTGACTGCCTGGGCCCATGCCCAGTGCCGCTTCAGCTCCCCCGTGCAGACATTTCTGCACAGCTGCAGGAATATCTAGAGGGAGGCAAGGAGGGAGGAGAGGACAGCAGAGCCACCTCCCTCAGCAGAACCATCAGCTTGTGCCAGCTCATGCTATTCATGAATTTCAGCTCAGCCCTGACAACAGCACTGTATGCCAGATAGATAGACCTCCTCCAGGCTTACACTGCGGAAACATGCAGCAGTGCCAGCCTACCAAAAGTGATACACCAACTCTGAACAGAGAACAGAAAGGGAATATTTTTGCCCTGCACAATTTTGCAATTACCTCCGCAGCATCTCAGCGGTGTGGCCTTTAGTCCATGCATCACAGTACAACTCCCCCACATAAGGCGCCACTGCACAGAGGTACTGAGCTGAGGGGCTGGGAGAGCTGCCTGCCACAGCCCACAGGCCTTTGCTTTTAGCCCAGAAACAGTCAAACTGCATCAGCTGAAGACAGCAATGCAGGCAGCATAGACAGCAGTCTGCATTCCCTCTTCTGTCATGTTTCTTTAAAATAGCTGAGGAGAGAACTCCTACAGGATTTAAAAAAAAATGTTGTCAGTTACTGTTTAAGTTCCTTTTTCTTCCAGTCTAAGAAATAAAACTACACTAGTGGCTCAAATTCTATGAATTTGTCAAGAACATTAAGTCATTATGAAAAAACAGGCAGGAAATGATGAGCAACTTTCCAGCAGAAGCAACAGCAACAATGAAAACCCTGATTAGTTAAAGCCTTGATAATTACACCCAGGCTCGCCCGGGCAATCTTGTTTTGTGCCTTTGGATAGGACCATCTTCCTTTTCTCCCTCCCATCTTCAATGTTTATGTTAGTCTTTGCTGATAAAGTTGAAAGCTGAAAGGAGATTTGGTATGTATAGACACACCCTTGAAACTCTGATCCCATTGTCTCACTAAAAATATTGCTTTCTTCACTTCTTTCAAAGTTCATTAAATGTGGAATGGATGAATTGACCCAGAGGTTACTACATTTGTAGTAACAAATACAGTTTCTGCAGATTTCTTAGGAAGACTATTTACATCATATTCCCAGAGGTAATTAGGTAAAGCATAAACATTAATGATGTGATCTCTGTTGTTCCTCTAGTAATTATTGAGTGTGCTGGTTGACTTTAAACAAATATACCAAAACAAGTCTCAGATATGCAGGAGTTCCTTCAAGTTGCATGAAGAGAGATCAGTGGCTACCTAGGGGAGGAGGATAGTATTTCCAAAGTGTTCCAGCCAAGAAAAAGCCTCAAAGATTAAGTTAAAACACCAGAAAATCTGTAAAAGGGAGGTCACTTTTAAATAACTCAAGTATGAGGAAATCCTCAGGGACACTGATCTGTAGACCAGGCTTCATTCCTTCAGCTGTTTATGAAATGATGCAGTATTAGATTTTTCCTCATGGGTTCAGTTTTCTCAACTTCCATCCAGTTATGAAATAGTTTGTCAGACTTCAGACTGATTGCATGCATCTCCAAACTAGAAACAGTAAAAAATGGTCTTCAGGTAAGAATGTAAAGACAATACCTGTGTGGATTGAAAATCCTAGGGATCCCCAAGACTCCTGACACTGATGAAGTGCATGTTGTACTGACAGGAGCCCCTGGCTACACTCATTAGCTGAAAGACCGACAACTCTGACACACAGCTATGGCTTCAGACAAGTTCTTCTGTTCTATCCTCTTGCCTTTGCCACTGTTTCCAAGGCACTCACCAAAAGCTTCCTCAGGTACAGAAAGGCAAAGGCCTTCAGATCTTCAGAATTTTTTTTTTTTTCTTCTCCTGGTACCTTTAAAAAGCTCACACTGAGAAATTACTAACTCCGGTCTTTCATCTTCTGTCCTCCTAACCTTGGAGAGTGGCAGGATCAGGAATATGCCATCATGAACATTCAAAGCATTTTGGAGTTTGTACTCCTACAAGCAAGCAATCATCCTATAATGACGTGGTAGTTGGTGCTCCAGCTGGAGAAGGTGATGTTGACCTCTAGTGACTAGTCTGGGGATACCTGGTGGCATGATCACAGTGAAACGTTTCTGGGAGCAGCTAGCCAACAATTTCACTGAAGCTGGCACATGAGAACAATCACCCTCTTCATGGAAATGAGCAATTACAGATCCCTTCCATGGAACACAAACACCCAGCTGAAACAAAGACCCACAAAAGGCTGCCTTATAGCCTCAAATATGCATGCAGAGATTTAACTAGAAGACAACTGCACAGAGGCTGCAAACTCAAAAGAGAAAATGCATCCAGAGTGAAAGAACTGAACAAAGCAGTCCATGGAGATAGACATCATGGTATAATCCAGGAGAAAATCAGAGGGTGAGGAGTTAGTTAGGAAAGCACCTTAGCTGGCAGCAATGCATTAAACAGATTTCTCAAAACATAGAAATGAAGCAAAAAGTGGGATTCATTGCAAAGAAGCAAAATAGTAGAGAAACACCCCAACTAATCCACTGTCTATTTATTAGCTGACATAACCCAACAGACACAACATTTTGCCAGACTGTAATGAAAAATATTATTAGACACTTAAAAATTCATCACCAGCAAGCTATGCATTTGATTTTTAAATCCCATTCATTCTACATAACGAAACCATTTCTTCAATTACATTTGTACATTATTTAGCTTGTGTTATAGTGCACATTCGTAGAATAAAACCAGAAGACAATACATGATACCTTAGAAAGTCACTCAGAACTTATCTACAGACTCAAAATAGTAAGTGTTTTATTTTTCCACTTATTCAAAAGAAAGGAAGAAAAAACACTTTCCAGCAGAGCTGCTGAAGATACCTGAAGAAAATCAGATATTCAAGAAAAGGTTAAACAACAAAAATTATTTGAGGACTGGGAAGGAGAGTACATTTCAACCTAGTGACACAGCCTAAGTGATGTAGTGACTTTAGTGCTCCATGCAGAGATACCAGCAAAAGGGCAATTAGGTGAGCAGAGCATGCTTCCAGGTAAGTGACATGGATTAAAAGTGGGAAGAAGATGAACAGAATTTATATTCCCTCCAGAATTAAGCTGTTTCTCAATGGAAAAGGACTTCTCATTTCCCAAGATGTTTTCCATTTAATACCATCACTTTTGTAATGGTGACATCCATCTTAATAACCCAGCTTATTTCTCAGCTTGGACTGATTAGCATCAAAACTGGGCAGAGACCCTGACAGCAAAAAGTAAACTGAAAATGTATATTCTGCATTCAAATCCATACATTAAAATATGGAATTCCTTAGTGTTTTGCTATTTGGGTAGTGCATTTGCTTTGCACACAGTGAGGACAAACTGGTATGGCTGCCCCCGCATAAGCTTTCCATTCCTGGTTTCTAGTGCATTGCTCCATACTGCAGAGACTGGAACTCAAGGGTGTGTTTACAGTCAAACCTCAAGGAGCTTAACTTGTAATTCGTATTCAATTCATTTAAATGCTTTTTTCCAAAGGGTCTTTGCCAAGCAGATGCCGCACGTGAAGCCCTGCCACGGCTTCAGCCAGCCAGGCAATAGCGCCGTCAGGGGGACACGCCGGGTGCAAGTGCCCGAGGCGGTGGAAAATAAGAGAATGAAGTAGAAATGTCTTATGCAAGTTCTTGGAGCAGTTCAAAGCTGAAATAAATTGGCATCTCAGTAGGAGAGCTGGAAAAAAAACAAAAAACCACCACCAACAACAAACACTGCAGAGCTTTACAAACGCTTGCTTTAGCTTCCTGAGAAATACCTGATCATTTCTGAACACTTAACTAGTAGCTTAATTTCTGAATCTTTAATTATCATACACACATACCTCTTACATTTGTGTAACGGTTTGTAAATTGTTGCAGTCCTTTTGTTAGCATTCCTCAGCATATATTCTCTTAACTGGAGATGTTCTCAGGATACATTATCATTTTGGGAGAGAAAGGCAAAGACATGATTTGACATATATGTCAGGTCCCCAGTTGCACAGGATGAATTTTCCAGCTTCACCGGCAATCTCATTCAGTCAGCTTACACTAAAAAGCTCTCTGATTTTCTAGCATACTATTTTGGCTGAGAAAATTTCAGGTAAATGCTACTCCCTCCCCACTGACCTATGGACTTAAATAACTGTCAAAGGAGCCATTGGCTTAACTCTATGAAGACGGCAAAAGTACAGCTGTTAGCTAAACAACTGCTAAGGATGCGAGAAGAAATGCTGCTAAGGGGAGACTCAGACTTACAACCAAAGCTTTCCCTTCCAAATAGTATTTTTCCAGTACCCTTTGCCAGTCCAATTATTTTAACATATAGCAGGGACAGCCTCTAGAATTACTGAGTTTGCCTCCCAATCTGTATTTTCTTACTCCATGTTTTATAATTGGATATGGCCACTATGTAGGTCACTATGTATTTCTATCTACAGATGATCAAAAGCAGCACAGCCACTGAAATAATCAGCACTACTGTGCCCTTCCCAGCTCTTTCTCTCATGCCAGCACAAGCCTGAATTCTCATACATACCAGGTTGTAATTTTGTCATCAGATGGCCCCTAGGGGAGAGACAGCAACCCCAGTGATTTAGTATCTCCCTGACCTCAATACAGAAGCCAAAGGAACTGGCTACCTAGACACACAGGAGATTATTTTCTGCCATCTAGAAGCTTTAGGGGACTCATTTGCCCTATGAAATTATTATTATGATTAAAACTCATTTAGGAGTGGGCTCTTAATGAGAAAAGGCAGTTCAAATCAAATGGCACACAGTTAAAGACAAAAACTTCTGAAAAATGCAAAAGGGATTTTGCAACTTAATGGAGCTCAAAGCCTCATTAACCATAGCAGACTTCTGCAGCACAGCTTTGTTATTTTCTGTTAAAAACCCCAAACCAACCCAAAACAGAAGAAAAGAGCAGCTTGTTTTTGGGGGGGAGGGTAAGGGGGCGGGGGGAAATCCCAAATTTCAACTTGTACTCTGCTCCACTTCTGTGTTGAGTCTGCAGTGTCCTGGAGCAATATTCCAAGGAAGCAAATGACAGATCTGAACTGATTAGGCCTGAGGTCTTAAAAGACAAGTTGTCACGCACTATTTGCTACTTCACTGCTGACTCAAGAACATTCAGCTCATGTGCATATTCCACTTCCCCATCTGCTAACTGCTTCAGCTTCTCTCTGACAGTTGTGCATTTCCAGTACAAACATCTTTGATATATTAAGAACTAAGTGCAGGGCAGCATAAAACATGCACCACTTTTCATCAAGGTATCAGAAGCACTACTCTATTGACTATTAATCTTTATTTGTGAGCTTAACTTATTAAAAGCCTCCATTTTAACATAATAAATAATGTAACTCTGTATGGTAGCCTACTGCAACCTGAAATGTTATGTAGAATTCCAGTCTCCTGTGCTATGGAATAGAAGGTTCTGTTTATATCTTGGTGGACCTGTGTAAATCTATGGCAGTGAAAATCAGCCTGTCTTTATAAGGTGCTAGCATTATTAAATCCAGGAAAACAGACAGATATAGCTGAAAGCAAGACTCAGTAAATTTAAAATTTTCTACCTAAGTTTATCAGTTTTCTCTGAAGCAATGCAGGAAAGAATATGTTATCAGTTCGGACTGTTTAGTGGATTTATTTCTCAAGCCAGCAAAACCACACACACTAGGCATAAAAACAGATATAAATCAAGTAAGATTCATATGTACTTGCCTTTGACATTGTTGCTTGTTTCTAGCTATTTTTTATACCAGAAAACTTACCTATTCCCTTTTCATGCATATGTCATAATTTAGAACCACAGAACAAAAAGAAAACAAAACTTCGTTTTACGAGATTCTTTTACTAAGACATCTTGAAGAATGCGTTAAATAACTTGAAAGAGTTATTTGAAATGGTATGAATACCCTGAATATTCCACTGGCTTTGGGTGGGAATCAAGTACACTCACTAAGCAGTTACTCAAGAACTCAGCACCTTACAGAATCAATCCCCCGCACAGGCCTCAAGCTACTTCAGCAGTTTTCTTTAATGAGACAAACTGCTTTGAAGGAAAAACTAGCAGTAGCTCTCATCAGCCAGATTAAGGAACTGATTCAGCAGTGAAAATGACTTGCTCTACAACAGCTGGACTAGGTCCTGCTCTAGCCTTTCTCCCCTCTTTAGTTTTCCAACCCCACTACACTACAGTCTGTCGTTTTGACACAGCCACTTTGTCCACCTCATAAAAAGCAATGCCAACTTCAGGTCGCCTTAACATACACTGAAATACAATTCAGCAACTGCTGCTGGAGAACCAGAACCATCCCTAAGTAGCAGAAAACTTTCTACAGAGCACAGAAAATCCTATCACTACTCTATAATAGAACACTAATCTAGATAAAACACAAGCAACCAGAGATCTCTCAAACTGAGAGTGTTAGGGATTAATGAGCCATTATATTCACCAGTAATCATGGGTTACACAGCATGGAAGTGTGATTATTTTCCCTTCTGTTCCTAAATTTTCAGACAACCACTGCAGCCACAGCAACTGAGCATATCTGTTATCTGATAACAACAGTCCAATATATGCTATTTACAAACTCTTGAAGTTTTTTTTTTTAAATCTCTCCTTACACTTTCCTCTTCTTAATATTTTACTTCAGAGAAACATATTTAGTATATTTGTGTGTTCTAAGCCTGTTTAATACCAGATCAGCATTCAGTATCTATGTATGTGCATATATGTAGCTTATAATCCATGTAAAGAAGTCATGCCTATTTGGTTGTAATAATGTACTATGATTAAAAAAAACCAATCAAAACCAAAGAGGCAGCCAAGGATAATTTTGCTGCAAGCAAATACAAAGTTGCACTCAAAGCAGTTACCATAAGGGGAGGTACTGATCTTCGTCCTGTTCTGCTGGCTTTTGGTACTAGCCAGACTGTACCAGACTAATTCAGCTTGTGAAACCAGCAGAAAACTAGTACACTAAAGTGTTTTGCCAGGCTTTTGCATAGAATCAGCTCAACATAAGGTCCAGCAAAAGCCTGAACAATGGTTAGACCAGAGGGCCAAAGCACAGAGGTCAGAGGGACCTCTCCAATAATGATGAACACCTTTAGCTATGAAGAATGCCTTCACTAAAAAACACCACCCAACTGTTTCATCACAATTTTATGCACTTCAGCTACTGAGCAAAGCCAATTACAAATGATCAATAATTCACTATTTACCTGCAGGTTAGCTATGTTTGCAATGAAAAGTAATGAGTTACGTTCCTTTTTCACCTTGCCCTCCATATACTAGAAGCTTGAACTCTGACTGGAGGGATTTTCAGGTTGCATTGCCAGGGAGATTGCACTGACTGGTTTTTCTACATACCTTCTGTTACAGTTTTGATCCCTCCACACTTTTCAAATACTTGGTTTACAACATCTTTTGACAAGAGTATTGTTTCTGCAATAGACAAGTACACAAGTATGAGGGAGGGGAAAAGGAATAACTTTTATTCAGTGTATTATAAGTAACACTTATAAACAGTAGCAGCAAATCTAGAAATAGCATTTTTATAAGAGGAAGAAAGCAATAGCAAGTAATAAATGTACCTGTTTAACAGCAGGCCCACGAGCACTACAGACTGATACCTCCCTGTGTTAAGCGCCACACTGCCAGAACTGCCTACGAGCAAGTTATACTTCCCAAGAAACACTTCCCAAGAGCCTTGCTGGGCTAAGCAGTAATAATGATCTCTCAGATCCCTCCTGTTACTTGGAGAAATTATTCCTGTCCCCCCTCTCTCATTTTCATCCTCTCTTCTCCACATCTCCAAGTGTTAAATGCATATGACTTGCATATCTATACGACCTGAAAGCCTTTTGGCTCCTACGAAGCAGAGTGCACATTTGTACAAAATAAGATTATAGGGTACTAGAAGTCGAACAAAGAGGGAATGGATATTCACATAAATGTAGTAACATAAAGAAGCAGCAAGACAAAAGATGAAATGGTTGCTTTAATAAACACACTAGACTGAGATAATGCCTGAACCCTTTCAGATGCCAGTCCAGCCCCAGAGTGCTACTGCCCCCTGCATTACCTACACGTTCTAGCAATGGAGCACTGGGAGAAACTCTCCATGTAATGCCAAGATGGAGACTTCTCCAGACACAGGAATTCCTGAACCGTTGCTGTATTCTGCAAGGCACATAGGACCACAGTAGCACTGCTTACTTTTTCCTATCAACTACTATTCCCCCTCCCTTGCCACAGCCTACATTACTCACTGTCATGCTGGAGCTACACTGCAGTGTCTGCAATCCCTTTGGGAAATGTACTACTATGCTTGCACATTTGATGGACTTGCCCACCCAACAAGGCCAAATAAAGTGTGAGAGCTTGATTAATTCCTGATCTGAGAAATAGTTAGAGTTCTGCAAAATCCTTCCTAGAAGCAATCCACAGGATGATGTGAACTGCCTCCTGCTTTCAGAACTTGCAGCCATATATTTGCTCCGACATTGTTTTCAATAATCCTGGTATTTATTGGGGTAGAAAGGGAAGGGAGAAAGAGTTACTTATTAGAAATGGTTACAGAATGAACTCCAGATTAGATTCTTGAACAGGAAAAAGCCACATAGCCAAGGAAGTATGTTAACAGGATGAAAATCTACCGACTTATAAAAATTGAACTATTAGAGTGACAATAAGTTGCCATGAAAACAAAATACACAAATCTGTAGGAGCATGAAAAAACAGTCAAAAATCACTACCTGCTTTATTTTACTACCTCCTCAAAACAGGTAAGCTGCATCATTTTTTATTAGTTATTTCATTTCATGTCCAAGAAGAAAGGGCCACAGTTCTGTAAAACTTACTCGGTAAGTTCTTATTTTGAAAAATAAAAAGGTAGCACTTGAATGTGTAACACTCTTGCACATCTGAGCTTTTTCCCTTATTTTAAGAACATGGAGTCAAACCCAGGCCTGCAGAAAAAGCCATCAGGTATCATCTTGCATTTCAAGAGAAATCAGATGTTTGAGATAATGTCACATGCAATACTTGAAATACATTCATGATTTACCATGAGCAGCATTATTTGTGGCAGTTTAGCCACACGAGCCAAGCTGGGGAAAGAATCATTGCCAACCTGCTTTTCCCAGTACAATTCCAGTCTGTATTTGATACTTACCCAGCTCACAAAAATTAAAGAGGGTGACTTGGAAAAGGTTTTGTAGCAACAATTAAGAAGGAAGCTTTGTTCTAAATCAACACAAGACCTTCTCTTCTAATCCAGAATATGAAAACTGTTTTGACACGAACCATAGTGTTCATTTCCCACTGCTGTTCGTTATCTTCGCACTTTCCTGTAGAAGATAGACCTGCTACCACACTGATACTGACATCTGGAAGTAAACTTGCATTAAATGCAACGTCTCTTATGAAAAATAAAGAAGAGTTCATAGAATTGTAATGCAAACAAAAATTTAATCTTTAAACAAAATGTTCATGATACGGAAGGTCACAATACAAAGTTCATAAACACAATACAACACAAACAAGTTGAAAACCCTTTTTTGATAGGAAATCATTATTTATACAAAGACTAGATGCCAACAATATCATTGTACAGAGTTTGACAGAGGATTCATAAATTGATTCCCTGAAAATTCCCTCAATTTGAAGAAATAGTGAATATTAAGGTAACGGCTGAAGTGAATTCAAGGAATTCAGAGTTATATTTGTTTTCATCCTCAATTCTAAGCACTTGGATTAGGTTTCATGGTACAAAAGGAATAGTAAAGGCACACTGTGGTTTGAAAAAAGGCTGGATATCATAGCCTTTACACTTTCCGGCTTTTGTCTGGGTGTTTTTTAAACACCCAAACAGGCAGCTAAAATAATCCAACCCTCCTGAGGGGGTGCAGAGTGAACAAATTAAAATCTGCAAAAAATGTAACCCATTCAGCCTATAAAACAATACTACTATTAATCATGCATTTGAGTGATTCCTCAAATCCTCTACCATTTTAGAAATGAAGTACCTTTCTCCAAGTTATTTATGTTACTTCATTCCTGACTAGTGAAGTCAGGAGTGAAGTAACATAAATAGAACATTTTACATGTTACATTAGAACTACTGTAAAATGAACATTTAAGATAATTTTTTACCTTCATCAGTTTGGTTGACTACAGAAAAGGACTGATGCATTCCTAAAAAGTTGAAGCTATTGGCAAAGTCAATTACTTGCTGATTTAACTTTCAACACAGCTTCCTAATTTAGAAAAAACCTTTAAAGAAAATGCTCATTTAATCTGATATAAACTATTAGACTGCAAGTCTTAAGTCAAATACTTAAGTATTAAATACGTAAGTATTTAAATACTTAAATACTATGTCAAATACTGGCATAAAGTGTTCTTTAATGTTAAGTTATGAAATCCAGACAGGCCTATTGCAATTATTAAGACTAGTCTTGCCACAGGAGTGTAAATCAATTATTGTGATTTAATCATGTGTACCACAGCTAGCTCTGTTGATGAACTATGGCAATTCCTATGGGACTGTTATACAACTCAAAGTTGGTTAACAGAGTTTGGAAGAGTTACATATGGATGTTATGAAACACTGTTCCAGTAGCACTGGTCTGCACATAAACACAACTAACCAGTTAAACTAAACATTTCTAGAACTACATAGAAAGCAATAGTTATACCACATTTTGGTTCCCTGAGAAGAAAAGTGCTCCAACTACAAAGGTATTTGGAATGCCATCAGTACAGTGGGTAACATGCACCTCTTGCACTGCTCCTGCAGAGACATCTACTTTCACATTGATCAGACTTGTTTGGGCATTTTCATTCAAAATAAACTTTACACTCCACAAAACTGGCAGTGGAATGGGAGCAAGAGATTACTAAAAGTAGTCTAGTACTAAAACTAGTTTTATCTGTGATGATTTGTTATTACAAACTGGAATGCAGTTTGTGAGCACACTTGTTGAACACAAAGTCATTACGGGCACAGTTTACTTCACCTGTTTAACCCATAACTGAGATTGGGTTTTGAAAACTGTATTATGTTAAAGTTTTAAAATGTGTTTCTGAAATGCATGCTAATCTCTTCTTTCCCAGGGGGCATAACTTATGTTTTTAGTGAACACGATAAACATAATGAGAATTAAGACTTCAAATATAATGAAACAGCGCACAGCAGAAGAATGCAGTCAGGAAACATTTTATTTCCATCCAGTTTTGCAAGTATTAAGGATGGCTTAAGAGTTTATCCCACCACTATGATTTATGAAATTATTACATCCCTAGAAGAGACAAAGCTTATAATGCTTCCTGTCTTTTCCTCCCAAATGTTTATAAGTTGTGTGATTATTTAGTTTTTCTCTGTGTCTTTCTGTCCCTGTCTAATACAAACCTCAAACCTCCTTCATCCTCTCCCCAATAAGTGGGTGTAGAGAAGCCGCACTGAGGCAGTCAGTAATGAGAAGTTATAAAAATATGAATCAGCAACATACACTACACTAACATCTGGGATGCTCATAACATACAAAAGACAACTTTGCAACTATACTGTGTTGTTAGCCATCATTGTTTCTGAAGATTGGTAGTGTAAGATTGGTTCTCTAGGACATGCGCACAACAGTTACTTTAGATTCTTCTGATTCCTCCCAATTTCTAGGCATCAATTAATTTTGTATTTACTAGTTTTAAGACAAAATGCTGAAACCAGTTCTAGGTATTCAATAGCAAAATTCAAATGGCATCTTCCACAATTATAGAATTAATGCTTAGTACTCGTCAAAAGCTTTTAAAATTTAAGTTATGTTGAAAAATTACTTTCAGTATACCCCATGCAATTAAAATGCTCAAATAGTTTTAACTCTTAATTAATACATCCTAAGTTAGACAAGAGTTCATATTTAGAAACTAATTCCAAACAGTTCTTAGACTTCATCTGGCAAGAGATAAAACTGTTTTAAATCATCACTATCAAGAGAAAAAATTGTCATAGGAAAAAAGTATATACACTCTTACTATAGCCAGGCAATCATCTCTTCTTTTTCAATACTACCATAAACATTTAGCTGAATTATTTCAATCAGTAGAACCTAACCAATTCATGTTGCAAAATTCAAACATGTTTACCTGTAAAAGGTTGCATCTTTTGTTTGAATCTGAATAAATTTTTCTTTTCCGATACGATCAACTCAGTTCAATGCTTTAAACTTTAAAGACTGGTTTGTAAATTGCTCTCTCTCCTTCACTCCTCTCTACCTATACAGATCTTTAGAGAGATATCAAGCAAGACCTGTAGAATGCAACAATGCGGAGTTTCATTTTAAACTTAGGACTTATCTGAGCATGCCTGCAAACGCTCTCTTACACGAGGTGGAAGTGTTTTTAACAACCTTTCTTCTACAATGAGATTATTTCTCTTTAAGAGCTGACATTCTTCCAGTTCAGCAGGAAGCGATTCAAGATAGTTTCCAATGAGCTCTAACTGAACAAGATTCAGTAGCTGACCCACAAAAGGGGACAAATTCATCAGACTGTTATTTCCCAGAAGAAGAAATTGCAGCTTTTTGCACTGAAATAATCCATCAGGCAGTATTTCAATCTAGAAAAAGGAAAGAGAAGAACAAAAATAAAGTACATTAGAAGTTGTTAGCCTATGCGCAGCTGCGTGTTTTGACATTTTCCCTTTTTATTTTAGGGTAAAAAACTCTTAGTTTATGGAAGGAAAAGGAAGACTGTAATTCTTCTATCATTATGTGATCAAGTGCTTGAGAGCATGGTTTTATTATCCCTGTGTTCTTACAAAGCTGCTTAGCTCCTGGCACAAGCCAAGCCTGGAAGGGGGAGCACATCCATGTGCACACAGAACTGCATGCAGACTTGGGCAGGTGGCATGGGAGAGGAAGAATCCCTTAATGAAGAGCAAGCACAAGAACAAGACTGGAGAGACATTAGCAGCTCCTGGGGTGAAACCTGCACAAGCAGTTATCTGTGCCATACAGGTGTCCTGGCCCGCTCTACTGGCATGTAACATCCAAAACCAGCCTCAACAATGAAAACAATTACAAACCTCAAAAGAAGTCACAAGCAGCCCCAAACTAACAAGGCAGACTGTTTAGCACTGATTGTGAGGTTACCAACCATAATTATTTCCCTCTTCCCACTCGTACACCTGAGCTGCTCATTAACCAGCTGTTCATTCACTTTGGCTTTCAGTTTGACATTTGAGGTAAACAAACACTGTTCACTTCCATTAAAATACTACATAGGATTGACAACTGCAGGGAGATAAGTTTCTGCAGCCATGCTAACCTATGCCATCTCTGGATCAAAACCTTTAAGCCACTACAAACAAGGATAGTACTTATTCAGTATTATGTGAGCTTTGCTGATGCCGAAGCTTTCGTACTTAAACAAAGCACCACCCCTTTTTTCTGGATTTACTTTAATCATGAACACCACAAAAGCTATAGGCTGCTCCAGAAGAAATGGCAGCTTAAGTCTATTTTTGGTTTTGAGTAGTAATGCAGAGTTCTACTTACATGGTTTTTTGTCAAAGCCAAGTACTGCAGGTTGCTCAGATATCCAATTTCTTCAGGGATGGAGGTTAGTTTATTATAGCTAAGATCCAAATAGTGTAATTTTCTACATAGAAATAGCTGCAATGGAACATTCTTAATATTATTATAATTTAGATACAACTGTTCCAGGTTTGATAATGCACCAATCTGCACTGGGACATATGAAATACTGTTGTGCCACAATTTTAAGCAAGAAAGATTCTTAAGATGTTGGAAACTAATTATTTCTTCCACTGTTCTAAGATTATTTTCTTTTAAGTCAATTTCATGCAAATTGTTTAGGGTAAAAATGGAATGGGGAATGCGTTCTAAATCACAGCAGATTAGTTCCAAGGTTCTCAGGTTCACCAGCTTCTTCAGGTTATTCAGCACTATCAGTTTATTTCCCTCATTGTTGATAGACAAGTGCTGTAAAGAAGGCAGAAGATCTGTAATCACTTGAGGTATGCGGGAAAGGTTGTTTTTCAAGTGAATTGATCTCAGATTTTTTAGCCCCTGAAAGCCATCATTGTATATGGAGTTGTGATGATCTAGCATGAAATATCCTGTTAAGCATAATTCTTGTAGGTTTTTTAGATGAAAGACCCAAAATGGAATTCTGCCCATCTCACTAGACTTCAAACGCAAGGTTTTCAGATTTTCTTCTAAAAAGCTGACTGCTGGATAATCCATTGTTAGTGATGAATGATAAACATTGAGCTCTTTGAGATTGACAAGCTGGGTCACAGCTGAAGGAAGTTTGGCTTCAGGAATAAGTTCCAGGCTTAGGACTTCTATTTCTGTCAGTTCATAGACACTGTCTGGAAGACCATTTAACATGAAAAGGTGAAGTTCAGTCTTGTCTTGGGAGTTTCTTACTAGCTTATTTTTCAGTTTTTCCACTGACCATTCATTGTTAAGATTTATCTGTTTCAGTTCATTTTCACTCAAATCAGACAGGAATATTGAGAATCGCTGGGAATAAAGAGGATCATACTGATCTGCCAAGTGAAGAATAAATGCAAAGTCATTCTTCACATCAGGTATATCAGTGTAATTACTTTTCTCTCTCAACTTCTCAAAAGAGTATTGCTTAAGTGAACTTCTTAACATCCACCACAAACTATAAGTACAAGTTAATCCATAGAAGATCACTAAAACAACGTAAAATGAAGCCAAAACTTTAAAAATTTCTGCTAGTGAATAAACACACTGGTACCTTTTGTAGCCTGTAAAGGCTTGAACATTAACTACACAATCAATTTCAAGTGTAATAAATGATAAATAGTAGGGGACATAAATTACTATTATGACAACTACAAAGACTTTCACTATAATCTGTTTCATATACACTGTATATACGACATCCTTTTCTTCAGCATGTACTCTGAATTTCTTCACTTTTTCAAATATAGCTTTAGCTTGTTCCCCTTCCTTTTTGTCAAGAACACTTGAATTTTCTCTTCCAGTTGTTTCCAAGCCATGTTGTGAATATGGCAGGGACTGTCTGCTGGCCCCTATGTCTCCTGAACACTGAGGTGATGGAATCACTGGTTTTGATTTGGCTATCGGCAACTTCCTCGCAGACTGCTCAGCAACTGTTTCTGAGAGGGCACGCGTTGTCCACGGAGAGTCAAAACATTTCTGAAGAACGGCTACAAAATGCTCAAGCCTGGAACTTGTACTAGGATAGTAAAGCCAGAAATTACTGCAAGCTGCGAAAATAAAGGTATGCAAAAGCACTAGGTATGGGAAAAATTTGGCAAACCAGTGAAGCTGTCGCTCATAACAGACTGCATCAATGTAGGAATACTGCTGCCGATGGAGATAATTCTGGATTTTAAGCGGGATGATTATCGGTGCTGTTGAGCTAGCTGACATGTTAAGGTTGCCTCTAACTAAATCCCAAGGCACAGCACAATGATTGTCAAATTCTAGCTTGCAAGGAAGACAACACAACACTCTGGTTTGAGTAAGCTGGAGAGCCCCAGCGAGCACAGCAACTAGCAGCATTATCATGGTGAGGTAATACCAGAAGACATCCCACCATGGTTTTAGTATGTGGTAGGATGACTGGGCATCTGCTAAGCATTTGAGTTCTGTTAGCGTGATCATGACTTTCAGTGAGAGAACAGCAGCTGGTAGAAGAAAAAAGAAAAAAAAAAGACATTCTTAGAGAATTGTTCAAAACAATTTTATCTCACCATTAAATACTTGACGTTTATTACTGTTTTCACAGTTTTAAATATGTGTAACATGTGGCCTGGCCTCCCAGAGCATAGCAAAAGGATCCAAGAACTTCTTGGACTTGACCCCAGCCATCATCTCATGGATTTATTTTAAGGAAAGGTACTTGGGAATGCAAAAACTTAAAGAGTTAAACTAGCATGAGAGAAGGTGTATTTTAACCAAACATTTGGGTACTGCTCCAGTAGAAGCAACAAGCAGGTAAAAGTTAAAGAGGTGGATGATGTATTATCAGCAGTCCTTCACTACCATTGTAAACTTACATAAGTGATTTCTTATTTATGAAGAAATCCAAAATCAGAGTGGTACATTAACATGATGGCTCTTGTAATTTAGAACCTTCTACTAGATTAAATAATTCTACCCAGTTAAAAATACACAAATTCCAAAAAAAACCCTTGTGTATTACATATTCTTATACCTAACTCCCCATCTTCTCCCATCAAGAGAATTAAGCATATTGGCAGAATTAAAATTAGGGTGGCACAACATACTATTGTTCAATATTGTCATAAATATATAAAAATGACACATTTAACTCCCAGAAGCATAGGTTTGATTCATACTTACTTTACTAATAGAAGAGAATAAAAAACAGCACTGCTCAGTCAGGAGGTCTACATCTTTTAAAATTCCTTGGACATGCCATCTTAACATTTGTCTTCATTCTGTATGGAGAAAACATGGAATATACTTATTTAATGGCTTAAGCTAAATAAAGAGTAAACATTTCAGCTTTTATTAGAACTGCTGCCTCATAATGCCTCCATTAAACTCTGCATTGCTACAAGCCACATGAAACGGAACAGTATGTACTCATATGTGACCACGCCACATGCAAAGTCAAAGTTTTGCAGTCACATCAACGCAAAAATCCCCAAACACCAGGGAAACTGCCTACAGCTAAGCTCTATTTCAACAAGGAAGTCATTTTTTTCCCCAAATAACTATGAACTTGTTACGTGGGACAATGACCCCCACCTGGCTGCACTCTCCATTCAGGCAGTCGTAGAGACTGTTAAGTTCCCCTCTGATCCTCCTTTTCTGCAGGCTGAGCCCCACCCAGCTCCCGCAGTTGGTCTTCACAGAACCTGTGCTCCAGACCCTTCTCCACCTCCACTGTCCTTCTCTGGGATCACTCCAGCCCCTCAATGTCCTTCTTGTAGTGAGGGGCCCAGAAGTGGACAGCACTCGAGGTGGGACCTCACCAGTGCTGAGCACAGGGAACTGCCCCAGTCCCCCTGCCTACACTGCTTTTGATACAGAGCAGGACGCCTTTGGCCTTCTTGGCCACACATTGGCTCTTGTTTATAATATATAGGAACTGTACATTTCAATTTTAAACACAGCTGACAAACTCTTATAAGAAGTCAAACAATAGCTGAACCTGATTCTTATTCCACATTCAAGTGGAAAGAATGAACAAAAGTAAATTAACCCCTCTTGCAATGACAAAGCTATTTATAATAGAATACAAAAACATACCAGGCCCACCCAAGGGAAAGCAGCTGAAGAAGGACTAGATGGTTACAATACACTCCTGTAAGGAAAACAAACTGTCATAAGATTGTGAAAAATTTGGACTCCAAAAACTGTATTAGAACAGCAGCTCATTACTCCTTCCACAACAGCATTTCAAAGAGCCAACATCTGTGAGTAAAAGATCTAAAGATCTACAAGATGCCACCCCCTTCAAATTATTTACTTGTTCACTATCTGAAAGTGGCTTTTCTCAAAGCAGAAATAAAGTAATGGCTTCTCTTATTGTTCCCTTTCTAAGCACTAAAAGCCATTTAAGCTCAACTGTTTTTGCATTTATGAAAAGTTACAAGTTCTGCAGCTGAGATGCTCTACACAGCTGAAAAATAGCAATTTCCTCAATCACTCCACTTCAACTTCCAAAAGAACATCTCAAATGTCTTTAAAATGAGTCCTTTTGATATAATTCTCGTGGTTTGAATATAAATGTGTTGGTATAAAAGCACAAAGAGATAGTAAATCCATTCAAATTAAGGCTTTCATTCTGCAAAGAATACCTGGATCACATCTTGACTCAAGCCAAACATGCTTGATTTGTATGTTAACAGAAGAAAATCAAAACCCTTTTTTTTCACTTCCAACCTCAAATTAAAATCAGTCAATTCTGCTTGCTTGAACTTTGTTATAAAAATAAAAGATTTGGGACCTCTGTTAAAGTTGTAAAGAACACACTAAAAGATGAATGTACTGAATGACGCAATGAAGTACGATTAAAAGGTAAAAATACCTATTTTTTAAGAAAGAAAAACTCTTGAATAGTCAAAACACTAAATTGGCTGAGGGTTTAACAGAGTGTGAAAGGTCTAAATGAGCAGGAGGATGGGAGCAATTTTTTTCTTGACAAATGCGTAAACCTCATCAGAGACTTGGGGAGATACTAACATTTTAAGATGATTCATATAACTAAATGCTTACTGGAGTATTCTTGGGCAATAAGGCATATTGTTCAGTAAAAAGGATAAACTTCAGAGTACAATAAAACAGTTAACACTCTTTGATAAAGTATTTAAAATTTACAAAAAGGAGAACAGAAAATGAAACTTAAGCCAATTCTGTGAAAATCATACTGGTATACTTGAGAGTATGCATCACTCAATACACCTTTTTCAACCAATAACATAATGCTAAATAAAAAAAGTGTTTCGTTTTTGTACAGATTGAGAACTCAAGGTGAGGCTGACCCATGAAACTTTGTGAGGTCTGTTTCTATAAAGTGCTTTGTCACCTCTCTGCCTTGCAATGGAAAGCTGTTAGACCCCAACAGAGATTCCAGAAAAAAGACTACATTCTTGCTGTGGTTTCACAACACTTTCTAGCAGAATGCAAATATCACAATATTAAGTATTTAAATGCTTGAAATCTGGTCTGGTGAATGGCTACTTTTTGAAGTCTTCTAATGAAGAATGTGTATCCATTACAAGTCTATGTTTATGAAATAAAGCTTCTCGTACGCAGTACATACAATTGTAACATAAATACGTGAATTATTGATGCTAATTTTGCTGGAGACATTTTTCTTTCAAATCCTGTCTGTATGCCAAGAGGGACTAATCAAATGGAATAATGCTGAACTGTAATGGATTTGATAAACCTCATCTCCAGCAGCTTTCAACCCATATCAAAGCCATAAAAGCTTTTCAAAGTGGCCTAACTCAATTGCCAATCTTTCTTAGAAGAAGAGAGAATGAAGCTTTGCCCCAGGCAAAATGACGACTTCAAGAGAGTCACTCCAGACCAATACAGAGACACGGGCCAGAAAAATAAAGTAATAAAGATCACTAATATTGAGGTAATTTTGAGTTACTTCAAGACTTATCAAATCAGAGCAACAGAAACATATCCAGAAGGTGAATAAATGGCTCTCATTTTGAAAAATATTATCTATAACTATCAGTAACCCACCACCATCCCCAGCTGCCGAAAGTGGACTTGGCACTGCATTACTCTGTCATTTGGTCATTGCTTAAAGAATTTTAGGCACACTTAATAAGGGATGTCTTTGCAGCAAGGCATTTACCTTGCTTGTCCTCCCTAAAGGGTATTCAGATGGTGTTTGTGACATACAAATTAAATCAAAATAGATTTATACAACTACAACTTTATACAACTACTTGACAGGTACTCCTGTGGCCCCTCTGTCTTGCTTTTTTTCCCCTCCGCCTCAAACAAACACACCCACCAAGTTTTCAGGCAGCCTCTTTAAACTCTTGCAGTTGCTTCTCAGCCTAGATAAGAAGATGCTGACATATAGTTATGTATTTGTTTTATCAATTTTCTATCAAAAGTCATTCCTGAACTACAGTACCAACTTAGCTTCTAGCTAGTTTAAATGTATCACTTTTTCTTCTCAAATTTTGGATGGAAAATTAAGTTCAATAATAAACTAAACACATCGTCGATTTTGCTTCATAGGCAGTTTTGAGACTCGCCTATGAGATTCCCAGTACCTGCTCCTGGTTTCACATGCACAGCCTGAGCCTAGCAAATAAACCCTCATGAAAATTCCCAAAGGAACAAAATAAAAAGGAACAAAAATAAACAAACTTTACCCATACATACACTCATCACCCAAACCAGATCCTTCCTGGCAAAAACCTCTCCTTTTATTGGCATGTTACTGCTTCCTTTCTCAAGTATTCTGTAAACAACAAACAGTGAGGAACTGCAAGAGTTCTGGTGCCATGACTGCCTCTCCCTTTTTCAAGCAGTGATTCTTTCAGAATCAGAATTCGGAATGACTTTGGTCACCTGTGTGCATATGCAGATTCAGCTGTGGGACCTCTTTGATAGGGATTGTGGTTTTGAATCTGTATTCCATTGAATGCTGAACAACACAAACAAGATTAGAGAAAGCTTCTTTCCAGCTCCTTTGGAAGATCGTCACAGGTGACAATGCAACATGTGTAAATTATTATCCTTTTGTATTTAAAACAAATCCAAAGACATTCCCACACTCTAAACGGCATATTCCTCAAGGACTGCATCTTCAACACTACATTAACCTTATTACAAGTTTGCTATATCAACCTCTCAAATAATCAAAGACCTAAAGTCCCTCGAAATACTCAAAAATTATAACTGTAGACAATCTCAACCACGTGTACCTGGACTGACTAGAGGCCCTTGCCTTTCTTAAACACTCCTGCTCTCAGGACAGCTGAACACAAGGTGTAGAACAGTAACAGCAAAGTTTTACACTGCTTAAGAATCAGTCCTTGTTCTCCGGGGAAGGCTCAAATGAGTCTATATAGCCAAGCAATTTCTGGGGGGAAAAATTGCAAACATAGTTTAAAATTTAGTGAGTTGGGCTACACTAACATTTGTACTTCACAAGATTTACCCTTCTCTACTACTTCTTCAGAGTAAACTGCACAGCTCATAAGTTGATAAAAAAATCAAGCAACTACTACCTCACTACATGAAGCTGTGAAAAACAAGAGTAGAACATGGCAAGTATATCTCGGCTTCCTCAAAGCTTGAACATTCCCAGGTTCAACACACAAGGCCTTAGGTGGAAAAAAAACCAAAGGCAGTTTCACCCTTCTTTCTTTCTCTGGTACACTTAATGCAACAAAAATACTTTATATAGCCTAAAGTCTTTATAAAGTTGCAGTCTAATCTAAATTGAATTTACTCCAATTTGATTTGCTTTACAAGCACAAGACTTATTCTTGAAACCTGACTGTGCAGGATTAGGTACCTTACATGATGCATTTCCCTCCTGTGCCTGTAGCCCCCCAAAAAGACCACTGTGTTCCTTGAGCCATATTGACTTCTCATTAAATATCACTGATATCCAAGTAGTGAGCCTTCTCCCTATTCAAGGAAGGCCAGTCAAGAGGTAAACTTTGGTTGTAAAATACATCACTGTTCAAACACTCACTAGGGAGAAGGACCACATTCAAACACTCCAGTTGGATAAAATGACATACCTGTGGGCCACAACAGATAATGGATCACATCAGTTAGGTCTGCCCAAGTGCATGAAGTTACTTGAGCTTAACTCTCAATAGCAGCTGAGAGGGTAAAAACAAGTCAACTATTTTGAAGGTTAAACTCTGTAATGAAGTTGCATTGTAAGATTTGCATTAAAAAGTTATGTTAAGTGTGCTTTTTATTTCATTCTACTGTAGCCCACAGAGCAATTTCAAATACAAATTCACATTCAGATATAAATATTTTAACTCATAAAAGCACTTTTCCAACCCTCTCCTCAAATTAAGGATCATGTTCTAGCTGAAATAGGTTACAACCTATTCCTAGAAAGGCCTGTACTAGTGAGAAAAAGATTCAGTTTAAACCCAAGCTGAAAACCAAAGAGATAGGTGAGACAAACAGTTTACACAGAAACCCAAAATAAAAATGTAACAAAATAAAACGTAGGAAATTTTGTAAGTAGGTACAAACTTAAGTTTCTAAACAAGTATGTTACAGAGTTACATAGATAAGACTTCTAATGGTAAAAAAACCACAGTAAAATGAAAGGTAGACCAGCGTTGTTTTCATGTAATTGCATCAACATGACTGATCTCTTTGAGAACAAGCTGTCTACTTGTCCAGAACCTAACACTCCATTTGTAGCCATGGTGCTTTCTAATGAACCAAGAAGAATCCAGACTCCAAATCAAATCTGAGCATTCCTAGTAAGCAATGTTTTGTACAGTTTAACTGTCTCGGTACTATTTCCAAACCCTAAGATGTATTTTTAAAATATATAAATTAAGATTATAACTTAAAACTTGATACATATCAGCCTCTAAAATACTGACTACAATAAATATCAATGCAAGCATCTGTTCAGAAGAGTGCTTTGTATTGATCATATAGTAGATACTTATCTTGTTTCATCTCAATATTTAATTAATAGCTTTTTAATTTGTGTTCATTGGAAACTCTAGCACTCTTATTTGCTCTATTAATTTACATTTCTTCAAGCAGCTGTATATTTCACATATTCCACTAAGAAAAGGAAATTATTGGAGGAATGTGCCACCAATGATTTAGCTCTCAGAGCAGCAAAGACTGTCCTTCACTAATACCCAAGAAAATACTTGAAGCAAAAAGGGGCATCATCTCCATACAAACCTAATCTGGATGTCTAAAGAGCCTTATCATCTCAATTAGAAAAAGGCAACAAAACCAGAATCAGAACTACAAGACTAACAATGCTCAAAGGAATGGTGACTTGAGATAGCAGACTAAAGGCAGGAGCTTTCTAGAATAAGAAAAAGAAGAATGAGAATAAAGGGGGGATGGAGAGAAGGGGAGAAAATTGTACTGGAAACGTATCTGCCTTCTTAGGACAAGCACACAGTCCATCAGTGCTCAGCTAATGCTAATTTAAACCACAAGAGACAACTCTCTCCAGAGATGACTGCAGGCATGCCATGCTGTCAAGCATTCCAGCCCAAATGTGTCAAGGAAGATACCAGGGAATTGGCACAGATTACACTCTCAAGTGGTATCTAGAAGAACAGGCCTCCTTTGTTGTTCCCCATCTCCCAATTAGGTTTTAAAGTCAGTAACTCAGTTCTAAAGATACTACAGTCTTCATTTCCAAGTTCCAAAGAAAACTTAGAGCAAGTTTGGAACATTAAATATGAAAAGTCTCCTTGGTTCTTCACCTGTTCTTTACTAAACAAGCAAGATGAGACCAAAAGCAACCTCATCAGTCCCAGCCTAGATCTTTTAACTGCACTTTTGGTAGCTCTCCCAGAAACCATCTTACACAACAGCACATCAAGTCCTTCATCCCAGTACTAACGCAGCTAACACAGAGTCAGACACCTTCCAACTGCATGAAACAAGATTTTGCAAGCTTGCTTATTATACCTTTTTATTCTTGTAACCACGTTTTTGGGTCTTTCTCATGCTGGGAAATATGACTACGTAACCATAAGACAACGGTATCAGCAGTATCCCTCCAGCATTCTGAATGAGCATCAATGGCATCTATTTATTATGCATACCAAGATAAGTATTGCAATAGAAAATTAATTTTTATCCCTTTAGTTTCTGTATGTCAGAGAGAGATGATGCCAATTCATTGTGCTGCCATGCTCAGGACATCAGAAAGCAAAGCAGAGAGAACACTAAAGAATATTCATAACTTAAATACTATTAGATTTTTCTACAAGCAGATTCTTTATTTATAGTATAGCTTATTATCTTCACTCTTCAAGAGCAGTAACAGTATAAAGGACCCAGCAGCATAAAACCATTAGAATTATAAAATGAGAGACCCTCTTTCCTTGGGAAAAGGCAAGGCATTGCTCATACACCTTTTTCCATTTTCAGTGTCCTCAAAAAAATCACAAACGTCCAAAGACATTTGAAACAGCCAAGACAACTTCAGTAGCCTTACTGGAAACCAGTCTGAAATAAGAGAATATTTTCAGAAGAAAGAATTTAAGAATATGTCCTCAAACCTGAACCAGCTCTGAGTGCTTAAGAGTGATGCTGTCACAACAGAATAAAGTACACTGACTACAAATCCTACTTAAGAAATCAGGTAAGCATTTGAGTCAATTTTATCATCCACAAGGTATCATGTTGCTATAACTAGGCCATTAATATTAACATCATTTGTTACATGGAAATGTAATACCATATGTACTCAGGTATTAACTAAAGCACCTTCATATTCTGATTTGCTACTTCTAAATAAAGGAATAAGGAATTCAACCACACAGCGTTTAGACAAAGATATAAGGTGCCAACATTTTTCATCCCACTTCTGCAGAGAGCAGAATACTGAAATCCAGAGGTTATCGTTATTCAGAACCTTCATTCTACATGAATTTCCTAGCTCAAACATTGCTTTCCAATACAATACCCATACCTAACCTAGTCAATAATTAATTCTGACAGCTGAATTGCTTCATGCAAGTAATTTTATTTCTTTCCAACTCAAACGTCCCAACTGTAAAAAATCATGGTAATGTTTCTGCTATTCTGTAAAAAATATTTAGATTAGGAATATTATACACTAATGATTTCTTACTAGGTATTTAGCTGGTTTGGATTGTACTAAGCTCCTGTTTGGTTCTGAGAGCTGGAAATACATGCTGTTCCTTTTCCTAATAGTGGTCAGACAGTTATCTTTGTCCAATCTCAGAAATATTAATTTGTATTTCTAGTTCTCATCCTACCTAGAATAATTCTGATGTTCCTAAAATATGAACGGTTATCTAATACAATAACTGGAAATTTCAACGTTAGGCCAAAAACCGGATGCTGAAGTTTTTTCAACATTTATAGACTGCTAAAACCAAGCAACATTCTCTGAGGATAGCAGATGTTGAGATTGGAAACAGCAACTGAGATCACAAAAAACAGATACCAAACGTATCCTGTCTCTGCAACATAATTATTACCATGAATAAATATAGCTCCAAGATTTCAGAATGGTCAAAAAATAGTCATTTCGTTTTAAGCTTTCCTGATGCTGCATAAGATTAATGGAGAACTTTCTAGATGAGAATAATATTACTTCCACAGACAAGAACTTAATTGCATCTAGGAAAATATAATTATCAGGGCAGCAATACAGAAACACATCTGATTTCACTGTTAGTTCTGACATCAGAAAGCTGATTCATATTTTCAGTAGTGGCTCATATCTCCTTTTAGAAGCAGCAGTTTTTCATCTTGTTTAACACAAAAGACAGTTACTCGTGAATGCCAGCCTGACAAACTGGAACACTTGATTCTAGATGTTTGATCTAAACAGCTAAAATAGAATAATGAGAACAGATACATTTCCAATTGATATCTGATGCAAGTTCAGGCACTCTTTTTGTAAGTCAGCTCTCCCGAAACCCATCTTACTGTCTTTTTAAAGAATATCCCCACCCCAAAGTAAGAAAAGGAAAAACCTGAGGCTGGAGTTAAATACAAGCCTGCTTGAAATGGAAATTGAATAGGCTTTACCAATCCTCCACCAGTGTGCAATCTGGCTGCACAAGCCCCTCAGCCTCTTAGTATCTTCCATTCATATTACTCTGCATTATGTATTTACTAATTGGACAAAGCAACCAGCCACATCTTCTTTTAATAAAAGGAACAGACTGAAAGACAAATTTGACATTGCACACGCTGTGTGGCAGTGTATGTACAAATTGCATGCCTAAACTAACTGTCCAGCTCAGAGCTGTATGTATGCATGCCATCAGGAGAGCTGAAAGCAGTGCTGTGCCTAGCAGAAGTGTCTCCTGGAACAATGCTAAGTTTCAGAACCACAAACAAATGATCAGACTTGAATTCTACAGCAGATCTACGGTAATCCTGCTTTGTTTCCTGAACAAACACAAAGTTAGTTTAGGACCTATGTTCACGCGTTGTACTTTCATCAGACACAAGCATGCTGTGCAAGTCTCCAACTGCGCTAAATTTCCTTTTTTGAGTAGGCTGTCTGAAGAGACCAACAGCTGGTAAGGTTTTTCAGACAGCAGTATTATCAGAAACACACTTTGGTAGGAAGCCAAGTCTAAGAACGACAAAAACAAGAGTCAAGGTTTTATCATCACCTGAATCAATTAAGAACTTTGAAGTAAAAAATCTCTAGCCCCATATTTATATGAAACCAAATAATAATTTGAAGCAAAGCAGACACTGCTTTTAACTCCTGTTAGCTAAAGCACTTGAGTATTGACATATCCCATTTCACTTCAATTAAGCAATAATTTTCCCAACTTTGTAGTCAGTGTCACTGCGAAGTTATTATTTAAACAATGTTAATGTTTAATAAAAAGTGTTTACTTGGAAAAGACACTGGAAAAGCAACAATCAGTTTCACACTTGCATTGGCATAGGTTGAAAATTAAAGTTTATCTTGTGAATAATTTAAACACAGACTAGAAACAAATAGGTTTTAGTTAAAAATGTTCAAATTCCCTCCCTTCTTCAAATATTTTGGATTACACAACAAATGCACACCAAGAGTTTGCTTTCATTCAGATGGAAAAATTGGTTCAAAGGACCAATACTTTAGCGTTAAAATCACAATGTGCTATTAAATTTCAGCTCAGTAGATCATCATATTTGGATGCAGATGATTTATTTAGCTACCAGAAAGTAGCTAAATAAATGTTTCACAACCTGAACTACTCACGGAATACTGGTCTTTTCCCCAGAAAACTAAGGCAATAATGTCTGGGAAATAAGGGGCTACATTTTCTGGAGTTTGAAATAAGAGCTCTAAAAATCAATTTCACTTTAATTAAGCCTGAGTAAACTACATGACCACGAATTTGTAGCTGTTTTGCCACTAAACCGAAACTTTGCTAACTAAAAATCACAATTCAAACTACTATCTCACAAAGAAACAAAGTATTTGTAACAATGTCTAAATTCTACTCACAATTAGTAGCAACCAGATTGTGTTACTACCATATTCTTATTGGTATCACTGGACCCCTTACCAGCATTTTTAATCCCTTTAGTTTCTCACAGTCAACTGAAGTCTCAATTTCAGCATAAGAAATTGCATTCCAGTTTACAGCATCCAAACATACTTGGATGCTGAGCACTTAAAATGGAAATGCAGTCACATAATTTATTTCAGTGTGTGCAAATACATTATTATGAAACAGAGCAACACCAATGAGAATTAAATTGAAAATAGTCCATTACAAGTTCTCCACAATTTGCTTCTGATTGTTGAAAGACCCTAGAATCCTCTGGGGTGTACATCAGAAGAGAGTATGTCAGCACTGTATCTTGAACTACATGTGTAACAGCTTTACTGAGAGCTGCATCATCTGCCTTCCTTCCAAGGTACTACACCGCTACAAAGCACAGCCATCTCGTATCAGTAAGCTTAAATCAAACAGCTGGGAAAACTATTCATAAGTATTATGACCCTTTAGTTCAATAGTGAATGACAATTTGATGTCAACTAGCTAAAAATTAAATCCAGAACTAATTTGTAGCAGACTAACAACTCTTGGGGAAAATAATCCCCAAACCCAAGCATAAGTACAATAAACTGAAGCTCACTCACTAAGTCCGGCAAAACTCTAACTGGAATTATATAACCCATACCACTTAAACATTAAAGCCAGCATATGTAAATATTAGAATATTAATTCCACTTTACATTTCTCAACCTTCTGCATGATTACCTGTGATATCTGAACCAAATAGCTTCATAACCACAGCAGAGACTGCTAACTTATCTTTAAAAAGAGGAACTGCAAAAGCCAACTGGCAGAATAATACTATTTACAAGACAACAGCTGAACAGCTGTTATAAAGATGCCTAAGGATAAATACAGCCCACAGGTTAGCGCTTAGAACACAGAGAACAGCATGAAACGTTTAGACAGGCAGCACAAAGACCCATATAAACCACACCTTATCCCCTTAGTCACATGAAACATCCATTTCTAATCCTAGCTGAGTAAAGCTTTATGGCTTTAGCAATAGGTATTGTAAGCTGAAGCAGTATTATTAGAGCCACAGTCTCTTTTGCTACCTGTAGCACATCAGGCAGAGCAGGCACAGCAGCAGCTAAAGCAAGACAAGATTTCCTGCTCCATTCCCCTTCAGAAACCCCTCAGAAAAAATATTTATTTGACAGCAACATACTGCCCTACAAGGTTCATTTTACAACGCTGGAATTCAGATGGATGTTTCTTTAGCACTGTTGGTCCCTCTCTACAAATTATTCACCATGCTTTCATTAACTTCAAATAACAGCTGTATTGGTAACTTGCAATAAACAAAAGGCAATTTTCTCCCTATAAAAATCATGTTTTCCTGAAAGAGAAAACAAATACAAGCCAGACCAGCATCTCCGTTCTCTCAAAAGTGTAAGGGAACTAGCAAGTTAATATTGTACAATTTCTAAAAGTTACATGAATCCTACTGAAGTTATAAGTCAATTACATTATGTGAATGTAAAATTCAGTAGAATGTAATAATATATGCAAATGTAAAACTCTCTGATAAACATTTGTTATCTGGCTACAACAGAATGCTTTAAACACTCCAGAAAAACCTTTAAAAATCCCCCCTGTATCATACATTAACTACTGGTTCTCTGCCATTCTCATTTCATTTAATCTTCGCACTGCTCAGGGACACAGATACTGAACTAAAGTTACCTCCTCTATTCCCCACACTGTCATCTGAGCTACATGGATACTGAAGAAAACATGAATAATACTTAATAAATTCTACAACTACTGAAAGATTTTACTACTTAAACCTCATGGGCTTTTTCTCACAGCTCTCTTGAAAGTTTACATTAAACAAGACATATCAGTAAGGCCTAATCTGTTGCCCTCCCCGCTAGGAAAGTACTTAAGAAAAAATTCCAGGACACCTGAAATAATTGATGCCTTACCTTACCCTTTCAGCAAACAGACAAAGAAAGCTGGGAGTCAGCAGAACATACAGCATAAATACTTGAAGCCATAAGAGACCACATAGCTTCCAGCTTGTTCTAGGACTACCTCACAGGTACACTTTTAAATGACCACACTAGGGGCTAAGTCAAACACAGTTTACCTTATCAGCATAATTAATTACATTCTTAACATAAAATTAAGCTTTAGGGAAGTCCTCTTTAATCACTCCTCCATAACTGGTCAACCGCAGCATTCACTATTCGGACCCAAAGCCAGGAAGCTGCCCCGGTTTCACCCGCGAGCAGCCGGGCACAAAGTCAGCCTGACGGCATTGCACAACCCAGCCAGGGCGCAGAGAGAGGCTGCCACAAGGTCCCTGACTAGCTGGGGCGAGAAACGCGCCGGCCGGACAGCAGAGAGGAGGACAACGGCAGACAGGACGGTTCTTGTTCGACACGCCGAACTGTCAGGCCTCAGCACCGAGCTAACTCCTGTCTCCCTCGCGGGGAGGCTGGGACTGCGCTCCCGCCCGCCACTCGCCCCAGGGCAGGTACCGCCTGCACGCCCGGGGCCCAAGGGTGGCAGCCGCCGCCCGCCCGGGGGAAGGCGGCCCCAGGCGACCTGCAGCGCCCGGGTCACCCGAGGACACGAGCGGATATCGGTTACGCAAACCCCAGAGCGGTTTTCGCCCGGCTCCGCCCGCGGGCCCCGGGGCGGCCACAGACCCGCTCGGCGCCCCGCGCCCCGTCCCTCCCTGCCTGCGCCGGCCCGCGGGGCTACG
>WBMY01003225.1:313801-324848 GCA_013397315.1 Donacobius atricapilla | reverse complement strand
CGGCTGGGGCGGGGTGCGGATCCCGGAGCGGCCCCAAGTCCCGCTGGGGGCGAGCGGCAGGAGCCGGGGGTGCCGGGGGTGCCGGGCAGCGGCACCGCGGAGGCGTTCGGGAGGAGCCCCCACCCCGCCGCGAACGGCCCGCAGCACCGGCGGGCTCCTTCCGGGGCCGGCGACATCCAACGCCCACCACCCGTTCTGACAGGAACAGTCAAAAGGCTGTGTGGCCAGACTCTTCAGTGGCTCTTAGTTCCTCTGAAAACCTGACACCGATATTATAAAGTTCACAAACACAACGTTTTTAAAAAGTCATAATTCATTTGACTTTCCTACTCCACCTCCTCTCTCCCAGTGGGCAGAGC
The DNA here is from genome assembly GCA_013397315.1 of Donacobius atricapilla. Lineage (NCBI taxonomy): Eukaryota > Metazoa > Chordata > Aves > Passeriformes > Mimidae > Donacobius > Donacobius atricapilla. The sequence continues at coordinate 324,489 of WBMY01003225.1, read as the reverse complement.
AGCTCCCTTCTCCAGATGTCTGAAGAGGCCGGTTCTGCTGGGCAAAGGCATGAAAGCCTGAAGGAAAATTTTGATTCCTACCTAGATTTCTACAAAAACTGGGACAACTGGGCTCTGTGTCCCTCCTCTTAGTCGTGCAAACAGCTCACTCTATTCAAGTAATTGTCCTGACATATTTTCATTATTAGTAACACCACTGCAAGGACCTAGTCCAGGCTCTATTTACAGTATAATTACACTCCTTACACAGGCTCTGCTATGGTAATGTTTATTCTCTAGCCAGTCATCAATTTTGTGGGAAAAGGGACTATTTTCAAAATATTGCTTTTCCTCCATGAAACACAAAAATCCTTTTCTCTGCAGCTGTACAAAACCACCTTCATTTTAAATAGCAAAGACACTAAATTTTGCAAAAGTTAACAATTTTCAAATTTTATTCACAGTTTTCAAATGTGTATTTAGTACACATTTATCTAGTAGTGTTAGTTTCAATTTAAAGAGACATTAAAATATATCATACTTTTGAGGAAGCACAAGCATTGCACTTGAGCCAAAAGTGAAACTAATTAAAACAAAAGGGAACTTCGCATTTTAATGCAAACATGTAGAAATACCAATGAAAAGGTGTGTTGAAAAAAAAAAAAAGGCCCATTTGTTTTTCTAGCCTAGCAGGGAATGTATTTGTTTTAGGCTGATAGTTTCTACTTAGTTGATAATAATCTAACCTCAGAGAAACAGCTACTGTCACCAGAAAGATGTCAACATCGTGGCATTGTCTGCAACTACCGCTCTAAGAGTCCTTGGTGAGGTTTGGTAAACAGCAAAGAGCAGGCCAGCTTCTTCCTAGGAGACCAATTCCCTTTTGTCTCATGACCTGCCACCTGCTTAGCTGGCTGTATCATCAAGACAAATTTTCAGCTCTATTAGGATTTCCCTGAGGAATTATTTAATCTGTTTTACTGGGACTATTTCCCCTGCCTGTGAGCAAAATAAATAAAAGTATATCTCATTTTATAATCTTGCTTTCTATCAACCCAAAAATGAAAAGTCTGTCTCCAGGATTTGCCATTTTTTCTTTTTTTAACAATATCCTAGGAAGACAAGTTAATGTTTGACTAAATTATAAAACCAAGAACAATTTGTGCTAAGAATCAAAGTATCGAATTAAGTCAGAACACGGAAGTTAATGTTCATAAGGTTCATAATTGCTTGAGCAGAAGATTGCAGCACAATTATCTGGTTTAGTTCTTTACTCTGATACTGGGTAGCTCCTGGAGAAGCACAAGGCAGGGACTCAACCCATCAGTCACACCACACCGATCTCTGAGCAAAGCAAATACTTTGTTAACATCTTACTCAAAAGAACACTGTTTTAGCAGCGCAGCGACTCACTGTATACCTAGCAGATCAAGCTCATCTTTAAGGTTAGCTTAATGACAATTATTTCGGGATTAATTTCTTCCAGTCTTTTTCAAGCAACATTATCTGGAAAATGTTCTTCAAGCTTCCACACCCTTTCTGTTTGTTTGTGACAGCCATTTACAAGATCTGAAAAACAACAGCTTGACAATACTGTGAAAGTTGAGCTTCTTTTCACACATCGCGTCATCCCCTGATTTTTTTTACTTGCTATTTAGATGTCACAAACACAACTTTGAATCCACATATATATAAATAATGATTTAAAATGTTATGCTCAGTGTGACTATTGGGTATCCAAAGCATCTGCTTCAACCCCTTCACTTGCACAATTCTGGAAAATCTCATGTGGTAAGAAAGGGAAAGCAATATAGTAAAGTGCTATATATCTTAAAAGGTAATACAGTCAAAATTTCACTTTGAAATATTTTCTTTAGAAAATTCTTTTTAATATTACAGATATATTACTCTTGTCTTTTAATCCTCCAGCAGTGCTTGGAGTTGCAGGAGCAGCAGCATCTTGATCGGTGATCAGCTGGCAGTATCTGAAGCTGAGCCAGTCCTGTAAATACAGCACCCTACTGTCACGGTAGGACACAAAATAGATTGACTCCATATAGTTGTCAGAAGAGAAAGAAGGCTTAATTTACAATTCCAACAGTTTCTTTTATAACATGCTGTGCTAAAAAGGTCTATTATTGGTCCATGGGACTGACGCTTCTCTCCATTGGTTCAGTAATAGGAAACAACACCTGGGGACAGTTGTTGTGGGAAAGGAAACACTGTTTATTTAACCTGTTTTGAGAAACAGAGAGAGGTGTTTTGAAAAGAAAAGGCAACTGTTGACAGCTTTCCCTTGGGAAAAGAGCTAGCAATAATTAGCAAGCTAAAATTCTCCCGGGCTCAGAAATATTGAGCCCACACCCTATGGCAACTTGCCTTGTGATCACCAACTGTGTTTCTGGCTATCTGACTCTCAAGATCCTAGTTTTTGGTATGAAAGGCTACAGCTGCATATTTAGGTGAAGCATGAACAAGCAGATCACAACTCTTTAGCTCCTAAAACTCTGTATTACCCTTTATTCTTCTTAAGAGAATAAAAACCATGTAAGTTTCATAGTTATTCATATAACTTAATGACATTCCCTGGCACATCTTGATTATTATCTCACTTGCTCTTTCTGGCATTTGCTAAAGCTTCTTTGTCTTCTGCTGACAATTTATAGATCACATGTTCCATATGCTCCAGGTCATTGATTCCTGATGCAATAACGTGGCTGGCAGTGACCGACAAAGGCTCTCCTGCAGGGATGGGTATTTTAGAGCAACACTTCCCTCTGCCGGATCTCTGGGCAGGCACAGCTCTGCCGGCCCCGCGGCGCCTGGATCCTCTGCCCCTGGCTCCGACAAGACCCCTGCTCCTCCCAGGCTGCGCGGAACAGTACGAAGCTCAACATAATTCATCAGGTGATTAGGATAATCATAAAAATTTCCTCCAGTATCAACTAGACAGAAATGTCAATATACTTTCTTCTCAAGACAGGAGTATCTCAAAGCCATAGATAATGTGAAAATTTGGAGTCTCGGGGTCTGTCATTTCATATTCCCTCCAAAACCCTGATAGCTTTATGCCAGATGAAATTAGAACAATATTTTAAAAAACCTTTTACCCTACTCATCAGGTATTTCTCTCTTTATAGTGTGTAAATATATAGGGCCCTGCAGGGAAAAAAAATAAGAACAAACAAACAGTTAAGAAGAATTGCCTGCGCCTCTTGTGACTCTATGAAAACCAAGATGGTGCTACAGTGAATTTTAACTCACTGCCACACTTCCTACCTGGCCATCTGTTCCAAACTGCTTGCAATAACCAGAGTATGACATTTTACAGGGGGGTTGATGGAAGCTGCTATATTCAGATACAACTGTCTTGTCTTCAAATCATTCAGTGGTTGGCATATTGTCCTCAGCTGAGGGTGAGGGTTAGAAGGAAGGGGAGAGGGAACTGCAGAGATACGAGTAATACTGTGCTTAGTTCTTGCCCTTCACAAGGACAGGAACTGGTCCCAGTGAAGTACTACGTGTGCTCCTAACTCATTTGTAAGAACATCACTGAAAAACATAATTAAGCATTTTACTGAACAAAGATTCTGTTCACATACTCTGCTGAATGAAAGCTTTTAGTGGACTTCAAAACATAGGAAGAAGATGAATAAGCTGAAGATAGAAGAAGGGGAATAGAAAATACAGATATAATTCTAAAACAAAACTCCCTGCAAGGGAAATTTGCTTTGAAAAGGCAGACAGAGAGACAGAGACTTTTTCTGTTCCACAGAAGAAATGTCAAAAGATTGGATCAAGGTGGTACTCAGTGTTGAAAGGCAGAACAGGTAAGAGTGCTGAAAGCCATACGGAGGTTAATTGGAATAAGCCACCATTATAAAACAGGTAACAGCTAGGTGGTTCTTCATCTGTGCTCGAAACAAAGGCTGTGCTAAGCACACAGAAGGTCTACTTAGAAAATATCATATGAGAAGTATTTCACATGAAAAAAAAGTTTTTAATGCTGAAGAATGCTGAAGACTGGGATTCCCTGTATCATGTCAGTGGTATTGCATTCTTGCCTCCTGGTGATCTTTGCATCTTGTTGATTAATTGTAAAATCTCTGTCTGAGACTTTCCAAGTAATTTCTAAGGTGGACTCCAAGTAGACAGCATGAGTATTTGTCTTCCAAGACCTTTCATCACAAAATAAATGTTTGTTGGCTCTAGTAGCCCTACAGGCATTTTCAGCTCACATTTGACACTTAATACTGCATTACTAATAATTGCTGTGTGTCTGCTAGAATGCTACTAACCAATAATAATTAAAAACAAAATTAGTGCTTTGGGATTCAAATACCATTCACTCCTATTGCTCACAAATGCTTTGACTCCACTGTACAATTCTAGTATTGCAAGTACAAGTTGTAAAAAAGGCAATTAAGAACAACACTTGAAACACTACATCACATAATTTTCTGCAGAAATACACTTCACTGTATTCTTGTGCAGATCATGATTTCTCTCAATTGTCCTAGGCCTCTTTTACTTATGCTATCGTATTTTTTACATTTCATTCACCTTGCATAGGGGTGAGAAATTTACACCTAGTAAATATTTCATTAATGCCCACTTCTGTTTGCTCAGCACTCTTGCAAAGTCTTGAATTTCTTGATTTCACCACTTGTCTGGGGCCAACTTTATGCTTGCTAGAAATCAGAAGTCCTCCAGCAGGCAACTCCTGACTGTGTGGTTTTATGGCATCACTGTTCCTGTATTTGTTAGGCCTCAGACATGCAGCCCTGATTTCAACTGGGAAAGCCCAAGAGGGTCACTCCCTTCAAGTTTTCTCTTGTTGCTGATTATAGTCCCTAGCTAATCTTTGATCAGAAGTTGCTGCTGCCCCAGATCTGCGGCCTGGTTTGTGTGATGTTGCTCCCCACTTTGCAGTTACCCAAACTAAGTGGATCAGTTAAACACTTTTGGTTACAAGCTTTCACTTTGCATCATTTTGAAACATTTAATTTGGGAACAACCAGTATAGGCTCTTTCCCATCTAACTTGTCCTTACAAAAAAACCGCAGTATTTGCTCCTCACCTCGCAGTCTCGGATCCTCAGGGAAGCTGTTAGATCAAAAGACCAAAGGCAAATTATTTGTCTTTCAGCACACAGTCAATCTGGATCTTCTCCCCATTCCCTTCAGTCTTCTTTCTGAATGTGTATTTTGAGGTTAGTCAGTGATTTATCTGAAAAAATTATTCCCAATATCCCTCCAGAGAGTATACACATCAATTCTTTACTATCTGATGTCCCTGCCAGAAAAAAATGTCACAGAATCACTTTCTGCTAACTTGAGGAACCCACAAGACAAAAATGTCTCTGCTACATATCAATAGAAACTTACTTTATGTTTTCTAGAGAACATAGGAAAAATAAGACAAGAAGGTCTGTTATACCAAAGTATCTCAATTCAAATACAAGGAAGGTATCTCTGGAATTTGTCAGAAAATACTTCCATTGTCATACCCTCTTTCATTATTATTAACAGCTTGATTCTACAGGGGGGAAAAAAGCTAATTTTGTCCACAAACCCTCACAATGTAAAAATATTAAATTTTATAAAGAATTCAAAGATACATAGACGCAATATAAGATCAGCATTGGCAGTATGAGGAATATACAAATAAATTAACTGTTTGTGGATACTGCTAAGAAATGCTAGCGCTTTCCAACACCTGCTTCACTCTGCAGTTGCATTCAATTTTCTTTCTCATGCTTTCATTAAAAATGTATGAGGTCATTTAAAATTGGAGTCCTCTCAGCACCTTCTAAGATTAGATCTTTGGAGGCAATAATGCAAGTATAATCTGAATTCCAGGATCACATTAATTGGCCGTGATGCCTTTTTTAAAACAGTGCCAAGCTTATACAGTAACTACTATCTGATAAGCATTTGTTACAGTGCAGCCTACCAGGAAAGAAAAGAAAAACTCATTATTTTTTAATGAGAATCAAAATAAATGCTTACAGCATAATCTGCTATAGGGAGTTCCTTGGCACATATTTGGAATGTTTAATCACAAAACACTGTTGTCAGACACGAGTCATACAGCTCACCCCAAATGACTGAAAAATCCTATGCATTTGTTTCATACTCCATACTCTGAGTAATACGGGAAATTCTCACCAAAGTATTTCCAGCTTCCTAGACTTCCCTTATGCAATCCAGTGTTAGTCATACAGTGTGGGAGCAGAATCTCACATCCTCTTCTCTAATCCAGATGCTGGCAGGACTCAGGCTTTAGGAAAAAAGCTGGGCTTGTGTGATATTGGGGCTGTACTTCATCTGTATTATCAGGCATTCTTTTCAAGATGGCACACTAATTCCTCAGAACATCTCTTCAATAAGGATTTGCAAAAGACAAGATTCTCACTCTCCCTTGAGCAGGGCTTACAGCCACAACATGGCAGACTGTGAAGTGGCAGCAGGGCCATGGACTGGGGGTGAGGATGGTCCCTCCCACCCGAGAGACTCCAAATTATCCATGGCTGAGAGGTGTGTGGGTGTCCTGCCCAATCTACTGCACAGGCACGAGTACAGGACACAGCTGCTGCAGACACCAGCCTGCCTTTCTGTGCTTTTGCTTGAAAAGCAGGACTTGAAAAGCATAGCTGTGCAATTCTGAGGGAGCAAAGGAATAAAGGAGGACACTAAGAAGAGGAATTGTGAGCAAAGAGATTATCTTATCTGCTATCCAGTTGATTTTGTAATGAGAAAAATAGGCTTTTGTCCATTTCTTGTTAGTAAACAAGACTATGACAAAGAGTTGTAGGCTCCATCGGTAATTAAATGTTTTTTCTTGTTGATAAAAAAAATCTTTAGGACCTTAAATTCATATAAAAAGGAAATTACAACACATACCTGCCTTTTGGAACTGCCACATATAAGGTTTTACTTTTATGACTTGTACAAAACCACTTTGGAAAGTATTGGCAATATGCCAAGGGAAAGCTGATTTAAATTTTATGATTTTCATCTCTACTTTGATTTGACCAAGATAGAGGTTTATTAGAGTCTTATCTACTGCAGCTACGGTAGAAAACTCTGATGGACAAAACACAGCTGGAGTCAGCTGATTTTTAATGGACTGTTAAGAGTGTGCTTGGGCACCCAAATTGTGCCTGGTAATTTTATCCTCTTCAATTGAACTGCCTCACTAATCAGTTGTGAAGTACAGAAACTTCTGACCTCCTTTCCTGTTTAAAAAAAAAAATAGAGCTGGATTATAGGAAAAGAAATTAGACTAAAAATGCACTAATTCTTACTTCCAATGAATGAGAATGTGTTAAGCTGCCATGGTAGATTTTATCAAAAATTGAGGAGGCATTATTAAGCACTTACAAAATGAATGAGATGCTTCTAAACTGGACCTCAGTACAAGATACTAGGGGTGCTTAAATAAGATCAGAATTAAATTCAGGTGATGTTAAATTCAGGTGATGGCAAAGTTTTAAAATATAGAAATAGATACTATTTTTATGTATGAAAGATAAGTCTAAAAAAACAAATGCCTCACCACATTTAAGTTTATTACTTTAGCTGAGCCCTGGGTTTCAGGACTGATTTAATTTTATGAAAACTATTGAATGCTGCATTCATCAGACAATGTATTTAATCATTAGGCTCAGTGTTCCTGTTTTCCCTGCTGTGCCAGAACTGGTAAAATTCTTCTAAGTTAGTGATTTTTGCAACAGAAGTTTTGGAGCTTCGCACTGTTTAAAGTGTAGGAAGGCTGGACTGCTTACTCAGTTTCTCTAACGCTGATGAGACAGGCCTCCTTCAAGACCATCTGACCGATAAGCAAAGTGAGGATTTCCTGCTTTATGCACAAAAATACCGTTATATTAAAAAGAAATTGTCATTTGGGGGGAAGAATTTGAAAAATTGCTGCTGCACATAGGTAGCAACTACAGCAGACTTTGTTGCAGCAGTTGAATGTCTTACATGTTTTTCATATTATTTCAGTTGAAATTGAAACCAAAACTGTTGCACCAGAGGCTACAGAGTTGTAATTAAAAGAGCAGCCACTACTGTGTTTGCCACATTAGTTAAACTGCAGTGGATCCTATTAACTCACATGCTCGAAAGATTCTGTTTCACCACCAAGAGTCGCAGTCTTGCAAGAGAAGAAATGTCAGTGCTAGTTGAAGCAGACAAGATTGAAAACCTCCTGTATTCTTGACTATCTCTGCTGATCTGGTAAACACTGAGCTTCACTTAGGGTAAGAACTCAAACAGTGCTTGTTTCATCAGCGGAGGATGAATCAGGAGAATCTTCCCAACACCCCTTCAGCTATCTGTATCATGGGCCTAGAGTAGACAGGATGATGCAGAAGCCTGGGAAATATCAGAGTTCATGGATTGTCCCATGACATCTGCTTTGTACACGAGTCTCTGAAAAATACATTCAATGGAACAAAAGGCCAGTGGTAGGCTAAAGTTTCTTTTTTCTCCTTCTTGAAGCTCCTCATGACACAGCAGAGGCTGGGATCTGCTGCCCTCCAGTGCATGCTTGCAGATGTCCTCTCTGCCAGAGGACTTCATTTTGAGACTGCCGGAATTCTCAAGGAGCATTACAAAACAAAAAACCCAACAAAGCAAACAAAACAAAACAAACCCAAAACAAAACAAACAAAACAAACAAAAAAGTGTTAAATTCTTTGTGCGTCTTATTTAGGATGTAAAATAATTGCTGGGACTTGTTTCTTAGTTTTGCTGTTTTGTTCTGGCCTTGTCAGAAAATTTCTACATACAAGTAGAGTGTTCTAGTTTGTTCTATGAAATTGGTTGTCTTCAGTCTTCTTACTCTTTCATTTTCTATGAATATACACAATGATTATATACATACCACAAGAAATATGGTAATTATATGCAAGTAATGTATCTATCCCATTCCATATCTGCATTCAGCCCATAATCCTTATCTTTGTGATTCTTACTGACACATTAGAGATCTTTCTAGTATCCACATTAAAAGGAAATAATGAAGACTTGCTATAGAAGGTATTTTCTCGCAGGCTTGTACACTTTTTTCAAAAATATTTGCCTGTATTATTGAACATTGTTGAACAAGAAATATATTTGACAAACGGGGTTCACTTTCTTAGAAAAATTTATAAGTTAAATAAAAAAATAAAAGCTAGACAATTAGGAGACAGAATAAAGTAAAGACAGTTTCTCTGCCTAGGGTGCCTGACCCCAGCCACACAGCACACCCACTAACAAAAAGCTTGTTCCTTAAAAGTATCAGCCTGTTGCATATTTATAAATGCACATGTGGGATTCAAACATTCCTTTTTTGGGTAGGATTTTCTTTTGTTCAGTTTCAACTCACCCCAATCATTTTATATGGTAGATCCATCTGTGGGTGGCTCCGCTCTGTCTGATAGCACAGGTCCCCTAAATTCTTCTCCCGAGGTTTTGGTCCTCTTCATTTGGATAAGATACTTGATAACAGAAGTTCAATATCTTTTGGTCAGCAATCTTCATGCAGGAATGCAGGATGACTCCCCCTATCTTCTGGTTTGGCCAGTTTAGATGTTAGAAACACCCCCTCCCAGTCTTTTACTGTGTTAGATCATTAAAAAATATACATTAATCACATTTCTAAACTCTATCAATAAAAGAAAATACAGTACAATCTTCCCACATTATACATATAGTATTCATCTTAATATTTGTGATAAGCCAACTATATAATATGCATTTATAACACACACTGTCATGCCAGGCCCTTGTAAGATCTGATTTGTGGGTTCTTTCAGCTCTGCAGAATCACAATTGGACTTAGCATAAAAAATTAATTGGAGTTGTGTGGTCTTTCTCTTAAACAATGATGTACAATGATATACATAAGTACAACGGTGTTGATATTAAGGCAAAACAGTTTTGTAAAGATTTATAAGAGCAGGAAGAGTAGGCTGCAAAGACATTTAAAAAATATATACATATTTCTAACTGAATAATCAAATTTGGTGATGAGAGGTTGATTAAAGGGAACTTTTTAATTTACAAATTGAGTAAGTCTCTGTCCCGATCGTGAAGGGGAACCTTAAAAATGCAGATTCCATGAGTTTATGGAATGCCTCAAGAAATCTGTAAAATCTCACTCTTTTCCTTGTAAGTGGTTAACCTAGGCATGAGATAATTATTTACGATTTTAACACTTTATTTCCTGCAGAAAAGCCAAAGCCCACGAAAGACAACCAGTTAGCCCAGTTTTTCCCGACAGAGCGCCAAGTTTTATGATACCTGGGAGATGCTACGTACATGTGTGTGTGTAGCTCCATAACAACATGTAGTCGAGCACGAAGAGACGAGGGGGAAAAAAAAGCGTATTTCAAGTTCTGACAAAAAAGAAACAAAAAAAAAAAAATACGCCACAACTTGGTGAGGTGAGAGAGACATTTCCAAGCCTTGGTTCTGCGCCGCCCTGCGCGCGGTCCTCCCGCCCTCAGCAGCTCCTCACCCGCGCGGCGGCACGGGCGGCAAGGGCGGCACGGGAGGCAAAGGGAGGCACGGGCGGCAAAGGGAGGCACGGGCGGCAAGGGCGCTCGGACGGCAGGAGCAGGGGGGCCGGGCGCTCTCGGCACTCGGACTGGAGGAACAGGGGGGCCGGGCGCTCTCGGCACTCGGACTGGAGGAACAGGGGGGCCGGGCGCTCTC